>JACEFZ010026776.1:295000-312599 GCA_014155875.1 Cepaea nemoralis
TGTGTGTGTGTGTGTGTGTGTGTGTGTGTGTGTGTGTGTGTGGTGTGTGTGTGTGTGTGTGTGTGTGTGTGTGTGTGTGTGTGTGTGTGTGTGTGTGTGTGTGTGTGTGTGTGTGTGTGTGTGTGTGTGTGGTGTGTGTGTGTGTGTGTGTGTGTGTGTGTGTGTGTGTGTGTGTGTGTGTGTGTGTGTGTGTGTGTGTGTGTGTGTGTGTGTGTGTGGTGTGTGTGTGTGTGTGTGTGTGTGTGTGTGTGTGTGGTGTGTGTGTGTGTGTGTGTGTGTGTGTGTGTGTGTGTGTGTGTGTGTGTGTGTGGTGTGTGTGTGTGTGTGTGTGTGTGTGTGTGTGTGTGTGTGTGTGTGTGTGTGTGTGTGTGTGTGTGTGTGTGTGTGTGTGTGTGTGTGTGTGTGTGTGTGTGTGTGTGTGTGTGTGTGTGTGTGTGTGTGTGTGTGTGTGTGTGTGTGTGTGTGTGTGTGTGTGTGTGTGTGTTTAGGAATTTACGTGTGTACGTGTGTCTGTCTTTCTCATAACATTGTAATATGCATTATTTTTGTTTACAAAATTCATTTGACAATGTGTTTTTCCTATGTGAATGTGACATGCACAATTGATTAACGAAAGATGAATGATTGGAAGGACCGAATGTAAGACCGGACTGCGTTCTCAAATTGTGATCTTTTGAAAATAAAGTTCGTTAATTCATTCGTTCGTTCTATATATCCGTCTTTCTATCATAATATCCACTTGTCTGTCTATCTATTAATCTATCCATCCATGGCCTACAAGCCCGTCTCAATATCTGTCTGTCCTAGTTTTAATTTCCTCCCTTAATAACTAGCAGCCAATATCTCGCAAATCCCATGCTGTCATATCCCTGGTAAGCCATCGCTTTGACCTAATAACCTTATTACATTCGCCAGGGAGAGCAGCACGTGCGACAGCCTGTTCAAAGCGGAGAAGGGTCAAAGCAAATACTGGAGACAGAAATCCCTGGATGAAAAACGGCTTCGGTTAGTCCTTGTGTCCTTTTTCCTCCAATGGAAGCCGTAAAATGATTAATAAAATTATACGTGTACAGTCAAATGTTGTTGGTAGTTCATTAATAAACACACATAGTATTGTTCGGAGCTCATAGAAGTGAGAAGAAGGAAGCATGTTATGAGAAGAAATACACTAGAGACCTTGGGGACAATTGGCAAGATTGGGGAGAAAAGAACAAGAGGAAGACAGAGAAGTACATATTTGGATGGCTTGACCACATGGCATAGTCAGGACAAAAAGAGCTGATTCACGACTCTGGTGATCGTGTGTGATCGCTGATCAGCGTGGCACATGATGATGAGAAGATGGAAGATGCACAACAGAGATTACGAACAGAATATGGAAAGCAAAAATTACATTTCAGAAAATGAAAAGTATCTTATGCAATAAGTCACTATCATTGAATGAAAGAAGGAGAGTGCTTACATACTACATGCATACCTGTTTTGCTGTATGGAAGTGAATCTTGGAATGTAAATTAACAGATTAGAAAGACATTGAAAGCAACGGTGATGTATTTCCAGAGACGAATGTTGCGAAAACCTTTGGAGTGCCGGAGCAACTAACAACAATTTCCTGAAAGAGGCTAATAAAACTAGAACGTTATATACAGCAATAAGAAAGAGACAGACGGCTTCTTTAGTCATTTGGTGAGAAGAGAGACATTAGAAAACATTGGTACAATCGAAAAGATCAAGGGGAATATAGGTAGAGGCAGACCAAGAGAAATGATGCTGGATTGACTGAGACTGTGGCATAGAGGAATATCAACAGAATTGATCCAGAACACCAAGTAGCATGATCTGTCGAGAGCCATGAACGCCTACGCCAGCTAGCTGGGCACTTGATGATGATGATGGTTGATGATGATGATGATGATGATGATGATGACGACGACGAAGACGTAGAAGAAACCCGTATATTGATAACGTGATACGCAAGTACAGTAAAGACGTCTGTACCGGGCTTACGCGTGTATTCGGTATATGGTGCTAGCGGCATGTTTATCGACCAATCAACATTGGATACATGATGTGATCAATATCATCATTACGTGCCTTGTCGCCCGACGTGGGCGACAACGCTTCTCCAAATCTTGCGATCTCCAACGGCGTGTATTAACTCCCTTCCGTTTTTTTTTTTGTTTTTTTTTTTGCATATCCTTTACAGGACATCGCTGTCAACACCAGCATCTTTCAGCTGTATGTTGATTTCTTGGCAAGATTACGCTCAGTTGTTTGCCATTGCTTTCTGAGCGGCCGGCTCACATACCCTGTAAGTTACCGATGCGAATTCGAACCACTGCTGATTCACACCGTCATCACGTTACCGGCGAGAGTATACGAGATTACGGAGAAAAGTCATAACCTCTAAGCCACGAAGCCGGCCTCCCTTCCGTGCTTTATACAAATATGTCCCAGTTACCGCAAAATATTCAAGTTTTCGTCTTCTCATTATGTTATCTTTTTTTAACGCTTGCTCAATTTGAACTCGAGCGTACTTTAAACACACTAATTCTAGTAACACTGTACTGCATTTCGCATGTGGTTTAGCTTTCCTTTTTACCAGTGCCCCTCGCCATCTGGAGACCCCACTCCGAATTCAGGGGTACTTGTAATTTACGTCCAAAAGTCAAGGAAGAGAAGTCAACATTTTAGTCCAACTGATAGGTGTGTGGGGTGCCGCATACATTGAAAGACAGAAGATCAAATTGTTTCGCCATCTCGTTAGAATGCAATTCCATCAATTACCATCACTGGCCCTTCATCACAGAAGATCTGTTACGAGAGGCAAGAGGGCGTCCAAAAAGAAAATGGATTCACGATATCAAAGATATTGAATGACACTATCAGGTACCACCCATCGAAGTCCGGAGCTCCCTACAACGCTTGTCGGCAAAAAAAAAATGGAAGATGATGATGATGATAAACATTCTACTGAACTGATACCCATTTTCGGCTTATCTTATTACCAGTGACCCTCGCCATCAGGCTAACCCACTTCAACTTCTAATGTAAATGTAATTTACGTCCCCAGTTCAACATTTTAGTCCAGCTGACCAGTTTAGGGAAAGAGCCACTTACCTCGCCATCATCGCACCGGAAGTTAAAAATCGAGTGCACTTATTCTTTAGGCGACACCACTTCCTATAGGCACAGCTATTATTGACGTATCAGGAAAAACACATTTATTGATGATGTTGTAGAAGCATATCTATTGATGGCGTTATAGAAGCGCATTTATTGATGACGAAGTCGAAGCAGACAGGCCACAAAGCAGTCGTTGCCACAATAAGAACCATCAGAAGAAGAAAGCTAAAACCAGGAAAATACATGCCATGCGAATCAATAAACTTAACAAACCTCAAAGACGAGGCAGTGAGAGAAAATTATGAGAAGGGACTGACTGAAATCTTTGTAAAATTACCTATAGAAAGAAAAGCAGTGGAAGAAGAATGGGAGACGTTCAAATCAAGCATCTTAGATACTGCAAAAATAACATATGGAACCACGAAAAAACGCAAAACACTGATAAAGAAAATAACAAGTTGGTGGGGCGCAGAGGTAAAGAATGCTGTAACAGACAAAAAGGAAAAATATTTAAAGTGGTTGAAGAGCAAATAGGAATGTGGTTACATAGAATATAGAATAGCGAGAAGACATGTGAATAGAATAGTAAAAAGAGAAAAACAAAAAGACTGGGAGGAGTATGGAGAAACCTTAAATAAAAACTACAAGGAAGCAACTAGAAACTTCTACAAAAGGATAAGTGCCACGAGAACCTGAGAAGAACTCTTTGACCCAACTGAAATAATTAACAGCGAAAGTGGAGAACCAATAAGTGGACAAAAACAAATCCTAATAAGATGGAAACAGTACTTCGAACACCTTCTCAACATCCCATCAGATGTCACAGGAAGTCAAGAAACCGACACAGACGCCACCGAAGAACTAGAACCAGACATATTAAAAGAAGAAATTATAGAAGCCGTCAGATTAGCCCCATGAAACAAATCACAAGGACAAGACGAAATTCCAAATTAACTAATTCAAGCAGCAAGAGAAGTAGGAATAGCATGGCTGCATAGACTATTCAACCATGTTTGGGTAGAACAACAGACACCACGAGACTGGGGAAACGCCACAATTATCCCAATTTGGAAAAACAAAGGCAACAAAAGAGACTGCACACAATACAGAGGCATTTCCCTTTTGAGTCATATTGGGAAAATATTCTGCAAAATTCTTGAGAAAAGATTACGAACTACCATAGAACCCCAGCTAAACGAAACACAACTTGGATTTAGGAAAAGCAAAGGATGCACAGATGCCATTTTGCTCTTAGACAACTTATAGAAAAGTCAATCGAATTCAATGAAACACTCTACTTAGCCTTTGTCGACCAAGAAAAGGCATTTGATAGAGTAGATAGAAACAAGCTGTGGGAAATCCTTAAACAATATGGAGTGAGAACACATCTAAAAAACCTATGTAGAAGCTTATACAACAACAGTGAATGCATAGTGAGAGAAACTGGAGGACACTCAGAACCCTGCACCTTAAGATCTGGAGTACGACGAGGTTGTGTCCTGTCCCCTCTCTTCTTCATAACATATATAGACAACATATTAAAGGAAACCAACAAAACAGAGACCGCAAGAACACCGCATGACGTGAATACAGAAGAAGAATCATCTGCAAATTACACTTTAGAGAACTCCTGTTTGCGGACGGCCAAGCACTAATAGTAAAATCCGAAGCTGAATTACAAGACCACATGAATAATCTAAACGAAATGAGTAAGGAACATAACATGAAAATTAGCACAAGTAAAACAGGGGTAATGATTATAACTAAAGAAGAAGAAACCTCTACAATTCACCTAAATGAACATCTCTTGAAACAAGTAAAGAGTTTCACTTACCTAGAAAATATAATATCATCAAATGGCAAATCAGAAGACGAGATCGAAAATAGATGCAATACGGCAAACCAACTCATTGGACAATTGGCACCAATACTAAAGAACAAACATGTATCAATAACTACTAAGAAAGCACTTTATAACATAATCTTCCTACCAACTCTATGTTACCAATGCCAAACCTGGACAATGACAGAAAAAGAGAACAGAAGAGTCACAACAACAGAAATGAGATTCCTGAGAAGAATACTCAGTGTATCAAGAAGAGATAAGATCAGAAAGGAAGAAATGAGGACTAAAGATGTTATTAGAAGGCAGCAAGTCGAATGGTTTGGCCATGCATGTAGGTTACCAACTAACAGTACACCACAACAAGCAATGATGTACACACCAGATGGAAGCAGAGAAAGAGGCCGACCACGTAAACGATGGACGGAGGGAATAACAGAGTCCATGGGAATATCGATACATGAAGCCCATAAGCTGGCACTCTCCCGCTGTTTATACTTCCCCTCGACACCGCAAGGTACAAGAGGAACATAATGAGATGAGAAGATGAGCTGAGATGAAGTCGAATCATTTACACACACACACACACACACTCACGCGCACGCACGCACGCACGCACGCACACACACACACACACACACACACACATATATATATATATATATATATATATATATATATATATATATATATATATATATATATATAGTGACATACATACATATTTTGTCCCAAACTGTCCCAGAGTGGTTTCCTGCCATGGGACAGTGATGTGGTCAGGCATTCACATTGTGTAAGCATGAGAGCACTGAACAATAGGTAGCCAATCTGTCCCTCACTAGCAGGAGAACAGCCTGGACGTCCAGCCCGCGGTGAATGGTGTTCACTACATTATCAACGCAGTTCCCTAAGAGCGTTGCTAGCGCAACACACGTGTTTGTTTGTGTGTGTTTGAGTGTGTGTATGTATGAGTGTGTGTGTGTGTGTGTGTGTGTGTGTGTGACAGCAACAGTAGCTGTAATACAAGCAATAGTAGTAGTAGTAGTAGTAGTAGTAGTAGTAGTAGTAGTAGTAGTAGTAGTAGTAGTATTAGTAGTCGTAGTAGTAGTAGTAGTAGTAGTAGTAGTAGTAGTAGTAGTAGTAGTAGTAGTAGTAGTAGTAGTAGTAGTAGTAGGAAAACAATGCAAAAGGCATACCCCCGGTAGTAGTAGTAGTAGTAGTAGTAGTAGTAATAGTAGTAGTAGTAGTAGTAGTAGTTGTAGTAGTAGTAGTAGTAGTAGTAGTAGTAGTAGTAGTAGTAGTAGTAGTAGTAGTAGTAGTAGTGGTGGTTGTGGTGGTGGTGGTGGTGGTGGTGGATGTTGTTGTTGTTATTGTTGTTGCTGCTGTTGTTGTTGTTGTTGTTGTTGTTGTTGTTGTTGTTGTTGTTGTTCTGTGTGTGTCCGTGTGTGTGGTTGTCGCGAGATTGCCATGAGTTAAACAGATAAATATTCCCGACGTTTGCTTGGCGTGTATTTTCAGCACCATTATTTTACTAACTGGAAAAACACCGCGGATGTCAAAATCTCAGGACAATATTTGTAGCTGCACGTGTACATCTATAACGGATTTGGAACGGTCGGTGTTGATGGTGACAGGTCCTGGCATCGCCTTGATTAGTTTGTCTACATTTGAATGTAAATGGAAGCAGTGGGGTCAGCCCATCTACACATTTGGTGTTGAGTGAGAAGGAAGGGATACACATACAGTTGGCAGTTCATTACCAGTTAGAATCACATATATTGTCACCACGGAACAGAAGATTGACAAGTTTGTCAACATTTGAATGCAGATGGAAGCCGTGAGATCACAATGGCAGATGTAAAACGGAAGTACTTAGTAGGGAGAAAACAGTACCTATGTCAATTCTTGGTTTCCGGAACATGAAGAGTTTGACGGGGTTATTTGCAACTGTTTGTTGGAAGTCGTCAAAAAATTCGCTGGCTTGTTTTGAGAATCTTAACAATTACTGACAACTTTGACAGGATTTAAGCCCGGAAAAATAGATCCTTGCAAATGGTTGATATGTCCAAATAACACCTGTGTGGGGGAGAAGAGGATAAAGTCACGTGGACAACTTTGGTAGTTTGCCATATAAACTCTAGTTGTGACCAGCTAGGGAGGACTTGAAATTATGCTTTAGTCAGAGTGCCAGGGCACGGCAGCGCCTAGTGGAAATAATATCTACCGTGTGTTAATTAGTGACTTAATTTTACACGTGCCTATAATGGCAGATGTAGATATGATTGATAGGACTGCAGTGGTGCCATTTAAGGTATAACCTATTATAATATATTCGTTATAATTACTTTAGGCAGTAGCCTTGTTAAACTATAGTGTGATGATTAGCACTGTTAGTGGAAACTAGCTAGAGTAGGGAAGTGATACTTGACTCTGTTAGCTAGAATAGATTAGTGAAGTGTTGATAAGCTTTACTAGTTGAGAATTGAGTAATGAGGGATAATTGGGATTTCCCGTAGGTGTCCCTTGTGGGAGGGGTTCCACATTCTGTTTGCTGATTTTTTCTTTGTCATAACCTGATTCGATTCTAGGTGGGTAGCTAATCTGCTCTATGACTAAGTCTAGTTAGCTAACGATCATTAGGCAAGGTGATAGGCTTACACTCAGCCGAAAGAATCATGAACTAGTACTATCACCAGGTGTGTTGTTTCTATCCTAGGTTCCCTACCAGATCCAAGGAAGCTCAATAAAGTTTTGGGAAGGAAGAAAATCCCAGTCTGAAGAACACCAGTTCGGCAATCAATAAAGATTGCTTACAGACGTGATTAAAAGCTAGAGGGAGGTTGATTCACCCAACATAGTGAAGATTACAGTTGCACCATACAGCATTAAACAGTGGTAACGAACCGAGAACCGGTTAAGAGTAACTAGTGTTAGTACAGTAACAATTAACATTAGTAATTAGCACTTGCGGACTGAATGGTTCGATGTGCAACGAGGATGATCTGTCGACTAACACTTAACTTTACTAACTGTGTAAACACTAGAAAAGAACTTGTGCAGTTGGTTAGAGAACATTAGGAACGGACATTGTGTAGAGTGAATCCGGTCCATAAGTAACTGTTCATACCACCGGTGTCTATTTCTCATGTTCATGAAATGGGATTACCAGAGGTCTACAGAAGCAAAGCAGTATCCGGCAGGATGGTTCCGGCAACGGGTGAGACGTACTTGTTCTGACGTAACGTGCTGTGGTCTATCTTTGCTGTGATCAGCGGACTGAGCTGATGTCTGAGAGTCAGATTCTCTACACTGTATAGAACACGTCACACATTTTCTTCGCATACACGTCTCATACACGTTACACTTTTATTTTAATAAATTAATCTTTATTAATTTCTAGAAGTAAGAGTTGTTGAGTATGTTGCGTTGGGGAAGTATGAGAAGGGGGCATAGTACGACAGTGTGAGAGTGATAGGAAAAGGTGTCCATAGGCTGATGGAGTGTGTTGGACGGAAGCTGGTGGATTCTCCAGAATATTGAGGGGGAAAAAATAATATTATAATGTGGGTGTCGGATCTCCTCACTCCAGGGACGACACTTTAAAGGAGGACACGACATTACTGGGGGCTCGTAAACGTGATATTTGGACAGTGGGATCTCTCGTAAACGTGATATTTGGACAGTGGGATCTCTCGTAAACGGGATATTTGGACAGTGGGATCTATCGTAAACGTGATCTTTGGACAGCGAGATCTCCCGTAAACGGAATCCTTGGACAGCGAGATCTCCTGCAAGCAGGAACGTTTGACAGGGGGATCTTCTGACAACGGGGTCTTTTGACACGGGATCCTTAGTTATAAAAGGGAGATATCATTTTGGAGAATCCAGCTAGAGTGAATGTGGATAGGGGTTAGGATTAATATCTTACCTGTTCACACTTCACACGTCTGCATAGGTCTGTGGTCCTGATTCTACTCTTGTCACTGAGTGAATGTACTGTGTGTGGTAATATCGAGATTTATAGTACTTGTTCATATATCGGTATAGTAATTTGCAGTTATATTGTACTAGACCTGCTAGCTTACCTCTCTGTATAATGGCCACCCCTAAACTTAGCACGTTAGAATTAAAGGCAAAGGGGGAAGAAATGGGATTGGCTGGGTCTTCTCTAACGGATTACATACAGGAAGTGGAGAGAGAGTATCGTCAAGCAGAAAGGGATGATCGAAAGGCCGAGCTGGAATTGAGAAGGATGGAGTTGGAGCAAGCAGCTAAGAAATTGGAAGCTGAGCAAGCAGCTAGGAAATTGGAAGCTGAGCAAGCAGCTAGGAAATTTGAAGCTGAGCAAGCAGCTAGGAAATTAGAAGCTGAACAGGAAGCACAGAAAAGGGAGCACGAGTACCGGATGAGGGAACTCGAGTTGAAGAGTCAATCTAATGGAGAAACTGAGGGAGCAGTTGGAGGTTCCTCCATCCCAGGATCAACACCAGTAGGTGGACATGGGTACCATGCTATGAAGTTTCCTTTAGCGGTCTACGAGGAGGACAAAGAGAAGATTGACCAATACCTTCAACGCTTCGAGGCTATGTCAGTTGCTATGGGTCTGGAGCGTAACAAATGGAATCTTAAGCTATCCCAGGGATTACGCGGGACAGGATACGAGGTTTATACTCACCTGCCACCAGGACATGAGAACAATTATGATGAATTAAAGACGGCTCTGCTGAAACGATTCGAGGTTACATCGCATACCTACCGGAAAAAATTTCGAGCAGCGAAACGAGAACCGGGAGAGTTGTTTGCCGCCTACAGTTTGCGTCTTAAATCTTATCTCCATAAGTGGATGGATTTGGCTGGGTTCGCACATGACTATGAGAGTCTGGAAGAGCTCATGGTGGTCGACCAGCTGAAGAAGCAAATGTCTAAACCTCTCAGGACGTTCCTGGGAGAACAAGGAGCGGAACGTATTGACCTCGTGAATAAATTAGCAGAACGGTTCGTCGAGGTACATGGGGAGGCAGGGGAAAACCTTTCCACCAACACCAAAAGTCAAGAGAAACATGACAAGAAGAAAGCCAAAAACTCAGGAACAAAAAAGTGGGAACCTTATGTGCAAAAATCAGAGGATAGTTCAGAGAAGAAGAAGGAGGGAAGCAAGAGCACCTCAAGCTCTACACCTAAACGACCGTGGTCGGAGAAGTGGTGTTCAATTTGTAAGTCACCCTCTCACAATACGAGGGACTGCAAATCGAAGGCTAAGAACCCTCATTTTGCAGCATGTCAAGTGACTTCCAAGGAGGTTGTCACGGAAAATGCCAAGGTCAACAAGGAAGCTCGCCACCAGGAGAGCTCATTCAAGTCCGACAATAGAAAATCTAGGACAGGGAAAGGGTGCAACCAATGTCAGTCGAATACGCACAATGCTATTGACTGCAGGGAAAAGTCAGGAGACACTCAATTCGTCGTGTGCTCAGGGAAACCTAAGGTGGAGCCCACCGAACAGGTCGAGACCGAGGAAGAGACTCCAGACCAGGAAAAACCACCTGTAGTGGAATTGGTAGAGGTTAACGGTCGTCAAGTGGAGTGTTTATACGACACAGGACTGGACGGGGAGGCCGTGATTTCTGCGGATCTAGTACATCCAGAACAATTCACAGGTGAAACATTGGATATACAGCCTGCACAGAAGAGTGCTGTAACCATGAAGTTGCCCATTGCTAATGTGGAGATTCGGTCAAGGTACGTCACCGGCACCATCAAGGCCGCTGTATTGACCGATCCCATTTTTCCAGTCATCCTAGGTTGCCGGTATGTCTTTCTGGGAATGCCCAGGGAGCCTATTCATATGGGAGCAATGCAGACTCGCTCTCAGGCGAAAACGGAAGAGGCAGACGCAATTGTGACTAACCCAATGCCGGGGGAGCTACGAACTGCCCAGAGTGAGGATGATACTTTACGTCCTTGCTACAAAAAGCTGCAGAAAAGTGCTGATCCACCAGGACGGGGGCAGTACTACATGAAGAATAGGATACTCTACAGGAGAGCAGGAAGGGGAGACAACCTATACGGTCAGTTGGTCGTCCCAAAAGCTCATCGGTTTCAGATTCTTCATATGGGGCATACCATCTCCTTTAGTGGACACATGGGTATTGCCGCCACCATGCAGCGGATTTCCTGCCACTACTATTGGCCGGGAATGACAGATGATGTGCGTCGGTATGTGAAGTCATGCCCTGAGTGCCAGAGGGTGGCACCGAAACACTGGACAGCACCGGTGATGTTGGGTGAGATGCCCATCATGAACTCTCCTTTCGAGAGGGTAGCCATCGATATCGTGGGTCCACTTCCCAGGACTAGGAAGAGGAACATGTATATACTCACAATGGTGGATTGCTGTACAATGTGGGGTGAGGCTATACCGTTGACCACGATTGACTCGAAAAGAGTGGCGGACGCACTGATGGAGGCCTTTACCAGATTAGGCTTTCCGGATCAAATTCTGACGGATAATGGATCTCAGTTTTGTGGAAAACTCATGGAGGAGGTATTTAGGGTGTTTCACTCTAACCACATACATACCAGCCCTTACCACCCTCAAGCCAATGGACAAGTAGAGCGTTTCAACGGCACGTTGATGACAATGCTCAGGAAATTAGCGCAGGAAAAACCTGATAGGTGGGATGAATATATCCCAGCAGCACTCTTTGCCTATCGGGAAGTTCCTCATGGCTCAACAGGACTACCACCCGCTACGTTGCTGTTTGGTCGTCCAATCAAAGGACCGTTGGAAGCCATGTTGAGGAGTTGGACTGAAGAGGGGACGTCAGAAGAAGTGATCTCATCCTATCAATACGTGGAGGAACTGAAAGAAAAACTCCACAAGGGATGGACTCTGGCAAATCAAAACTTGAAAAAGGCCAGGAAAAGACATGCGGCTTACTACAACCGTAGGTCTAAAGAAAGATCTCTAGAGGTGGGAGATAAAGTCTTGTTGCTACTCCCAACGGGAAACAACAAACTGGAGATAGGTTGGCAAGGACCATTTCCCGTGGAAAGGGTGATATCCAGAACCAACTATCAGATCCGGATCCGGGGAAAGTCGAAGATTTTCCATATCAATCTCTTGCGGAAATACGAAGAGAGACCCGGAGACAAGGCAGCTCACCTCATGGCAATGGCTGTTGCAGTGGAGACAGAAGTGGGAACCAGCGAGGGCAGGGAATATCCCTTAGTACACCAGGAAACCTATAGGGATGTGCAAGTGAACCCTGATCTGACCTCCCAGGAGAGGGAAAGGATAACCCAGGTTCTCAAGTCTCATAAGGAGATACTGACTGATAAACCAGGACGAACGAGGTTGGTGGAGTTCGAGATGACTTTGACCACACAGGAGCCTGTTCGCCAAAAGGTTTACCCAGTGCCATTCTCTAAAGAAAAGGCCCTGGAGGAGGAAATAAAAAAACTGCTGGAGGATGACGTGATTGCACCATCCACATCCCCATACAATGCGGGGGTAGTTTTGTTACGCAAACCAAGTGGAGAACACAGGTTGTGTATAGATTACCGACTGCTGAACAGTCATACACAGTTTCAGGTGGAACCTTTGCCGAATCCAACTCAGTTATTCGCTAGGCTCCATAAGGCTCGGTACTTTTCAAAGGTGGATCTGAGTCGGGGGTACTATCAGATACCAGTCAAACCGGAGATTCGACCACTGTTAGCTTTCAGTACACCCAGTGGACACTACGAATTCAAGGTCATGCCCTTTGGACTCAGCAATGCACCTAGTGTGTTTACACGCATGATGAGGACTTTACTAGATCCGTTACAGGATCCGTCCATCATCTCATTCATGGATGATATTCTGATTTCCAGTGACAGCCTGGATGACCACTTACAATCCTTGGAGAGAGTGTTTAATAGGCTCAAGGAAGCAGGGCTTACTGCTCGTCCAACCAAGTGCATGATTGGTTACCAGACTCTGGAATTTCTAGGTCACACCATCACTCCAGGACAGATTGTTCCAGAAGAGAAGAACCTGGAGAAAATCAGAAATGCACCAAGGCCAAAAACGAAGAAGGATGTGCGATCTTTTCTCTCGTTGTGTGGGTTCTACCACAAATTTATCCCACATTTCACTGAACTGGGAGCTCCGTTGACCGAAACCTTGAAAAAGGGATTACCGGATCAAATCATTTGGACACCAGAATGTGAGAATGCCTATAGTCAGTTAAAGGAGGCCTTGGTCAGCAAACCTGTATTACAGCTCCCTGACCTTTCCAAACAATTTGTGTTGAGAACAGATGCGAGTGCGATTGGAATTGGAGCCGCTTTGTTACAGGAAGGAAAAGACGATGCTTCGGTTTTGAAACCTGTAGCATACGCAAGTAAGAAACTTCTACCGGCGGAGAGGAATTATTCAACCGTCGAGAGAGAATGCTTGTCCCTCGTATGGGCAGTGCAAAAATTTCAGCCATATTTGTATGGAGTTAAGTTTCGGGTTCAGTCGGATCATCAGCCCCTGATGTTCCTGGCTACTTCTCAGAAGCTCAACGCACGTTTGATGCGGTGGTCGTTGTTACTTCAACCGTATAATTTCACAGTAGAGTACATTCCTGGGAAGGAAAATGTTGGAGCGGATTTCTTGTCAAGACACCCAGCTCCTGAAGAAGAGGAATGAATTATCTGGATTTAACTCATGGTGGAGGAGAGTGAGATGGACTACTCTCTTAAGAGGGGGCCTATGTCGCGAGATTGCCATGAGTTAAACAGATAAATATTCCCGACGTTTGCTTGGCGTGTATTTTCAGCACCATTATTTTACTAACTGGAAAAACACCGCGGATGTCAAAATCTCAGGACAATATTTGTAGCTGCACGTGTACATCTATAACGGATTTGGAACGGTCGGTGTTGATGGTGACAGGTCCTGGCATCGCCTTGATTAGTTTGTCTACATTTGAATGTAAATGGAAGCAGTGGGGTCAGCCCATCTACACATTTGGTGTTGAGTGAGAAGGAAGGGATACACATACAGTTGGCAGTTCATTACCAGTTAGAATCACATATATTGTCACCACGGAACAGAAGATTGACAAGTTTGTCAACATTTGAATGCAGATGGAAGCCGTGAGATCACAATGGCAGATGTAAAACGGAAGTACTTAGTAGGGAGAAAACAGTACCTATGTCAATTCTTGGTTTCCGGAACATGAAGAGTTTGACGGGGTTATTTGCAACTGTTTGTTGGAAGTCGTCAAAAATTCGCTGGCTTGTTTTGAGAATCTTAACAATTACTGACAACTTTGACAGGATTTAAGCCCGGAAAAATAGATCCTTGCAAATGGTTGATATGTCCAAATAACACCTGTGTGGGGGAGAAGAGGATAAAGTCACGTGGACAACTTTGGTAGTTTGCCATATAAACTCTAGTTGTGACCAGCTAGGGAGGACTTGAAATTATGCTTTAGTCAGAGTGCCAGGGCACGGCAGCGCCTAGTGGAAATAATATCTACCGTGTGTTAATTAGTGACTTAATTTTACACGTGCCTATAATGGCAGATGTAGATATGATTGATAGGACTGCAGTGGTGCCATTTAAGGTATAACCTATTATAATATATTCGTTATAATTACTTTAGGCAGTAGCCTTGTTAAACTATAGTGTGATGATTAGCACTGTTAGTGGAAACTAGCTAGAGTAGGGAAGTGATACTTGACTCTGTTAGCTAGAATAGATTAGTGAAGTGTTGATAAGCTTTACTAGTTGAGAATTGAGTAATGAGGGATAATTGGGATTTCCCGTAGGTGTCCCTTGTGGGAGGGGTTCCACATTCTGTTTGCTGATTTTTTCTTTGTCATAACCTGATTCGATTCTAGGTGGGTAGCTAATCTGCTCTATGACTAAGTCTAGTTAGCTAACGATCATTAGGCAAGGTGATAGGCTTACACTCAGCCGAAAGAATCATGAACTAGTACTATCACCAGGTGTGTTGTTTCTATCCTAGGTTCCCTACCAGATCCAAGGAAGCTCAATAAAGTTTTGGGAAGGAAGAAAATCCCAGTCTGAAGAACACCAGTTCGGCAATCAATAAAGATTGCTTACAGACGTGATTAAAAGCTAGAGGGAGGTTGATTCACCCACCATAGTGAAGATTACAGTTGCACCATACAGCATTAAACAGTGGTAACGAACCGAGAACCGGTTAAGAGTAACTAGTGTTAGTACAGTAACAATTAACATTAGTAATTAGCACTTGCGGACTGAATGGTTCGATGTGCAACGAGGATGATCTGTCGACTAACACTTAACTTTACTAACTGTGTAAACACTAGAAAAGAACTTGTGCAGTTGGTTAGAGAACATTAGGAACGGACATTGTGTAGAGTGAATCCGGTCCATAAGTAACTGTTCATACCACCGGTGTCTATTTCTCATGTTCATGAAATGGGATTACCAGAGGTCTACAGAAGCAAAGCAGTATCCGGCAGGATGGTTCCGGCAACGGGTGAGACGTACTTGTTCTGACGTAACGTGCTGTGGTCTATCTTTGCTGTGATCAGCGGACTGAGCTGATGTCTGAGAGTCAGATTCTCTACACTGTATAGAACACGTCACACATTTTCTTCGCATACACGTCTCATACACGTTACACTTTTATTTTAATAAATTAATCTTTATTAATTTCTAGAAGTAAGAGTTGTTGAGTATGTTGCGTTGGGGAAGTATGAGAAGGGGGCATAGTACGACAGTGTGAGAGTGATAGGAAAAGGTGTCCATAGGCTGATGGAGTGTGTTGGACGGAAGCTGGTGGATTCTCCAGAATATTGAGGGGGAAAAAATAATATTATAATGTGGGTGTCGGATCTCCTCACTCCAGGGACGACACTTTAAAGGAGGACACGACAGTGGTCAATGTAGCAATAAAAACATTTACGGTGTCGTCATTTATACACGGGATGTTTACTATTCTTGAAATCCAGTCTAATAGTCATTCAGTGTCTGCGTCGTGCCAACATGTATTAACTAAATATGCGGAGTTTTATATATATATATATATATGAAGACAAAGCATTCACTCCATTTTCCTCTCTGTTCCCAGATTTGTAATGCAGCGAGGAGGAGGTTCCGATGGAGAAACACCTTATATAAACCACGGGGTCCTCCCTAACCATTCAAATCTTCGTAACGCCTTTGAAGATAGGGACTCCAAGGACAGTAATAAGACAGACACGACCCCTGTTGGGTCCTTGAGCTTCCCCGACAAAGACAGGCTGTATCCTGTAGAACCCAGAGAGGTAACAAGCGCCCAGATCATCCGACAGAACCTAGCCAGGGATTACCCAATGCACAAGCGCCAGGGGACGCTTCGTCCAGGATCTCCAGCAGAAAAAGAGAAGCATCGTATCCACAGTGCAGATCGTATCGAGGATGTTGATTCCTTGCTTGAGGCCAGTTCTTTGCACACCCACAAGTCAGCGAAAACAGGGGATTTCCGTAAATCATTATCATCAACATGCGTGTCCACAAGTCCGAAAACCAGAACTGCCCAGTGCCAAACCAGCGATGACCTCGTCTTTAACCTCCTGCCGCCTCTACATAAAAGACGGGTTTCCAGAAGCAAAAACAAATTGGAACGCTCAGGAGCAGTCGATGATTGCGTTCCACCCGCCGACAACCACCGCCAAAGAGGTCCACGTTTTTAACTACCCTTCCCAGTGCAACTCTAAATCGTTAACCATCCGCCGTTCGACCGTATCTTCGCCACTCGCGGATGAATTCCGAACATCATCCGTCCAATTTCCCCAAATTGTCGCTTCCAGTTGTTTATCACAGTTACGATGCTCCAAATTCTTGTTCCATGTCGGAACTTGACACTCAAGAATCCTCCTGTCTTTTAGGCACATGTGAAGAAATATGCAGCGTCGACACAGCCATAATATACTTCTCTCAGATCGCTATCATAATAATTCGGAACCACATCGTCATGGGAGCAATGATCCGTCAGCCCTACTTTTATCCGATTCACGCATACTTCAAACATTCAAACCAGACCTCACGTCCTCAGATACTTCGGAACTCAGTTTTCTAGAAGGAATTGAAAAACTGGAAAACAGCGTGAGTCCTATCTGCCAGAATCGCCAAAACCAGACCACGGGGCGTCAATCCAAAGATCTTCCCGAGCAAAGGCTATCACCGGCAAGTCCCCGCGTCAATGACTCCACCCTTCGCCAAACCAGCAGCCATTCCTCTCCTTCCTCTCTGACACACCAAGAGAGTTACTACTCCACGAACAGCACAACTTCCTCCTCCTTTACACTACCCCCCTTCCCGAACAGCCTGGACAGCTATGCCAGTAACGAAACATTTGCCGATTCGGATAATAACTTCGACATGGAAGACACGGATGAATTCCCCAGAAGGAAAACACAGGAAGATGAATCTTCGCCGGAAAATAAAATCATTAAAATCCCCCAAAATACGACTTCCCAATGCAGGGGAGCTCATCCTTTAAATTCAGTTAACACCTGTAGTACAGTCTCCAATGATGTCCCATGTGTTGATGAAAAGTCTGTAGAAGATGATTCAGAATTTCAAAAATATCTTCAAGGACACGGAGTTAAGTTAGA
>JACEFZ010026777.1:0-357500 GCA_014155875.1 Cepaea nemoralis
CTCCTTGCAGGACCTAAGCCACATGGAGATCTGAAGAATATATGAGTACAGCTAAGAGTAGAATGCAACAAGCTTTATTGGCGCTAGAGGACTGGTTACAATCATGGCTAGTGAAGGTAAGTGAGGGGAAAACAACATGCACAAACTCAGCACCCTAAGCTGATACTGAATGGAAAAATATTGCGACATGAAATAAATCCAAGCTATCTAGGAGTCACCTTTGATCATGGCCTGATATGGTCGACACAGGTTTAGAAAAATCGAACAAGAGTAAGACAAAGAAAAGGCTTGCTGGTACAAAGAAGTTATATACTGGATGGAGAGGCTAATACTGGAATATGGCATTGCAGCTTGGCAACAGCAGCGAAGTCAAACTTTAACAAAATAAGTAGAGTCCTAAATCAAGGAAGCCAGAAGACAACACCTATTAACGACTAGAAAATATCACTTGTTTACAACCAATGCAAGATAGAAGAGATAGTAGAGCTCAGCAACAAGCAGAAGAAATTAGAAGATTGACAGACCATTCAATGTATACAAGGTCTTGGAAAAGGAAGACTGGAGCGAAGCAACTTTGTAGAAACTGCAAACAAAAAAAAAAAAAAAATATTATAACAGATCCTATACATAACATATCAACAGTCAAGCCCATTTACTGATTTACAATGCACACAAGTTCCCAGCTTGGAGACAGAAGAAACTGCCTGAGATGATAGAAAACATTCCTGGTATTGAGGAAAAAACAACACTCAGAATGAAACAGAAAGAAGAACAATAGCCTTAAACTACATTTTAAAAAAAATATTACCCAAGTAGCAATTATAGCCATGCATATATAGATGGGTAAGCCAAAAAGTCTATAGAAAATGGAGGAGGAAATCTAAATTTACAAGATGGGGTGGGGGTGGTGACGTGTTGCATGGGGGGGGGGGGGGGGGAGGGGGGCAAATATCAGAAATGGAATAAAGACAAAGGAGAACATTATTGCAGATAAGTCACACATCGAGCATGTAAGGCGTATAATGGTGCATGATGGTAAAAATGACCATGTGTTCACATGCACCTACTGTGGACGAACATTTACAGCGCGAATTGGCCTTATCAGTCACATCGCCATGCCTTTTTGAAGCACAATGAAACAAACTATCGACTATCGTCTGTCAAGACAACAAGGTGCCAAATGTTATCTGTATCTGGCTCATTACTCCTTTTGATATCTACTTTTACTTCTTTATTAAAACCCATTGGTTAATAATATTTATTTAATTTTCCTAATTATACCAAATGTGAAAGACCAATTATTTGTATAAGTTGAATCTAACTGTTGCTCTATCGGCAACACTAACAATCTAGCTCTATGCTGTAGACCAGTGGTTCTCGACCTTTTTTGGCCCGTGCTCCCCTTTACCATATTTTCACAACGTCACCCCCCCCCCCTTTTCGTATTTCCTACCTAAAATCCCCCTCCTGCTCCTGCCCCTACACAATATACGTAATAATGGAAGCAAATACCAAAAATGTCTAGACGTCCACATAAAACGTGATTTGTGGGTCTACTTACTTTATAAAATGAATTTTAGAAGGGGTGAGACGTACAGAACCGTTAAGTATGAAGGGAAAACCAATATTAAGTAATCGGTTCTTGTATTAACGCGATCTTAAAATAATCTTCATTCCCCCCCTGGAAACCCTAAAATTCCCCCCTGGGGGGGGGGGGGGGGGGGAGAATTTCCCCAACCCAGTTGAGAACCACGGTAGCAAACACGCAAATTAAAATTGTTTTTATAATTGTTTTTGCCGTCTATGTTTATGAAAAATGCCCATAGGGAGGGGGGGGGGGGGATTTCCCCACCCGTTGAGAACCACGGTAGCAAACACGCAAATTAAAATTGTTTTTGCCGTCTATGTTTATGAAAATGGCTTCTAAAAAGGCATGTGAACAGTTTTATGCATATGTGATTGCTAACGAGGATCTTCTACGAAAAGTTGGCTCCTCCGAGAAATGTGTTGTGTAATTAATAAAGATTATAAGGTAATAATTGTACAATCGGCTGTTTAAATGTTTTAGCATTTTGAAAAAAAGGCTTCCATTGAATTTATATTTATTTTTTTCTAGCATGATTGTTTCTTGGTCGATTCACAAAGAGTAAGATACACTTATATTGGCAGCTATTGTAATAAAATTGTACTGATTGTGGGTTTAATCTGGAACGATTCAAATGAAGCATTCAATATATCTTCCTTTGTCCTTTTTTTTTGGGGTCCTATTATGTCCTCCTTTTGGTCCCACGTTCTGGCAACCCTACTCTTGACAGACACGATCAACTATTCTAATCCGAACTACAGGTAACTGATCTGAGAAAAAGAACTCAACATTACTAAGTAGACTCATCCAGAAAATGAATGCCGTCATTCACGTTCAATTATATTTGAAAACTGTCATGTTGCAAATCTGTTATGGAAATTTTTTATTGCGTCCTAATATTTTACCCCCCCGCCCCCCCCCCCCCCACCCCCCCCCAAGAATATGTCTTTGATACGGTCCAAAAGCAACTTAAATCATCGAAAAGCGGCGACATTTATTTGATGTTTTGGTGGAAAAATGTAGTGAATTCGCGCTAACATACTAGTCGTACATCAAGCACGTCATTTCGGGTAACGACACAAGTACAAGGCGTAGCCAGATTCGTATGGGAGTGGGTGCAATAAAAAAAAAGGTAGTTTAAAAGTCGACAGGGTCGACTGCATTGCACCGGGTTTTTAATCCCATATGGCTCAGTCTCTTTCCGCAGCGCGGAAAGCGTCGTACAAAGCACGAACTCCGTAGCTCCAGCGACGACCCTCGGGAGTCTCCGAAAAAATGCACTCGTGAAATGAAGGACGCGGCCCGGAATCGAACATACAACCTTCGGAGCCCGAGTCAGACGGCTTGACCACTTCACCACGGAGACTCCCGAGAGGGGTGCAATGTGTAATATTAGTAAAGACAGAGAATTTACAGAGGCATGGGGTAAATAATGTGTAAATTGACAGGAAAGTAGAAGGAATATATTTCTTACCTTATTTTTCATTTCCTTCTTGTTTCTTCAGCTGCTGGTTAATAATGTGTACACAAGGAGTCATGTTACTAGGATGCATTTAGCTTTTTATATTGAGTTCGTGAAAGCTTCCAAATAGCTGTGCGTTAATGTGCGTATGGAGTGACCAGAAATGATACCGCAATTTAGTCATCATGTGTCCATTTTTAAGGATCTGTTCAGCTGTCTGTGTAGTTTGTTCACACGTACACATGGGTGACAGACCCGCTTTGAGTCTTCGTGAAAGATTGTCTACTCTGCTGTTTACCGTTCAGAGACGGAACATGATTACCTTTTTTGCACTACGAAAATAGTTGTCAGTGTCTCTGTAGTGGGCTTTCTTCTTAACTACCAAGATGTTGGTCCCTCTTTTCATTGAAGTTTATAGATTGATTCATATGTACGTGTGTTGTCCCCTAATTTGACAACGTGTTTGCTCTCACGTTTCTTGTTATGCCACAATATGTCAGTTTCCACCGCAATATTACTCTTCTGTTGGTATTCAATGCGTTTAGTGTGTGTGTGTTTTTTTTTCAATACAGTTTTTTGTCGCCGCTGAGGGCTTGCGGAATTGAAAATTCATCACTGTGGAATACAAATTGTTGTCATTGACACTGTGCTGATGCTGTTAATGTTTAGGGCCTGCAATTCGTCTGAATAGTTGGAGCAAAATATCCCAGTAAGTGTGCACGTGGATTAAGGTCTGCGATCTGTTCAGACCTTAATCTGTGTCGGACGATTCCAGTAGGTCTATGACTGCTCTCGGTTGCATAAAATTCAGTCTATCCTTTCTCCAATAGTCCTCTTCCTCTTTCAACACATGGTCCTCACATTTTTTCCAGTACCATTTATCAATATTTAATAGCGCGGACTGGGTTAGTATCTTGACAGTCAGACAATTTGAATTTAGTATTGGCAGCTGCCACCTGTCCTTTAATTTTAGCCCACACAAGTTCTATAGGGTTTAAATGAGAATGATACGGCGGAAGTCTCAAGCACCTATGGCCATGCTCTTCTATCAACTTGTCGATTTGATATTTCTTGCTTTTTTGCGCCTGGTTTTACAATGGGACAACAACTGTAGCTTGAAATATGTTTCTGGAAATGGTATATTTTCCCTTCGGAGCCATATCTTTATTGCTTCCTTTGTGCTCGATGCCGTAGGTATTTTGTCTTCTTGGGCAACAACATTGTGATATGATGCATTGTCCATGATTAGACAAGACGGTCTATCAAGGGATGAAGTACTGTATTCTCGAGCCAATCTCTAAATACATTACCATTCATCTCATTATGATAATCCCTATTGTCTGTATGCTTTGATACGAACACGAGTCCCAGCATTCTGTAGTAAGCCATTATGAGTACTACCAGCATAGGCTATGACCAAACGCTGTCCTTTACTACTGGGCACATATACGCTTTATCTTTCCATCCACTGATTGCCATTCCTTTTCACTTGTGTGGTGCGCATTGATCCACGTCTCATCTAAATACGCTATGTCATAATTTTCTTTGAGAATTTCCCTTATTTCACGTAGGTATCTGCTTCTCATGGCTCCTAAATGCGGTTGCTCGCAAAGGATATTTCTACCTACCTTGTACTTTCTAAAAGTGAAGCCTAATGTCCTTATAATTTTCCACAAAGTCGTTTTGGATAGCTCTATTATATTGTTATGTCTCAACCAAACCCTACACTTTCTTACAGTCACTGTTTCTTTGGCATCCATCATTTGTATAATAACTCGCCTTATGACATCCTTGTCAAAGCTGTCTACAATTGCCTTTCTACCTACTGTTTGCTTATCGCGTGTTGGTTTCATTCCAGATTCTTGCACCCATCGACGAAATGACCGTTTACTCAAACCCATTGCATGCACTGTTCTTTTTTTCGGAATTTGTAACAGTATGAAACAGTTTCCTGCAATCAGCTTGTTGACAAAAATATGTGTACAACTTCATAGCGATGCTTTGAAGTGTACAAATTTCACATTCAATCCCATTGAACAATATTCACACATTCAAATATTAGCTACTAATATTATACTAATGGTAAGATTTATTTATATATTTATGTAATCACGTTTCATGAAAGAACCTACATTGACAACACTTCTGAACAATCCCATTTAACTGCGCGCAGTTTGTACCAAAACGGAAACCACGAAACAATTTTTTAAAAAAGCGCGGATGTGTAAGGTGAAGGTGTAATACTTTTAAAATTATGGACTTAATCTCTGACCCGTAAATTATATACCGCACATAAACAAACATTGAAATCTGCTGTACAATCTCCAGAACAAAATTTTTTTTGTTGGGTAGACATAATGATAAGGTTATATGCTAAATCTAATAATTTTTCCCTCAGTTGGTTACAGGGATATGGAATTTTGTATTGGGGCTGAAAAAAGTAAACAGACTATATTTTTTTTATCGTACCACATAACTTTTTCACCTAATTGGGAAAATGACGAAGATGTTCGGGTTCCAGCTTCCACTTCCGCTGTACGGAAACATGGCCATTTGCTGAACTCTTTTTTGCATTGATAACAATTGATTAACAGATTGATGGAGTCTAGCATTGATTCAAATTTTGTTGATGGTAAATGTAAATATTGATATTTTACATTTTCTTATATGGAGTCTAGCATTGATTCAAATTTTGTTGATGGTAAATATTGATATTTTACATTTTCTTATAGATTGTTGATGGTAAATATCAATATCATCATGTGCCCTGCCACCTGGCGTAACGGTTCCAGCATTTCATCTCCAGCATTTATTTTGTGTTGATCCATCTGATCAGTGTTGTAATGTAAGTCAAGTGTAAGACTCAGATCCCGAGGTAATGAGTATTATTAGGGAGCCCTACTATCATCAATTTAATTTTGAGTATTTACAAATGAGACTGGCGACAGTACATAAGCCTTGAAATTCAAATCTAATGTAGTTACCTCAATGATGCCCCTGTATGTCACTTCTAAGTGAAGATATTCACAATCTTTGTGAAGGTGAGACGAGTTGCGATTTTTCATACTCTTCACCAGTAAGTGGAGCTCTCCAATGTGTCCCCTTTCCTTCACCAGCGACAGCCGCTGGTGTCTGCGGTCTATGCGTGCGAGATTGTTTCAAACGGTCATTGATTGATTGATTGATTGATTTAGGAATCGACATCACAGCATTCGGGGCATTCCCATAAGTTTTCAAACGGTCATATGAAAACTGACTTCAAAAATATGTTCCGTCATGTTAAATGATTACAAAATAGTACAAGTATACAAATAAATTATTAATAATCTTTAAACTTGTGTTCTATTTAACTTTAGTAGGTCAAATTGCACGTTTTATATGTTGAAAAGTGTAGCGCAATCGATATGCGGCGGCCGTCATGACCCGTGGGTTTCCAATTCACAAAGTCACATCTTCGCAGAAAATCTGTTTTTCAACCACAATTCGAGCAAGTTTAGCGATGAAACTATGCTGATTCAGGGGCAATATTTTATACGGCAATTAAAATTCACATTAAACAAAGACATCTATTGGATTCATCGATTCCGATACGCGATAATTCCGCTGCTTGCTCCCCGGCAGTCGGCAGCTTGCACTGATCCATAGAGCACACTATTCACAAACTTCCAGTTTCTTAGTTCTGTATAATATTTTACTTTATAATGTTTACTAGTTTCTATTATATCACCTAATAATTTTGTGAAAAATTAAAAAAAAAAAAATATGCCCAGCCGGGAACAGAATCCCGATCTCCCGCGTGACAGGCGAGATGCTTACGAGTAACGCTAGCGAGAACACAATGCTTGTTCTGCAAAGATATTTATATAGCAAAGCCGCTGTTTTGAGTTTGATGATCATAACATTTTTGCCTGTTTTTCAACCACAATTAAAGCACGTTAGCGATAAAACTTTCAAAATTTCTGAAAAATCTGATTCAGAATTTGAAGATCCATCTACAATTGATGGTTTTCTATTGAAAGCAACAGAAAAAAAAATGAATTACGTGCCAGCGGGCCTTCATTTTTCTCCGCGCGCGAAGTTGGTCGCAACCAAACGGGTCATAGGCGGATTATGAAAACTGACTTCAAAAATATGTTCTGCCATGTTAAATGATTAAAAGATAGTACAAGTATACAAATAAATTATTAATAATCTTTAAACTTGTGTTCTCTTTAACTTTTGTAGGTCAGATTGCACGTTTTGAGTGTTGAAAAGTGAATACATGCCACTTCGATCGACATGCGCAGTCGCCGTGGCGCATGCCATGCGTTTCTCCATTCACAAAAACACGCTTCGCCGAAAATGTTCTTTTTCATTCAAAAATTAAGCTAGTCCAGCGATGAAACTTTCCAGATATATTTAAAATTGTAGGCAAAGTTCAAAAATACATCTATAATTGATGCAATTCTACCAACAACGCCAGAATAGTGTTGCAAAGTGCACATGCCAGTCGGGTCGATATGCGCAAAGAGCGAAAACGCCTGCGCAGAAAATGTTTTTTCTCCACAATTAAAGCTAGTCCAGCGATGAAACTTTCCAGATATATTTAAAATGGGAGAGTTTATTCGCAGGGCCCTGCGAATAGACGCTTTGTTTATTCGCAGGGCCCTACGAATAGACGCTTTGTTTATTCACAGGGCCCTACGAATATGTCTATCTGAATCTCTATCTAACAAACTGTGTAGTCTGTCTTTCCATATGCCATATGTATGTTCTGGTTGACTCTCTGTGTGTATGTATGCGTGTGTCTGACTCTCTATCGGTCTGCTGTCTGTCTGCCAGTTTATATATCCGTTGTTTATTTGTCTGTATCTCTGACTGCCTGCCTCTCTCTCTCTCTCTCTCCTCTCTCTCTCTCTCTTCTCTCTCTCTCTCTCTCTCTCTCTCTCTCTCTCTCTCTCTCTCTCTCTCTCCTCCTCTCTCTCTCTATCCTCTCTCTCTCTCTCTCTCTCGGTTGCTCGGCCGGTCAACCTGCCTGTTCAGAGTATCTTCTTCTTCTTCGTTCATCCAGAGTTTTTTTTTTTCCGGATGTGATTGCTTTGTGCCTGTTTACAGCAGAGCTGCATTCTTGCGCCGTTAGGTTGGACACATTCGACTTCTGCGGGCATTTGTTGACCGGGTTAACCTTCCCGGGATTCAGAGTATTGCAGGGAGAGGTTGAAAGAGATGTATGAATTGGCATGGTGGAACACAGATGATCGACGAGCGAGTGTCAGGTTGGATCTAGCTACCCATCTACCTGCGTACCTACTCATCCACCTACCTGCCTAGCTACCCACATACCTGCATACTTAACTACCTACCTGTCTACCTACACACATATCTGCCTCTCTAACCATCTATCTGTCCTAATAACCCACCTACCTGACTACTCAACCACTTTCGTGTCTAACTACCCACCTACCTAACCAACTATGAATATTACAAAGAATTATCGCCGAAGCAACGGAGTACGTGCTTTGTGCTCGATACTTTTGACAACAGCCAGCGGGAAGAGAATGAAGCGGAGGAGAAGAGGTAGGGGAGAGGGGGGAAGGAAAAGGAAGAAGAGGGCTGGAGCCAGAAGGGGTAGAAGGAAAACGGATCGTTTGGGACTCAAAAATGTGTGGGTTGGGTATTGGAATTGCCGTAGTGCAAAGCAAAAGAGGACCAATACTGGAGAAACTGGTACTAACTAAATTACACTCACTTTAAACAACACAATTCTAAATACCCAAAGAGATGAAGGATTGACTTTCACCCAATGAATTGCTGAAAAATAAAAAAAAAACATTGTCCGGCAAGGAAACAAACGATTGACATTTGACTTTCATCCAATTAATTGCTGAACAATTAAAAAAAAAATATGTCCGGCAAGGAAACGAACCTCGAGCTCCCACCCATCAGGCGGGGACACTATCAACTATGCCACTGACGACACGTTTTCCAATCAACGAAAATGTATAATATAGCCGCAAACTTACGTTAAATCACGTGACCAGCTCATAGGGCCCTGCGAATAGACGCTTTGTTTATTCACAGGGCCCTACGAATAGACACTTCCGATGGGAGAGTTTATTCGCAGGGCCCTACGAATAGACACTTCCATTTAAAATTGTATGCAGAATTCAAAAATACATCTATAATTGGTAATTTTCTATAAACAGCCCCCCCAAAAATTAATTACGGTAAGTATAAAATATATCTTTATTTATATAAAAGGTCATGATGATTTCAACCAATCGCCATGCACAGAATATTAAGCAAACCTTTCCTGGAAAGCCCAGGATGACGTGTGTTATTGTCACGTGAGATTTGAATGAATGTCATCGAAAGAATGCATGGTAAATTAGACAGCGATTTCTGGGACGAGATTTTCAATGGCGACCTGACTCCGTACACGACTTTTGTTTTTACTTCGGGTAATGGCACGATGAAACACGCTATGAGTATTTATATAGCAATTTTTGACAGTATTAAAAATGTATTATGAAAAAAGGAAAAACAAATGGGCCAGATGAAATCACAATATAAGAATTAGAAGTATTAGGAGAATTCGGAGTAGATATATTAACCAAAATGTTGAATATTTACAGCAGTGGATATTGGATGGCTTTGCCACAAGGCATGGTCATGGTCGAGACAGCATGACTCTGGTGATGGCACATGATTGATTGATTGATTGATATTTACCTAGTGATGTGACTGAAATCTGTATACCAAAAAGACCAGGTGCAATTGAATGTGAAGATTCTGGGAAGGTTAACCCGGTCAACAAATGCCCGCAGAAGTCGGATGTGTCGGCCTAACGGCGCAAGAAAGCAGCTCTGCTGTAAACAGGCACAATGCAGTCACATCCGGAAAAAAATCCGGATGAACGCAAAAGAAGAGGAAGAATGTGAAGATTGTCGTACAATTAACCTCATAAACCATCCATATCACTAAACTTCTACTCAGAATCATAATGAGAAGAACCAGAAAGACAATAAAAATGGAAATTAGTGAAGAACAGTATTGGATTTGTGGAGGGAAAGGGCACAAACAATGCAATATATATATATTACGGTAAAAGGTCAATGGAGAAAAAGAAAGACATATATTTGTGCTTCATAGATTATACTAAGGCATTTTATAAAGTACAACATGATGAACTGATTAAAATGTTGGAAGATATCAACATTGATGGGAAAGATTTAAGAATAATAAAGAATATTTACTGGAACCAAGTAGCAGCAATTAAAATAGGAAATAAAGAGGATAGTTATGCACAGATAAAGTTAAAACTAGGAGTACAGTATGATAGAGATATGTCTTGTCACCAGATCTTTTCTTCCTATGTAGCGAAGTAATAATGAGAGAGATCAAAGAGATGCCAGGAATACTAGTTGGAGGTATAATATAAATAATATACGCTATGCAGATGACACAGTATTGGTGACGGATAAATCAACAGACCTACAACAATTGCTGGACATTGTAGTAACAGAGAGTGCAAGGAAAGGACTCTCCTTGAATATCAAGAAAACAGTAACAATGGTGATATCAAAGAAAATGGTGACACCAAAATGTGAAATAGAAATAGAAGGGAATATTCTTAACCTAGTGGATAATTTTAAATACCTAGGGGCATTTATAACTTCAGATGGAAGATGTACAACAGAGATAAAGAGTAGAATAGGGCAAGCAAAAGCTGCATTTAAGAAAATGAAGAGTATCTTATGCAATAAGTCACTGTCACTGAATGTAAGAGTGCTGAAATGCTATGTAGAACCAGTTTTGCTGTATGGCAGTGAATCGTGGAATGTAAATGAAGAAATTAGAAGCAACAGAGATGTGGTTCCTGAGACGAATGTTGCGAATTCCTTGGACTGCCAGAGTAACTAACAACTGCCTGAGGCAGGCTAATGAAACTAGAACATATACAACAATAAGAAAGAGACAAAGTCATGGCAGTAAGTAAAGCAATAACATGGCTCGAGACACAGACATTCACTAGGGCTTGTTTCCTTAGCGACTCAATGAACATGATCAAGAGGATAGAGGTGGATCCGAAGAGAATGGTTGCTGCCTCTGGAGCGGTCTCGACTGGCAAAGATTAGTTTCATCTTCGTGCCAGGGCATGTGGGAGTACAAGGAATGAGCGGGCTGACAAGCTCGCAAGTGAGGCTACTGTGGAGGGCGGACGCGCCATGGCTGACATTCTGAATGCTCTACGAGAAGTAAGACTTTTGCGTGAACCAAGTGATGACTGTGAATCTACAAC
Organism: Cepaea nemoralis; assembly: GCA_014155875.1. Taxonomy (NCBI): domain Eukaryota; kingdom Metazoa; phylum Mollusca; class Gastropoda; order Stylommatophora; family Helicidae; genus Cepaea; species Cepaea nemoralis. Next base: position 11,329 of record JACEFZ010026777.1, read on the forward strand.
CATGGCCAGACTGCGAGAACAGCAAATTAAAAGAGGGGTGGCCAAACAAGAACACTACGCAGGAAGCCAAAGAAGATTGATAAACCAGCACAGAACTGGTGTCGTTAGCCGCTACATGCTGCAGGATTTGCTGAGGAGGGGATCCGAGCACTTACGGACTGAATGGTTCAATGTGCAATGAGGATGATCTTTTGACTAACTAACTTAACTAAGAAAGAGAAAAACAGCTGTCTTCGATCATGTGATGAGAAGAGAGGCATTGGAGAACATCGTGACAACTGGAAAGATCGAGGGGAAGAGAATGAACGAACAAACTTTATATATAAGGGTAACAAATTGGGCACACAGGCCTGTCTTACATTCGGCCCTTTCAATCACTCATATTTCATTCATCAAATGTGCATGTTACATTAACATAGGGGAAAAACATTGTCAAATGGATTTTGTAAGCATAAACAATGCATATTACGCATGATACATTCACATGAGAAAACAAAAAAAAACATTATCAAATGAAAGTAGAAAGAGAGGCAGAGGCACACCAAGAGAAATGATGTTAGATGGATTGAGACAGTGACATGGATGAATACCATCAGCAGAGTTGATCCAGAACACCAAAGGCTGAGATCTGTGAAGCTGCCAGCTGGCTGGGTACTTGGTGATGATGATGATTCAAAAATTGGGTTTTTACTTATGAAACCATGACAGTTGTATACAGATTGACAAGACAAATCCCCAACGGTATCTTAATGAAGACTGTCCATTAATTCTAAGTGGAGTTATTAATATTTTTGTGTTGTGATCTACAATCAGGAAGTGCACAGGAATCTGAGTAAATGAGACGGTTCTGATCATGGCTCAATAAATTGGAAGTTGAGAAATTCTGTGGCTTGTTAATTTATAAATGAACAACCTAATACTGTATATCATTGCATCCGGGGTGGTGAGGCTTAACTTGACATATCTATTTTTCAATAGGATACATTGGCACCTTTCCGTCTTGACTGACGATAGTTTGGTGCATTGTGCTTCAAAAAGGCTTAATAACTACGACCCATGGCGGTGGCGAGTGTGGCTGGTAAGGCCAATTCTTGCTGCAAATGTTTGTCCACAGTAGATGCATGTGAAATCATGGTCATTTTCATCATTTTGCACCATCTTACGTCTCTCACGCTCTGTGTGTGCTTTATCTGCAATCATTTTCTCCTTTGTCTTTATTCCATTTCTGATAGTTGCCCTCCATGCAACATGTTCCAGCGGCGACTTGCTCCCAGTGTGCTTATCAATGCCTGTATCAGTCATGTCCTCGCTTACATACATCTTTGTATCGTAGTAGAGGCCGACCCTGAGATCTCCTACCCGTCTGTAATTCATCAAAAAAGATGTCCTTTGGTATTCTACCATCATCCATCCTCCTAACATGTCCTATCCATCTAAGTCTACGAAGACTGAGCATGGAATACACCGTCACACAACCTGATCTTTCCAATACTTCAGTATTTGTGATTTTGTCTTGCCACTTAATACCAAGTATTCTTCGCAGACACCGCATATGAAAGCTGTTTAAACGTTTCTCTTGGCTTGAGTAAGTTGTCCAGGTTTCACTGCCATAAAGAAGAGTACTAAGAACACAGGCTTGGTAGACGAGAACTTTTGTTTTGGCAGTAAGCTTCCTGTTCTCCCAGACTCTTTTTGCTAACATGTTAATTGTTGTTGCTGCCTTGCCAATCCTGATGTTGATTTCCTGATAGAGGGATAAGTTGCTATTTACCTCTGATCCTAGATATGTAAAATGGTCTACTATCTCCAGTTCAGCGTCGTCAATATAGATTGATGGTACACCATGTGCACCTTGTGACATAATCTGTGTCTTCTTTTTGTTAATTGTTAAACCAAATTCAGAGCAAGCATTGGAGAATGCAGATAGTAGATGTTGTAATTCTTCCTCAGAGTGGGTCGTAATCGCAGCATCTGCAAAAAGCAACTCTCTGATTAGTACCCTGCTAATTTTGTAGAGGCCACCATCTGAGCGTGAGTGAATGTATATACCGTCATCCTGATCACGAAAGGCATATTTCAGCAGAAGTGAAAAATATATCCCAAAGAGGGTGGGAGCTAGTACACAACCTTGCTTAACTCCACTCTTGATTTCAAACTCTTCTGAAGTTGAGCCATCAAACTTGATTATACCCTTCATGCCTGTGTGGAACGATTCCACAATGGACAGAAGAGTTGGTGGGCAGCCAATCTTCTTTAGTGCTTTGAACAGACCCTCCCGATTGACCAAATCGAATGCCTTTGTGAGGTCGATGAAGGCAATAAACAGTGGCTGATTCTGTTCCTGGCATTTTTCTTGCATCTGTCGCAATGAGAATATCAGTACCTGGTGCATTGGTTTTACAGCCTGCGATTCAGATTTTGTCCTAGCCCCAAGCACCCATTTAAGCAGGCAGGCTGTGGCGGATCAGCACCCAATTGGCTGGGGGATGCCCAGCTTGAGGCGGGCGGTAGCTGATCAGTGACACCTGTAGGCGTCTCCCACCGTCAGAGGCAATTATAACAATAATAACAATTAACAAAAAGAAGACACAGATTATGTCACAAGGTGCACACGATGTACCATCATTCTTTATTGACGACGCCGAACTGGAGATAGTAGACCATTTTACATATCTAGGATCAGAGGTAAATAGCAAATTATCCCTCGATCAGGAAATCAACATCAGGATTGGCAAGGCAGAAACAACAATTAACATGTTAGCAAAAAGAGTCTGGGAGAACAGGAAGCTTACTGCCAAAACAAAAGTCCTCGTCTACCAAGCCTATGTCCTTAGTACTCTTCTTTATGGCAGTGAAACCTGGACAACTTACTCACGCCAAGAGAAACGTTTAAACAGCTTTCATATGCGGTGTCTGCGAAGAATACTTGGTATTAAGTGGCAAGACAAAATCACAAATACTGAAGTATTGGAAAGATCAGGTTGTGTGACGGTGTATTCCATGCTCAGTCTTCGTAGACTTAGATGGATAGGACACGTTAGGAGGATGGATGATGGTAAAATACCAAAGGACATCTTTTTTGGTGAATTACAGACGGAAGACCGAAAATAGTAGCCTGCCGATGACCCGCAGACTACACAAGTCAACCCCCACCTCCATGTGGTGCAGACCGGGCAAACCATGACCGCGAGGTCATGGGCTAACGGGGCTATGGCTCGCCATAGGGGATGGACTCCCTGTGGTCAGATTAGTGTCCTAAACCTGCGACTGGCCTAGCAAGCCGGCAGGGGATCTTCATACTGCTCGTAGAAAAACTAAGAAGTATAAACGGACTGACTAAGTGGGGGTTAAAGCTGCTCTAGATTTTATTAGAAAGCAGCAAGTCAAATGGTTTGGCCATGCAAGTAGGCTACCAGTCAACAGCATGCCACAACAAGCAATGATGTACAGACCAGATGGAAACAGAGGAAGAGGCCGACCACGTAAACGTTGGACGGAGGGAATAACAGAATCCATGGGAATGTCAATATACGAAGCCCATAACCGGGCACTCTCACGAAGTTTATACTTCACCTCGACACCGCAAGGTACAAGAGGAACATGATGAGATGAGATGAGACAGACGGGTAGGAGATCTCAGGGTCGGCCTCTACTACGATACAAAGATGTGTGTAAGCGGGACATGATTGATACATGCATTGATAATGCACATTGGGAGCAAGTCGCCGCTGAACGTGTTGCATGGAGGGCAACTATCAGAAATGGAATAAAGACAAAGGAGAAAATTATTGCAGATAAAGCACACACCGAGCGTGAGAGACGTAAGATGGTGCAAAATGGTGGAAGTGACCATGTTTTCACGTGCACCTACTGTGGGCAAACATTTGCAGCAAGAATTGGCCTTACCAGCCACACTCGCCACCGCCATGGATCGTAGCTATTAAGCCTTTTTAAAGCACAATGTACCAAACTATCGTCTGTCAAGACGGAAAGGTGCCAATGATGATGATTTTGTAAAAGGAAAATAAAGGTCACATTCCTGTGTCGATAGTATGTAAAGTTACCTAATTAACAATTAAAAATAGCTGCCCATTTATATTAATTAAATGTCATGTGAAATGTTCACCGTAAGTCAAAGAACTGTCAAAAACTGTCACTGTCATTTACTGCCAGTATAGTAACTTGCGGTGTATGGCATGAGGAGCATGAGGAATTAAGGCCACCTGGCTAGTGCAGTCACCACAAAATGTACAGGTTAGAGTTTTCTTTTTGCCCTCGACAGAAAAAAAACTCCACACCTTACAGAGGATTCGAACTTGGCTCTCCCGATGGAGAATCTGGCATTCTAGCCACTCGGCCAGCTGAATGTCAAAACAATTCATGAAAATGTACTCACATTGTGTTGATGTGCCCACCGCATTGCAACAGCTTTCTTTTGTTGATTAAATATCATGCATTAATGTAAGTAAGTTTGTAACTGCTGCATAAATTAAGCAGTCACTTTCGCTAATAATTGATTTCTAATTCTGCTCCATAATTACACTATTCTGTATCTAAAAATGGGCAATTAATAATTAAATACTAACTTTAAAAAAAACATAACATGTTACACAGTATGTTATTTAAACTGAAATAAGTATGTACTTGTACTGCTGCGCTGCTAAGAAAACAAAGTACTCACAAAGGCCGATAACGGACATTGATAGTATTAATTCAACAAGGAAGCTGCTTGTTCCTCTTTTAAGATCTTTCCATCATTATGTAGTGCAATCTTTTAGTTTCTTCCTGTGCCTTCGTCGTTACATTATTTTGCTAACTTCCACAACTTTATTGTGTCTCAGAGTTCAAAGACTGTTTTCTCCTGCCAGCTTTTCCATATAGCCTACAACTAAAATTGGCCCTTTGAAATTTGACCTTTGCATGCAGGTATTTATTGTAATGCTTTAGCTGGGTTTGACCTATGCATGCCTTCTGCACATTTCCACATCATTATGCAGTTGCTCTAATTTACTGTTCCAGTGTGGTTAATATTGCTTACAAGCACTGCTTGGTGTTGACTCTCATTCTTCCTGAAGTACTAGTAGTATATATTTGCCAAACTCTTTGACTACTTTATTTATGTCTTTATCTGTGTTCAGATTTGTAACCAGTATGCTGGGGCAATGCTTGTACATTGTCCAGTCTGCTTCCTTGTAGTTCCACTTTTGTAAGGGTGCAGCTTCCATTTATAAGCTCATTTTCAATTGATGAAATAAATAAATAAAGAAGCAAGTGACATATTTTGGCCATGTTAAACACCATACTGGAGGATAAGGTTGAAGGTAAGAGGTAAACCGATGAAAATGAGAAGATAACATCAAGAGATGGATGACAATTTTTGTGGTGCAGATAGGCGTCATAGATTATAGGGGGGAAGGAAGTGTTGCATGATTTTTAAAATCTTGAAAAGGTAGGCTGCGGTACGGGTTCTTCCTTGGTTGTATTGTAAATTGAAATTGGACTGTATATAAATCAGAGAATTTGATGTAATAATAATAACGGATACAGTGTTCATTATTAGTTGCCGTTGTTGAATGAATCGTAGTCAATGTCATACGAGGTTAGTTGAAATCTGGATCACTTGAAGGCCAAGGCATCAACACTGCCTCACTAATACGATCAACACACGGTCTAAAACATCTGGTGGCAACGGTTCTCGTGGTTTTGTAACACATTTGGTGGTAGCAGCGATCACACAAGTTACAACAGCTGCTGATACGACGACCGACGACTTGGTGGAGGTGACAGCTAACACCTGACCCTATTGAGGGCATGCTATTACAACTGTTCAGTTTGGTGCTGTGACCATGACCACCACCCCTGGCCTGGAGTAGGGCAGGCACTGTTACAGATGTTCAATGGAGCAGTCTGACAGAATGTACAGCCAAGGTGAGAGAAAGAATGTTGGAGATCAATTGCAGCCAATCTTTATTGTGGAGATGACATCTGATTGATTGGCCTATGTTCACTGCCAGCGAGTTGTTTCCAACCAACCCTTGTGATGGACCACTCCAGGTTTGGTGAATTAAAAGCTAGGTCAGATGTAGTTGTAGCATGCAATGGTCTTGAGTAAAAGTTAGTGGGTCAGATGGAAGAGAAGTTATATGTGGCACCTCTTACCCACTAGTGGCTATGTCACAGTTTTGAGGTATTTGATAGAGATAGAGATAGCTGCCCAACCAACTAACTCTCTTCCTCTCAGTGACCACCGCCTGTTTTGATCCACTGCTGCTTATTCAACATATTCACAGCTAACCTCTAGAAAAATTATCTTTACCAGTGGACGTGCCTGTAGTGGGACATGCCCCTACACCAGACCTGCCCCTACACCAGACCTGCCCCTACACCAGACCTGCTCTTTTCAATTTCTATCAGCCAAAGGATTTTTAACATGCATAATGTATACACTCTCTGTTTATTATGCTTCACCTCGACACCACAAGGTACAAGAGAAACAAGATGAGATGAATGTATACACAGGTTCCTGTGAGTTCATCACCCTTGTCTAAGAAGACTAGACATCCAATCCACTACCCCAGAATTGTGGGGGAAAGGAGCATACCATCCTATTTTCCTATTTTGTAAACATCAAACAGTCATTGCTATGAGATGAGGCAGATCTCCTTGAGCCAGAGATGGACATTGTAACCTCAGGTCTGCTCTCATCTACAAAAATATGTGACATAGGTCATGATTGTCTTTTAGGTGCCAGTTCATGTAAACCAAACCTTGGAAACACACTGACACCATACACAGGGGCAACACCAAAAGACATGAGACGATCTGTATCTTTAGTATGGTTTCAAAAAGTGATGCAGTGAAACATATTTAAAATTAAACCATTCTTTCTCATCTCATCTCATGTTCCTCTTGTACCTTGTGGTGTCAAGAAGTATAAACTGTGGGAGAGTGCCTTCCTCATGGGCTCCATGTATCAATATTCCAATGGACTCTGTTATTCCCTGCTTCCATCTGGTCTGTACATCATTGCTTGTTGTGGTATACTGTTAGTTGGTAACCTACTTGCATGGCCAAACTATTTGACTTGCTGCCTTCTGATAAAGTCTGGTGCAGCTATAACCCCCACTTTAGTCCTGACTTCTTCATTTCTGATCTTATCTCTTCTTGATACATTGAGTATTCTTCTCAGGAATCTCATTTCTGTTGTGATATTTCTTTTCTCTGTTTCTGTCATTGTCCAGGTTTGGCATTGGTAGCATAGAGTTGGTAGGAAGATTGTGTTGTAAAGTGCTTTCTTAGTAGTTATTGATACATGTTTGTTCTTTAGTATTGGTGCCATTTGTCCAATGAGTTGGTTTGCATTATTGCATCTATTTTTGATCTCATCTTCTGATTTGACATTTGATGATATTATACTTCCTCCATGCATCCATCTTGTGCCATGCCGATAAGCGTGTGCGGACATGTTTTGCCATCTCACTCGATCACCAGAGTCGTGGATCAGTACCGTGTTTCTGTCTTGACCATGCCATGTGGCCAAACCATCCAGGTATTTAATTCTCGATCTTCCCTTTGGTCTCCTCTCTTCGATCTTGTCAGTCGTCACCAAGTTCTCCAACTCATGTCTTCACATAACATGCCCACAAAATTTTGACTGTCTACATCTAATGTCTCCAATCAGTTTACGATCTTCATTTGTTTCTTGTAGGACTTGTTCATTGGTTTTTCTGTCTGTCCATGGTATTCTTTGCATTTTCCTCAGAAACCACATTTCCATTAAACTTCCTGGGTACTGGAAACTCTTTACTTGTTTCAAGGGATGTTCGTTTAGGTGAATTGTTGTTTTTTCTTCTTTAGTTATAGTCATTACCTATGTTTTACTTGTGCTAATTTTCATGTTATGCTCCCTACACATTTTGTTTATACTATTCATGTGGTCTTGTAATTCAGCTTCTGATTTTGCTATTAGTGCTTGGTCGTCTGCAAACAGGAGTTCTCTAATGGTGTAATTTGCAGAGATTCTTCTTCTGTGTTCTCATCATGCAGTGTTCTTGCGGTCGTTGTTTGGCTGGTTTCTTTACATATGTGGTCTATATATGTTAGAACAAGAGAGGGGACAGGACACAACCTTGTACTCCGGATCTTATGGTGAAGGGTTCTGAGTGTCCTCCAGTTGCCCTCACTATGAATTTGCTGTCGCTCGCTTCTGAACGAGAAGCGCAGTCCGTACACACTATTTACAGTAGTGATGGACTGAATTTTATGTGTCGATTAGCTTTCCCTATTAAGTGTCCCTCGCCATCAGGCTAACCCACTCCGACTTCAGAGGTACTTGTAGTTTAAGTCCCCAAGTCAAGGACAACAGGTCAACATTTTAGTCCAGCTGTCAGGTGTAGGGGTTGAACCGCTAACCTCTGCATCAGCACAACGGATGTTCAAGAACTCACATTCTTACTCATTCGGCCATGCGGACCTGCTGCATGCACTGTTGTTGTATAAGCTTCTACATAGGTTTCTTAGATGTGTACTCACTCCATATTGCTTAAGGATTTCCCACAGCTTGTTTCTATCTACTCTATCAAATGCCTTTTCTTGGTCGACAAACACTAAGTGGAGTGTTTCATTGAATTCGATTGATGTTCAGTCCGTTTATACTTCTTAGTTTTTCTACGAGCAATATGAAGATCCCTTGCCGGCTTGCTAGGCCAGCCGCAGGTCTATGGCGAGCCATAGCCCCATTAGCCCATAGCCTTGTGGTCATGGTTTCCTGGTCTACACCACTTTACAAAATTGAATTGAGTTAAGTTAGCTAAGAACTGACATCACTGCACTCAGGTCATTCTCATACTCGCTCTGTCCCCTCGTTCAACAGCCAGCGAAGAATCACTCTACTAATTGTTCCCACCACTCTCTGATTGAAAGTTTTCCTGGTCTTCCCTCTCAGTTTTGAGATTCTACCAGAACCCCTGCCAATCCCCCGCAATCTCATTTCTTTCCACATATGGGTTCTCATTCTGTTCCTCCACCTGGTCCCACAGGCGCATGACCACATCTCCCTTGACCATAGTCAATCTATCACCAAGAGGTGCATTCCCTGCCAGCCTATCAGCCTGTTTATTCCCCCACACTCCCACATGACCAGGGCAAAAAATCCATACAATTCTCACAATCTGTGACCTCTGAAGCAAGGTGAGCCATTCCATGCGGAACATTCCCTTCTCCACCTTACAAAGCATACTCCTTGAGTCCGTAATGAATATAATGTGTGTTGCAGTGGTCTCCTCTAACAAACAAAATGCTGCTGTTACTGCTTCCAACTCCATTCTCATGCTGGAGGTATTAGCCTCATATGCCAGACTCTCCTTTCTTAAGAATCGTCCATTAGCCTTCACAACAAAACCCCAACCACTCCGTCTGTTTCTCACCACTGACCCATCAGTATAGATCACTATGTCACCTTTTTGTGTGTTACTCTAGATTAGTTGTTGCATCTCAAACTCTATGCAGCTTGCTGCCCTTTATCTGCACTCACGACCCAGTGTTACTATTACATTGTGCCAGTCCATCACGTCTTCCGGTACTTCAACCCACTCTTTTTTTATGTTTGATGGTCTCCAGATCACACACCTGACTTGTTACCCTTTACAGAAGTTGACAGGAAGTTGGAAAAACAGAAAGCTGTTTTATTCCCCAAATGATAAGGTTTTTGGCCACTGCACAGGTTATAAACAAACACAGGGTCACTCTATTGAACACACCACATGCTGTATACATATGTTAGATTACATTTACACATCTTTTGTACTCTATTACTTGGCATATCTACTAAGTGGTTAAACTTTATTTACTGTTTGTATGTTTCAGAAACGCTAACCATTTCTCAGATTATCCATTCCCTCCCCTGCAAGAACTTTCACACATGGCGAAGATGATGTATGGTAACATGGAGTTTGTGAAACAGAAACTTTCAAATGCATTGTGTGAGGACAGACGCCAAAGGTTTGGCAAAATGATAGACATGACACATAGCAGTGGTTATGAAATGACCAGGCACTGTGACACAGAGTGACTCAGAATAGTCATGAGGCATCACAAGAGCATGAAAATTGTAGCGATGTTTAGAGAATGTATCTGCTGTGTTTAAATCAATATGAAATATTGGGCTGATTGGATTTGTCAATTAGCAAATAATTTGTTAATGAAAGCTGGAGACAAATCATACATGTCTGACATTTGTGATCCAACTATCACTGTGGGAACCTATATAAACAGGCAGAAGAACAAATATCCAAAAGAGAGGCCTTATACTTGGGATGATTCTGCTGTATGTTTTATTTATGCGGCCATCTGAAACTCCATAAGAGAGCTCATACAGGAGAAAGACCTTACAAGTGTGATGATTGTGGTGCATCTTTTACTCAAATTAGTAATATGAATTCTCACAAGAAAACACATACAGCAGAGAGACCTTATACGTGTGATGATTGTGGGGCATCTTTTCCTCGAGCAGGCAGTCTGAATAAACACAAGAGAACACATACGGGAGAGAGACGTTACAAGTGCGATGATTGTGGTGCATTTCTTACTCACCCTGAAAGTCTGAAAAACCATATGAGGAGACATATAGGAGAGAAAGCTTACAAGTGTGATGATTGTGGGGCATCTTTTTCTCGAGCTGGCAGTCTGAAGCGTCACAAGAGAACACATACAGGAGCGAAACTATACAAATGTGATGATTGCGGTGCATATCTTACTTACCCTGGCAGTTTGCAACACCATATGAGGAGACATACAGGAGAGAAACCTTACAAGTGTGATGATTGTGGTGCTTCTTTTAGTCAAGCAAATCATCTGAAGAGACACAAACAAACACACACAGGAGAGAAACTTTACAAGTGTGATGATTGTAGTGCATCTTTTGCTGCAGCTGATCATTTGAAAAGACACACAAGAAAACATACAGGAGAGAAACCTTACAAGTGTGAAGATTGTGGTGCATATCTTGCTCGAGCTGGCAGTCTGAAACACCATATGAGGAGACATATAGGAGAGAAACCTTACAAGTGTGATGATTGTGGTGCTTCTTTTCGTCAAGCAAGTCATCTGCAGATACATAGATGGAGACATTCAAAAGAGAAACCTTACAAGTGTGATGATTGTGGTGCATCTTTTGCTGTATATCATAGTTTGAAAATACACAAAAGAAAACATACAGGAGAGAAACTTTACAAGTGTGATGATTGTGGGGCATCTTTTACTCAAGCTGGCAGTCTGAACCACCATATGAGGAGACATACAGGAGAAAAACCTTACAAGTGTGATAATTGTGGTGCGTCTTTTATTGAAGCAGGTAATCTGCAGAGACACAAGAGAACACATACAGGAGAGAAACCTTACAAGTGTGATGACTGTGGTTCTTCTTATAGTGACCCAAGTAGTCTGCTGAGACACAAAAGGAGTCATTCAAGAGAGAATCATTATAAGTGTGATCATTGTGGTGCTTTTTTTAATGACTTAAGTAATCTGCGGAGACACAAGAGGAGATATTCAGGAAAGACACCTTACAAGTGTGATGATTGTGGTGCATCTTTTGGTGTAGCTTATTATTTGAAAAGACACAATAGAATTCATACAGGAGAGAAACCATATAAGTGTGATGATTGTGGTACTTCTTTTAGTGACGCAGGTAGTCTAAAGAGACACAAGAGAACACACACAGGAGAGAAACCTTACAAGTGTGATGATTGTGGTGCTTCTTTTAGTCACACAAATAGTCTGCAGATACACAAAAGAAAACATACAGTTCAAGTCCAACAACCTAACGGACGTCCCCGTTTCAAGTTCAACAACCTAACAGAGATCTAACCCCATATCAAGTTAACCTAACAGAGAAGTCCCCATTGTCAGGGACCAATGAGTGTGACATTCTTATCACGGTTAAAAGGGCAGATTGCCATGTGTGAGAAGCACGCTTTTGATCTAGTCTAGGAGAGAAACTTCTTTCCTAAACACACTCAGAGTCTAGAACATGGATCAAGGTTAGACTTGCTCGACTTAGTGGCAGTGGCAATATTTTATTATTTAGATTGCTGCCAACTGTAGATATTTAATGTATATTATGTAGGAGTTTTATTACTACAGCGAGACAATGTGTAGTGTTGTAAATGTGTCAAGGATATAATAGAGGTGATGAAACTCTTCGGCGTCCCATATAAGTAGTTTGTTACTCTGTCATTCCAGAGTGATAGAGGGAAGAATGTGAAAGTTAGAACCAGAACATTCCAACCAAGCACTTGATTACAATAGGAGTCAGTCCACTGGTAACACTGTCAAACTGTCATTTACTGCCTATATAGTACCTTGCGGTATATGGGGGGGGGGGGTGTCCTTCAGTTTGAGGAATTAAGGTCGCCTGGCTATTGCAGTCACCGCAAACTGCAGGTTAGTGTTTTCTTTTTGCCCCCGACAAAAATAAATGCACACCTTGACAAGGATGGCTGTTATTTCTATGTTGTCAATATTAAGGGAATTCATGGAAATCAATCAATCAGGTGCCGTCTCTGCAATGAAGGTTGGTTGCAATGAATCTCCAACACTGTCTGTCTCTCACCTTGATTATACATTCTGTCAGCCTGATGTTTGTCCATCTCTCGATGTTATCTTCCCACTTGTATCGTTGTCTACCTCTTGCTCGCTTGCCCTCAACCTTGCCCTCCATTAAGGTGTTTATAATACGAGGGCGAGTCAATAAGTAAGTCACACAGTTCTGTGGGATGGCAGGTAAATGTAGTTGGTGTTTTCTACAGGTGTCATTAGGTGACAGCAACATCGAACTTTATATTCCCGTTCGTCAGGTGGCGCTAGGTGTCTCATGCGCATGCGCAGCGCATAAACAAAATGGCGACTGTACTTACGGAGTGTACAACCAAAGAGCAACGTGCTGTTGTGCGTTTTTTGTGGGCAAAAGGACTGCCTGCAAAGGACATTCATAAGGAAATGCTTCCTGTTTATGCTGACAAATGTTTGTCCCATAAAGCGGTGCATAGCTGGGTAGAAAAATTTTCTCAAGGACGCTCTAAAATTGTTGATGAAATCCGATCTGGTCGTCCTGTTGAGATTGCAACAGAAGCATCCGTGCAGCGGGTGGAGGAGATGATTAGAGGTGACAGGCGAGTAACGATAGACTCTGTAGCATCTGCAATAGGGTGCTCACATGGTTCAGCATACAGCATAATGCATGATCGATTGAAATTTAAGAAAGTGTGCTCAAGGTGGGTACCCAGACAATTGAAGGAGGAACACAAAATGAACCGATTTGGCCTGTCCTTGCATCATCTCTGTCGATACGAAGATGAAGGAGAAGACATGCTGAACAGGATTGTTACTGGGGACGAATCATGGGTGCATCACTACCAGCCCGAATCAAAGCGTGCTTCAATGCAATGGAAACATCCTTCTTCGCCTTGTGTCCAAAAATTCAAGGTTACGCCATCAGCAGGGAAGGTTATGCTGACAGTGTTCTGGGATTGTCAAGGAGTGCTTTTAACCAATTTCAAGAAGAAAGGTGACAATGTGAATTCTGAATCGTACTGTGAAGTTCTATCGATGCTTCATGATGCAATTCGAAGAAAACGTCCAGGACTGCTGACTAGAGGAGTGTTGCTTCTTCATGACAATGCCAGACCACATACGGCTCGATTAACTCAGGAGAAAATTAACCAACTAAGGTGGGAAGTTCTGGAACATCCACCTTACAGCCCCGACTTAGCCCCTAGCGATTTCCACCTTTTTGGTCCACTGAAAACGCACCTTGGCTGGGAGACATTTCGCGAATGACGCCGAAGTTGAATGTGAAGTGAAAACGTGGTTTAGAAAACAGAGCACGCAGTTCTATGCAGCCGGTTTGGGAGGACTGATAAAACAATGGGATAAGTGCATCAATGTTGGTGGAAATTATGTTGAGAAATAAAGAGACAATGTATGTATAAAAATAAACTGGTTTCAAGTTTATCATATTTAGTTATTTTTCTACATACATTTGTGACTTACTTATTGACTCCCCTTCGTAGTAACATGTCTTTTAATGTGGCCAAAATATTTCACTTGGCTCTTTATTTCTTTCATCAACTCTCTCTTCATTCCCAGTTTTTCTAGAACATCTGCATTTGATTGTTTTTTGTTTCCATGAAATATGACATATTCGTCTGTATATCCCTCCAGGGCCTCTAAGCGACTTTCTAGTTGCTTGTTCAATGTCCAGGCTTCCGCACCATACAGTAGCGTTGAATATACGTAGCATTTGACAATTCTCATCTTTAATGCACTGTTAATCTCTCTCTCTATTTATTTCTTATAATCTCTCTAGATGTTAATACTGATTTCATGCTGTTGAAAGCATTGTTGGTCGTTCCTATTCTCTTTTTTGATTTCTATTTCACTTCTGCCATCATCTGTTATTATGCCAGTCCTCATGGCCGAATGGATAAGAACGCGTGTTCTTAAACATCCAGTGTTCTGATGCCGAGGTACGCGGTTCAGCCCCTAGACCGGACAGCTGGACTAAAATGTTGACGTAAATTACAAGTACCTCTGAAGTCGGAGTGGGTTCGACTGATAGCGAGGAACACTGTTAATAGGGAAAGCTAACCAACACGCAAAATTCAGTCCATCACTATTATAAATCCTCTAAAAGTACTGGAGAGTTTTGGTCAGAGACCATAACTTTATGAAGGGAAAATCCCAACTGCACCTCCCTGCGGTAGAGGATGGAAACACACTACGGTGTGGCTAACACAGCTCTGGGGACCGAGTATCCACCGGAATAAGTGGACAACTCTGCAGCTGAGCAGAGCAGGGCACTCACTTGTCCTTGCAGTCGGAAATGGCTGTCAAAAGCAGAGGTAAAAAGACCACCATGTGAATGTGGAAGGCAAGGGGAAACCACCACATTATCTTCCCAAGACTTCATGGCAAAACATAAATCAAAGTTAGTGAAGGACGTTAATGGCTGTCTTAGGGCATCCTCGTCCGGTAGGGACAGTCATGAGCCACAGGTGACACCAGACCGTCATCCAGCTACTGATGGCAAAATCTTAACTAAAATAAATAAATTTAGAGTAGGAACATGGAATGTTAGGACATTAAATGAGCTAGGAAAGTTGACCAATGTTCTAAGAGAGATGGATAGCATGAAAATGAATATACTAGGCGTTAGTGAGATGAGATGGAAGGGATCGGGCAAAATTATAGCTGACAATCACACAATAATTTATTCTGGAGGGGAGACACATGAGAAAGGGGTAGGAATAATATTAGATGAAAAAACAGCCAAGTCAATTAATGGATACTGGTGTATTTCAGATAGAGTTATTATGGTAAAAATCAAAGGCAAACCAATAGACATAAATATTATACAAGTATATGCACCAACAGCAAGCAGTAGTGATGAAGAAATACAACACTTTTACGACGAAATAGAAATGGCGATGGCTCAAATTGGATCACAAGAAATAAAGATAATACTTGGTGATTTTAATGCAAAAGTAGGAAAGGGAAAAATGGAGGATGTAGTGGGGAATTATGGTTTAGGTACAAGAAATGAAAGAGGGGAAAAGCTAATAGAATGGGCAAATATCAATGATATGATAATTGGAAACACATGGTTTAAACACCATAAAAGACGACTGTACACATGGATAAGCCCTGATAAGAAAATACGCAACCAAATTGACTACATACTAATTAATAAAAGATTTAGAAATGCTTTAATTAATGTAAAGACAATGCCTGGTGCTGACTGTAATAGTGATCATGTACCACTATGTGGACAAATAAAAGTAAGATTAAAAAGAGGGAAAAAAATGGTTAAGAACATGAGACTTAATAAAGAGGTTCTAAAAATAGATAAAGAAATGCAAGAACAATACAGAGTGACTGTGAAAAATAGGTACAATGCAATAACTAAAATACAGAGTATAGATGAACAATGGGAAATGTTAAGGGACTCCATTCATCAAACTAGCAAAGAAGTATTACCAGAGAGAGGCAAAATAGCTAAGAAAAAATGGATGAATGAAGATATCTTAAACCTGATGGACAAAAGAAAACAGTATAAAAATGACAAACAAGAATACGCTAAGATAAATAAAGAAATAAAAGATAAATGTGGGAAGGCTAAAGAAAGTTGGTTAAACGAGCAATGCAAAAAAATTGAATTAAATTCCATTAAAGATACAAAAAATATGCACAGACAAATCAGTGAGCTTACAGGGAAAAAAAATAAGAATAAATACAGGGTGTTTGAAATCAAAAACAGGAAAGATAATATTAGAGGAAGATGCTATAATGAAGAGGTGGAATGAGTATATAAGAGAATTATATGAAGGAGAAAGGGCAGAATTAACAGAAGATAGTAACTTAGAAGGTCCACCTATTCTGAAAGAAGAAGTCGCTGACGCTATGAAACGTATGAAGAAAGGAAAAACAGCTGGGCCAGATGAAATCACAATAGAAGAATTAGGAGTATTGGGAGAATTTGGAGTAGATATATTAACCAAAATGTTGAATGATATTTACAGCAGTGGATATTTACCCAGTGATATGCTGAAATCTGTATTTATAGCTATACCAAAAAGACCAGGAGCAATTGATTGTGAAGATTTTCGTACAATTAACCTTATAAACCATATCACTAAGCTTCTACTCAGAATCATAATGAGAAGAACCAAAAAGAAAATAAAAATGGAAATTAGTGAAGAACAGTATGGATTTGTGGAAGGAAAGGGCACAAACAATGCAATTTATACATTGCGGACACTAATAGAAAGGTCAATAGAGAAACAGAGGGACATATATTTGTGCTTCATAGATTATACTAAGGCATTTGATAAAGTAAAACATGATGAACTGATTAAAATGTTGGAAGATATCAACACTGATGGAAAAGATTTAAGAATAATAAAGAATATTTACTGGAACCAAGTAGCAGCAATTAAAATGGGAAATAAAGAGGGTAGTTATGAACAGATAAAGCTAGGAGTACGACAAGGGTGTGTCTTGTCACCAGATCTTTTCTCCCTGTATAGCGAAGTAATAATGAGAGAGATCAAAGAGATGCCAGGAATACTAGTTGGAGGTTATAATATAAATAATATACGCTATGCAGATGACACAGTATTGGTGGCGGATAATTCAACAGACCTACAACAATTATTAGACGTTGTAGTAACAGAGAGTGCAAGGAAAGGACTCAACTTGAATATCAAGAAAACAGTAACAATGGTAATATCAAAGAAAATGGTGACACCAAAATGTGACATAGAAATAGAAGGGAAAATCCTTAACCAAGTTGATAATTTTAGATACCTAGGGGCATTTATAACATCAGATGGAAGATGTACAACAGAGATTAGGAGCAGAATAGGGCAGGCAAAAGCCGCATTTCATAAAATGAAGAGTATCTTATGCAATAAGTCACTGTCACTGAATGTAAGAAAGAGAGTGCTGAAATGCTATGTAGAACCAGTTTTGCTGTATGGCAGTGAATCTTGGAATGTAAATGAACAAATTAAGAAGAAATTAGAAGCAACAGAGATGTGGTTCCTGAGACGAATGTTGCGAATTCCTTGGACTGCCAGAGTAACTAACGACGACTGCCTGAAACAGGCTAATGAAACTAGAACATTATATACAACAATAAGACAGAGACAAACAGCTTTCCTCGGTCATGTGATGAGAAGAGGCATTGGAGAACATCGTAACAACTGGAAAGATCGAGGGGAAGAGAGGCAGAGGTAGACCAAGAGAAGTGATGCTGGATGGATTGAGACGGTGGCATGGAGGAATATCAGCAGCAGAGTTGATCCAGAAAACCAAAGACCGAGATCTATGGAGAGCCATGAACGCCTATAACTACTATAAATAGTGTATAGGCCTACGGACTACGCTTGGGTTCAAAGCGAGCGAGAGCAAAAGAAAAGAACAGAAAAAAACCTTCAAAAAAATATCTGTTATTATATGTCAAAGATTATAGAAACTTGTTCTAGTATCTCCCCGTTTACTGAGATTTTCATTGATACCTTTCCACTGCTAATTATCATAGTTTTTTTTTTCATGTTAATATCTAAGCCCTATTTTGCACTATACATATTTACTTGTTCCACCATGTCTTGTAACTCGTTGCTCGATTTCTGCTAGTAACACGGTATCGTCAGCATACCTAAGATTGTTTATGATTCTTCCATTGATGTTTGAGTCCAAGCAGTTCAACTTGTTTACAAATTCTTTTTGTGTATAGGTTGAAGAGGCTTAAGGACAGTACACATCCCTGCCATACTCCTCTTTTTATCTCTATAGGCCACAAATACTTATTTCCGCATCTAATAGACGCCACTTGTTCCCAGTACAAATTACTAATAAGTCTGATGTCCTTTCTATCTACTCCTATATCTTGAAGGCACGTAATTAGTCATTCATGTTGTACTCTATCAAAAGCTTTCTTGTAGTCTATAAAACAAACATATATACTTTTCTGAACTTCAATATATTTTTCAGTTAGCATCCTCAAACAGATAATTGCTTCTCTGGTGCCGCTGTTTTTTGCGGAACACAAATTGTTCTTCAGCTACTTCCTCATCTATTTTATGTTGAATTCTTTCTTGTATGACCTTGAGTAGTATCTTGGTTATGTGGCTCATTAAGCTAATAGTTCTGTAATCCTCACAATCAACAGCTCTTGGCTTCTTAAGCAGTGTGATGAAAATGGATGTTTTCAGTAATGGAAAACAATCGCACAGAAATGGAAATATCCAGATTTAGATTCTGCTAGATGACTTGTTCCACATGGAGATGACATACCAATTCCAACTTTCAGTCAGATTTTGGATTCTTTCCTAGAAGACATAGCAATGGCGTGTGGAACAACAAGTGATAGTGATTTTGAAGATGATTTTCTAGCTTCTGAGTGCTTCCACCAGCGTGAACTGAATGATCTAATCTGAGATCTATATCTCTCCTAAGAATCTTCAGAACTTTAGGCTTCAAGATTGAAAGAAAACTAATTACTGACCGTTGAAACAAAGGTTACATTTTATCGCAGCAGGGAGAAAAGTTTTCTTCTATTCTTTTGTATAGAAAACAAGTTTGTGTTTTGTACTAATGTAGGAAGAGGTCTTGTAAATGAAATGGTTGTAAGTTATACAACAGATGAGTGGCGACTTTTCATTGACAGCTCTAAAAGCAGTTTGAAAGGTGTTTTCTTACACAATGGTAACAAATATGTCTCAATTCCATTTGCCCATTCTACTACATTGAAGGAGGAGTATGCTACAATAAGAATTGGAAACAAATAGGTATATTAAGCTCCTGCGAGAAGAGACGTACAAAACATAAACACGTTGCACATACCTTACAAGGAGATTCATCGTATCGCGAAATACAGGTGAAAATCAGAAATCAGAAGCACTCAATAAATATATAAAATGAATAATAAAGTAACATACACACAAAGCTGAGCGCCTTCGCAGATGGCAAAGCCACCTTTTCTGCCCCACATGGCATCGGAGTAGTTGTGTTTTTTTGTTTGCTGTATTTCGTTGTGTTAGCTATCTGTGGTGTCCTGTCCTTGACAAAGATTCTGAGAATCGAAACGTCGGCCGTCCTGTGTGTCGTATTGTACGCGTTTGTGTGTATTTTATTTTATTATTCATTTTATATATTTATTGAGTGCTTCTGATTTCGGATTTTCACCTGTATTTCGCGATACGATGGATCTCCTTGTAAGGTATGTGCAACGTGTTGATGTTTAGTACGTTTCTTCTCGCAGGAGCTTAATATACCTATTTGTTTCCAATTCATATTGTTATATCCTGCTGCAGCCACTGCTTTTTCTTTCTATTCCATATGCTACAATAAGCACAGTTCTGGGAAAAATTTAAGTATTTAGAACATAACTGGATGGTTTTGTAGATCTTAAAATGGAACTTCTTGCTTGGCCAGCAATGGGGATTCACCAGATATCCATGCTGCCATGATCCAATTTATAGAGTTAAAGATCATGGCATAGTTGGGTTAAAGTGTGGTCTATACGAGGAGACCATGCAAAGTGACTTGCAACATGCAGTGGTCACAAAAGCGTGAAAAGTGCTAGGGACGCTTCATGAGAGGACGCCGCGTCACCTTAAGCAGTTAGACTTGAGCTATGGTCGGAGCTGGATCTGTTTCTTTCATTCCTATAGAACGGCCAAATAATGAACCCCTACATTAATAGTTTGTAGTGTGTAGAATTGTAGTCTCTAAATATTGGGTTCGGGTGAAACGTGGTGTAAATGATAATTTAATTTGTACAGTATTTGGAGACAACAGAATTATAAAACTGCACCTGTGTTGCGTTATTCGAAACGCGTTGAGTTTGTTCCAAATCGTTAGCTGTGGTGACTTGTGTAGAGTGGAAGAGTTTCAACAGACCTTAAGATAATAATAGAAACAGCTGCAGTGAGAAGATTACAGCATCGCCAGGCAGAAAGATATTGGTCCTGAAGTGCGGACCACATGGGCAAAAAGATATAAACTTCGCACCACAGCAAAATCTCTCCAATTACTGGTAACACGTCAAGAGCGGGCAAGATGTGTATTGGGCAGAACGAATGCCCTGTGCTCCCACCAGTATCATCTTGGTTGTTGACAATGTCAACTCATGCGAGCCATTACAACTTGTGTGCACTCAACAAACAATTCTGTACCATGACAGTGTCAACTCAATTGAGCCATTATAGCTTGCACTCAACAAGCAATCATTCACACCACAACATTCAAATTCTCGAGCTACAGCTCAACACATGCAGCACAACTCTAACGAGCCATGGCACCCATGTCAAGTTAACCATCTAACAGAGAAGTCTCCATGTCAAGTTCAACAACCTAACAGAGAAGTCCCACATAGTTAGCTAGTTAGTTAATTAGTCGACAGATCATCCTCGTTGCACATCGAACCATTCAGTCCATAAATGCTCGGATCCCCTCCTCAGCAAATCCCGCAGCGTGTAGCGCCTAACGACACCAGTTCTGTGTTGGTTTATCAATCTTCTTTGGCTTCCTGCGTAGTGTTCTTGTTTGGCCACCCCTCTTTTAATTTGCTGTTCTCGCAGTCTGGCCATGGTTGTAGATTCACAGTCATCACTTGGTTCACGCAAAAGTCTTACTTCTCGTAGAGCATTCAGAATGTCAGCCTCGTCCATGGCGCGTCCGCCCTCCACCTAGCCTCACCAGCGAGCTTGTCATCCCGCTCATTTCCTTGTACTTCCGCATACCCTGGCATGAAGATGAAACTAATCTTTGCCAGCAGAGACCACTTTTGATCATGTTCATTGAGTCGCTAAGGAAACATGCCCTAGTGGATGTTTGTGTCTTGAGCCATGTTATTGCTTTACTTACTGCCATGACTTCCATAGTCAGGCTACTTGTGGTTTCACTGAAAGCACCAGAGTCCTCCTTCACAATTCTCCCTTCGGCCTGAGCTTCTCCCTTCGTAAAGGTCCATGAGCTTCTCACATGTCGGACGACCGACCCATCTGTGTAGTTGACAGCATCACCGTCTAGCGAATTCTCGAAAATCAACGCTTGTACTTCAGCCTCCACAGCAGCCGGATTTTCTTGTCTGCATTTTCTATCTATAGTGTTGTTTTTTTTTTTTTTTTTTTTTGCCTCAATATAAAATTCAATATCTCAGTAACCAACTGAGGGAAAATGATGAGATTTAGCATATAACCTTATCATTATGTCCACCCAACAAAAAAATTTTGTTCTGGAGATTGTACAGCAGATTTCAATGTTTGTTTATATGCGGTATATAATTTACGGCTTAGAGGTTAAGTCCATCATTTTAAAAGTATTACAGCTTCACCAAGACACATCCGCGCTTTTTTGAAATTGTCTCGTGATTTTCGTTTTGGCACAAACTGCGCGGAGTTAAATGGTATTGTTCAGAGGTGTCTCCAATGGGGGTTCTTTCATGAAACGTGATTATATAAATAAACTAGCTGACTCGGCCCGGCTTCGCCCAGCTCCTGGCGGGGATCTATCTATCTATCTATCTATCTATCTATCTATCTATCTATCTATCTATCTATCTATCTATCTATCTATCTATCTATCTATCTATCTATCTATCTATCTATCTATCTATCTATCTATCTATCTATCTATCTATCTATCTATCTATCTATCTATCTATCTATCTATCTATCTATCTATCTATCTATCTATCTATCTATCTATCTATCTATCTATCTATCTATCTATCTATCTATCTATCTATCTATCTATCTATCTATCTATCTATCTATCATATCTATCTATCTATCTATCTATCTATCTATCTATCTATCTATCTATCTATCTATCTATCTATCTATCTATCTATCTATCTATCTATCTATCTATCTATCTATCTATCTATCTATCTATCTATCTATCTATCTATCTATCTATCTATCTATCTATCTATCTATCTATCTATCTATCTATCTATCTGCTTCCTGCCTGCCGTCCGGCCGTCGACTATCTTCATCATCTATCTATCTATCTATCGATCCTATCTATCTATCTATCCATCTATCTATCTATCTATTATCTATCTATCCATATCATCCATCCACCTGCCATACCCCCCCGCCCACCTATCTATCTATCTATCTATCTATATATCTATCTATCTATCTATCTATCTATCTATCTTCTATCTGCCTACTATCTGTGCTCTCTGTCTGTCTGACCTGCCTGCTGCCGGCCGACCCACCGACCCAACCACCCAGTAGCCAGCAGCCAGCATCCACCCACCCACCTACCTTTCTGCCTACCTACCTACCTACATACCTACCTACCTACCTTCCTACCTACCTACCTACCTATCTACCTACCTACCTACCTTTCTGTCTGTCTGTCTGTCTGTCTGTCTGTCTGTCTGTCTGTCTGTCTGTCTGTCTGTCTGTCTGTCTGTCTGTCTGTCTGTCCGCGCTATTAAATATTGATAAAAGTTACTGGAAAAAACGTCAGGACCATGTGTTGAAAGAGGAAGAGGACTATTGGAGAAAGTATGGATTGAAGATTGTATGTTCGATTCCAGGCCGCGTCCTTTATTTCAAGAGTGCATTTTTTTCGGACACTCTTGAGGGTCGTC
Source organism: Cepaea nemoralis (assembly GCA_014155875.1). NCBI lineage: Eukaryota > Metazoa > Mollusca > Gastropoda > Stylommatophora > Helicidae > Cepaea > Cepaea nemoralis. Next base: position 34,502 of record JACEFZ010026777.1, read on the forward strand.
GCTGGAGCTACGGAGTTCGTGCTTTGTGCGACGCTTTCTGCGCTGCGGAAAGAAACTGAGCCATATGGGATAAAAACCCGGTGCAATGCAGCCGACCCTGTCGATTGTAAGCTACTTCTTTCATTGCACCCACTCCCATACGAATCCAGATACGCCTTTATTTGTCATCTGAATTTGCAGGTCCCCATTACCGTAAAGATAACTTTTGTTTTAGCGAGAAATCACTAGTTGTTAAGCAAAACATCAAAGGAATGTCGCCGCTTTCAATGATGTAAGTTGTTTTTGGACCTATCTAAGACATATTCCTTGGGTGGGGGTAAATATAAGACGGCTGGAAAAATGTCATAACGATGCAACAGACAGTTTTCAAAATAATTGATCGTGAATGAAGGCAAACAAATGTGGACATACTATAATTTCAGCTGCAGCAGGTGATACTAAGAAGGAATCTTCCCGCTCGCCAGGCCGGAAAAGGTCCAGATCAAAGTCAAAGCGCCGCAGCAGGTCTCCATCCCGGGCCAGGCGCTCTCGGTCAAGATCCAAGGGGAGACGTCGCCGCTCACGGTCAAGACCACGGAGATCCCGATCACGTCGTAGATCTCCAAGGAGATCTAGAACTCCTTTAAGACGAAGACGATCTCATTCAAGGGTTCGGAGATCGCGATCAAGAGACAGACGGAGATCTAGGACTCGCTCGCCTGTGAGGCGTAAGCGGTCACGCACTCGGTCAAAAACACCACCTAGACGACGTTCGCGAACTCCCCCAAGGTCATACAGCAAGTCAAGCAGAAGCAGGCGTTCCCGTTCTCGCAGCAAACGTAGAAGCCGCTCCAGAGATCGTAAGGAAAAGGCCAAAGAGAAGAAGAAAAGCGTATCTCTTTCTCCGCCCCATCTCGAGCGCAATGGCTCAATTCCTCCTAATGTTGATGAAGAGGATAAAGGAGGGGAGTCTCGTAAAAAGCTGGACAGCAGATCGCCCTCGCCTGTGAAACCCAAACGCAGAAGTCCTATACCCAGGAAGAGAAGTCGTTCCCGATCACCAAATAGCCGTCGCAAGAGGAGAAGGAGAACAAGGTCCCCAACGCCACGGAAGAGGTCAAGGTCTCATAGTGGCTCTAGGCATAGATCCAAGCGGGAAAGTGAGCGCAGCAAGAGAAGTCACAGTAGGGATCGCAAGCGTGATGCCAAGAAGAAGCCAGTGAAAGAAAAGGATGAGAAGAAGAAAGAGCCCAGTTCTTCAAAGGTGGTACGTGATTATGATGAGGAAGAGAAAGGATTTGCTAGCGGCAGTGACAGGATTAGAGAAGACAGAGAACCTAGATCTTCAGGTTCCCCTCCACCACTGGAGGCCGAAGAAGTCGAGGATAAAGATTCTGATCACCAGCCAGTAGACATGGACATAAGTGACTAAAAAAAAAAACTGCAGTGTTCAGTTTTTGTTCATTCTTTCAATGAATTGTTTATGCCAATTATTTTAATCTTACATGTTTGTGACAGTAAGCTAGACTACTGCTGTTTATGGTGTTGTATTCCGTAGATTATTATTGTGTACTTCAAATTACAGATATACATTTCATTTTTTAGACAGATTAAACTCAGAGTTCTATCATTTAGACAAATAGAAATGAACTGAAGGATACTGCTCAGAAACGAATAATTGAAGAGCCATCTGAGACAGTGAATGTTGCATGTTAGTACGTAAAGTAGGGAACCATTTTCATTCTATGGGGTGTGTTGGGTACATGGTGCCAACCCCATATTTGTTAACCAGTCGACACTTGATGGTTGTGGTCAATAACACAAGGCGCCTTAGCTTTCCTGGTCATTTCCTGGTATCTATTTTAGACCACGGCAGACCAGTGGCTGCCCATGTTTGTGGCATGTCCCACATCTTGCTTCAGATATCTTTACTGAATTTGGCACTGAAAGAAAAACAAATATGTGAGAAAGGCTGAAAAAGTAAAATGAGTTTTAATTATCAAATGTCATAACCTGTATAACTTACCCCTTCTTTTCCTACTTCTCTCTCTCTCTCTCTCTCTCTCTCTCTCTCTCTCTCTCTCTCTCTCTCTCTCTCTCTCCCCTCCCCCCACACACACACATGCACGCACACTCACTCACGCTCACTCACTCGCTCACACACATGTACCATCTTCACTAGGATGTTTTCTGGGCATGTATTGGACCACAAATTCACAAATGATTTCATGTTCAGCACTAGAGAGGTATTGTGTTAACATTAATTGTGTTTACTGATAGGATATTATAGATGGGTGGCTATGAAGGCCAATTATTTGCAAGAGGCAAATTAACAAAGACACATGATTACCCACATCAAGACAAAACAGTCATCATTGTTTGGAGCACACTGTGAGAGAATGTCTGGAGAAAGTTTTGACACCTGGAAGATCTGGGAGCACTAAAGACAGAGAGAAACTGTTGGATTATTTGACAGAGTGACACAGGAGATGATTGACAGTTGAAGATATCAAGAACATAGGACAGAAGTTTGTGGAAGGATATGTACTCACTCTTAATGCTACTGTTTTAGAGATTGAAACATTTCTAAGTAGATTTAATGATAACAGTGTGGACCACAGCTGTTGATTGTGTCAGTCTTAAATTCATTTGTCCTTGAGGGTATTGATATAAATATTGAGGCTTAAAGGTTTTGCTCATGAGACGTAATTCTAGATTTGTATTTACTCCAGATGGTTCCAGAAATAAAAATGACAACGGGTGTTATACAGAGTGTTGTTTAAAATAATAAGGATAAAAGAATCTTGTGATGTGCAGAATTGTAGTGTCCATGAAATTCTGTTTTAAAGCGTTAATATAGAAAAAAATTTGTTATGTTGTTAATGATAGTTTACATTATGGTTCATAACACATCAAATTATAGGTTAGGTAATGTTTCAGTCAGGTTTGTGCAGCTTCACCTTGTTCTCAACATTTTGTCAATGCTTTGTTTGTTTCATATTTTGACTTTATCATTGTGTCTTTGGAATAAAACGTTTGATCGAAAAAAACAACAACAACAAAAACCCCCCATATATATATATATATATATATATATATATATATATATATATATATATATATATATATATATATATATATATATATATATATATATATATATTTATTGTGGGTGTGGAAGAGAACGCATGGTGTGTAGAAGGTTTATAAGCGTGTGAGAATGATGGGTTTAGAGGGAATGAGGCGAAGAAATCATCACCACATCATAGTCGTTGTTGTCTCCGTGATAATTATCACCACCATTACCATCAATCACGTTAGAATGGAATGACTGAAAGCGTACGCCAAATCACACGTTCCCATTACGTCATATTGTCTTAGTTTAATTTATTGCTCATATTTTATGCATATTATGTGAATATAATTTGTAGTTTTGATGATGGAAACACATGTGTACACCAATTCGACACACAAACGCCCTGTTAAATAGACCTACAAAAATACCATACACACAGCACGCCTGTTAAAATACTAACAATACAATTGCACAATTGTTTAACACTCAATAAACGTTAAAAAAAAACACATATTACATCCATCATTCTAGGAGGCCCATACTTATGACTTATGGGTAGAACATTTTTATATAAAATCAATACACGCTACGTATAAATCGTTCACAAGAATTAGTTTAATCACAATAATAGCCTATACTTTTACCCCTTTGTGGGAAAACAAATATAGCTGAATTGTGTAATTTTTTCCGGATTTTGTGGTGATATTCGTTGGATTTGATATTCTGGATATTTCCCCGGAATTATTACCTGAAACAATAAATTTCAATATGTATTCGAATATCACTGAAGTCGGGATCTCGATAAATAACTACGATGTCCAGCTACTTCACCAGTCCGGAACGATAGTGTGTTCCATAACTGGTCCCGAGGCGGCTGCCAAAGCAACACCTGCACTTATTATGAGTGCCATAACTGGTCCAGGAGGTGTACCTTTTGGGGGAGTCGTCGACCTGCATAGGTTCGAAGTTCCCACTAAGGTGGTACTTTCACCTGTCAGCAGAGGTTCAGAAAGCCGTGTATGACAAGATACACGGCAAAACGTTTTCTCTACCAAGTCTAGGGATAGACATATCACTACAACATCTAGACAAAGAAAGGGACAGGCTGACCATCCACTGGCTACCTGTCATGATTGCTCCTCAATGAGTTAAAAAACTGGTGCACAGTATTACAGGAGACGACAAGGCTGAGGTCTTTAGGATAAAGAATGGGGCTGGCAAGTGGGGAGCGCTCTGCAACCCAACAAAGGAAGTCCCCCATTATATACGGATCTACACTCCCGGTATTACGAACAATAACCACAGGGTGTTGATCACGATGCCGGGGAGAAAGACCAATTGTCCAGCGTGTGGCCAAAACAACCACTGGGCAAATAAATGCCCTACTCGACGACAATCGACAACACCAATAGCAGCAGCAGTAAGTGTTCAAAGCCAAGAAACCTCTCCACAGGGAGAGATTGAACTGACACAAACCTTCAGTAGTCAAATCACCACACAAGAAAATAACACACAAGACATAAATCCAAGGAATGAAGACTCTGACGGTTTTCAAATCGTCAGCAAACCAAAGAAGAGAACATGGGCTAACAGAAGACTGCAGTCAAAACACAGCGACGACACAGAAACAGACGACGTATCACTGCCAAAGAAAGAAAAAGTCAAGCCACTATAGGCAAGACAAAGGAAACTGAACAAGAACAACAAGAAGAGACACAAGTACAAGACGAAGACGACACATACAGCATACCAGACACTCTCTTCGTAGACACAGATACAAGTGATAAGAACGAGGATCAAGATGATCCTCTCACACAAACTTTTGATCTACAGACTTGCTCGCCTAAATGTACTCATCACGGATAATAACTTTGCGTGTGATTCTATACACTTAATATATATCATTCATTCGATTTTACTTAAATTATAATGACTAGTGATTTAGTTATTATTACTTTAAACATTTGTGATATACGTACAAAATTACAACACATTATCACTAATAAACAAACACAAACCAGACTTTATACTACTACAAGAAACAAATATATGTTCAAAAACATTCGCACAACATATCACCACACAGCTAGGCCTCAGACATTCAATCTTTAGTTTAGGCACACACAAATTCTGCTATTCTGCAGACATCAGACAGGTGGGACATAATTAAAACACACACGGATAACCAGGGACGAATCTCCATAATACAGGTAGAAAACACTATACATGCATACACCATAGTGAACATACATGCACCACCTAATTACAATCATCAACCAAATTTTTACCAAGAATTAGACACCTTACTTATACAAACATACAGAGGGCAAAATTTTATCCTTGCAGGGGATTTCAATTTTGTACTCTCAGATTTGGATATCGTAGGGGCAGGCAAAGCAGGAATCAAGACACAATTAAGGAGAAATGACAGAAATGGAATACATCAACTGGATATACTAAAGAATACTCTAGACACTCACAATTTAATAGACGCTTTCCGATACAGACACCCTAATAACATTGCAACAACACACAAAAATAGGGCTTACAATAGATCAGCCAGATTAGATAGAGTATACACACCTTCAACACACCACATAATACACACAAAACATCTACAAAAGACATTACAATACACAGATCACAAAGCAGTACTAACACATATCACTACATACACTACAAACACAAGGCCATAAAAAAGAACACCACATTGGAAGTTCAATAACTCCTTACTTCAAAACACAGATTATTTACAACATGTGACACAACTTATTCTAACATACACTAATAGTACACCCACCGACAACATAACACAAATTTGGGATTTACTAAAGAATACAATACGGTATAGAACACAACAGTTAGCATCCATCATACAAAAAGACATACTACAACAAGAACATATCATACAGACAGCAATACAACTCACAAAACAGACTGACAGGAATGCACCACACCTAAACACACTAGAATGACAATTAGAACAACACCAGCAACACACATTCCGTGGTGCACTCCTTCGAAATAAACTTACTAACATATCAGAAGAAAGTCCCAATAGACAGCACCTTGCATTAGAACAAAATATTCAACGCAACAGACAAATAGGAGAAATAACAGACATGCAAGGAAACACACAAACAGAGACAGTACATATACTAGAAACATTCCAACAGTACTACACTGACCTATATACAGCAGAACCCGTCAACACACAAACACAAAATAGGTTCCTACAATGCACAAAGAAATTGTCAGACACAGACAAAGACACACTAGACACAGAGCTTACTTTAGCAGACATAACACATGCACTGAATCAAATGCAAAAAGACAAATCACCAGGACCAGATGGACTCACAATAGAATTCTACCAACACTTCTTTCCTATCCTAGGCAATTTCCTTCTAAAAGTCTACCAAGAAGCTTTTAACAAACAAGAACTCCCAAACACTTGCAACATGTCATATATAACACTCATACCTAAAAACAACACAGACAAAACACAGCCGAAAAACTATAGACCCTTCTCATTATTAAACACAGACTACAAAATTCTAGCAAAATCACGTGCAAACATAATAAAAAAAAACTTCATGCCATCACTCATCCACCCAGACCAACAGTGCAGCATTCAACACAGAAATATACACCAACATACACACTTCATTAGAGATTTCATTACATACACACACCAGAAAGACTGTCAATCCTCCCTTTTATCTTTAGACCAGGAGAAGGCCTTTGACAAAATTTCACACTAATACTTACACAAAACACTAGCACACTGTAACATAGGACAGTACTATAAACAGTGGATAGAAATATTGTATAAAACTCCTGAAAGTAAGGTACTGGTGTATCATTCACTCACTGGCAGTTTCAGAATCACTAGATCTGTCAGACAAGGGTGTCCACTATCACCAGTCCTATATGTACTAACACTAGAACCACTCTTAGAAGCAAATAGACAGGACACTAACATTAAAGGTACATTTATACAAGGGTATGGAGAGCGGAAATTAATTGCTTATGCAGATGACACCGCTTTCTTCCCTACAACCAACACTTCCATAACGAACATACTTCACACCTTCAGACAGTTTGGTGAAGGAAGTGGGGCCAAAATAATGGGCCTGGGGAAGTGGAAGAATAAAGCAGATGTCCTCCCGGATCTAACAGTCACAGATAACATGAAGATTTATGGGATCACTTTTCCATCCAATCCCAGAAGCACACACACAGAAACATGGCAATCACTGACAAAACAAATTATAGACATACTACATAGGTTAAAATACAAGACATCAACAATTTTTGTACGAAGCACAATTGTAAACACCTTAATCATTCCTAAATTAATAATTTTAGCCACAGTGTTAGACCCCCCAAAACAAACAATCACAGACATAAACAAACACATCAGACAATTCATTTTCAGCAACACAATCCACAGTATAAAGCACAAGACTTTAATACATGATAGGAAACGAGGGGGGTGTAGCATTACAGGACCTTAACACAAAAATACAAGCATTAAGAATCAACCACATAGGACGCATCACCAATCATTCAGATCAACACTCGCTAGCATTATACTATATTGCAATTAAATTACACAGAATTAAGAAAATAGACAAAACAACACCGCACTATTACGGCACACTACCGCACTTCTACAGAACATGTATGCAAGCAATTCAAGGTAATGAATACTTAATACAACAGACAACAAAGCAGATATACAAATATTTAGTGAAACAACAAGCCCCACCACTACACCTGAGAATCAAAAGAGGATACAAATATCATATGAAAGACTACAGCTGTACCTTCACTAACTTACACAACAAACATATCACAATCGAAATCCAAAGAATTAATATACAGAATAATTTATATTATGACCCCGACAACAGAGAGAGCAGCACAGACATCCAAGCGAATAGCCCCATGTCATTTATGTAGACACAATATTCAGGAAACAGAGGACCTTCTGTTTTATGGATGCCCAACAATCACAGCTACTTAGACTGCACTACAACAGTTAATAGAAACACACACATACAAGATAACCGACGTTTACAAAGCAATATTCCTACATACAATCCCTACAACCATAAAACACACACACACACACACGAAACTCCTAGTAGCACTAGCGGAGTATAGAAACGTAATACGGTCTAGTCGAAACTCGGCCACTCACAATCACCAAACAATACAACCACACATATTATCACACATTTTTAAACAGAAAAGCGCCCAGCTATTCGCTGATTAAGCAAACGGCACTCTCATCTGTGTTTACACTACATAACATACATTTGAAACACACACTCTCACAGATAGTTCTATACTCCTAATGTGTACCACTGAACTCAATCATTAGGGAAAACAAAGGGCCAAATAACTGAATATGTGTCTCTTCTTTGTTACTGAGTCTATTGGCCCAACCTTGCCACGATGGGAGGGTGCCCTTTGTGAGTCAGTGGTTTTGTCGACAGAGGGTTGACCTTCGCCAGAAGGCGGCTCAGGTAAACCCTTTGTAGTGGTGGAAAATTTGCCATCTTGTGTAGTGAACTAAACAAATTCCAATCTATGCGCCCCCCTTTTCTTTCTCTCCCCTTCTCTCCCCTCTCTCCCCGGCTCTCTCATTCCCTCTCCCTCTGTGTTGACGGCTGGTAACAAGCATTAGAGAGCGCAAATAGAACACGCCGCAAAACATCTTCACCAGGGTGCTTTAAATCACAGATCCAACCCTCCTCCCAAACAACTTTAAAGAGAGATATATAGCTCCTCTGGTCTAGGCACACAAAGGCTCTGTGAAAACAACTTTAAAGAGAGATATATAGCTCCCCATGCCTAGGTACACAAAGGCTTTGTGAAAACTGGCAGCGTGTCCGCTGTAAGGCCCGGCAACCGGCCCTAGCGGCTGGTGGTCACTAGGCAATTTTGCGTTCAGCGGTTTCCCCTTTGCCTAAATTCAACATGATTCCCCAGCAGGAATATAAGCATTGTTGTATAATACAAAAGGCTAACATGTAGGGTATTTATATATGGGTAGCCATGTATGGGTGAATTCGTGTAGGTATTTATGTAAATATAATTATGGCTTTGTGTTGATATACAGGTATTTATATGAATATATGATATGAATATCCATGTACTATTATCTACAGAAAGCAAGAGATAGATCAAGACAGAATGTGCATATGTGTGTGTGTGAGAGAGAGAGAGAGAGAGAGAGAGAGAGAGAGAGAGAGAGAGAGAGAAAGAGAGAGAGAGAAAGAAAGAGAGAGAGATGGAGAGAAAGAGAGAGAGAGAGAGAGAGAGAGAGAGAGAGAGAGAGATGTAACACTTGTGGAGATGGAAATGAAACGAGGAATGTGTATCTACATACACCAAGCCATAAATGTCATATTATCATAACTGTATATATGTATGTATTTGTTTTATTCACAATGTCACACTTAACACTAACAAACGGCAACGCTCTGTAATATACATAAACAAAAGAAACACACACTACAACTTGTAAATATACATTGCTTTGTATGAAATAAAAGTTTTAAAAAAAGCTTCTTCTTCTTCTTCTTCTTCTTCTTCTTCTTCTTCTTCTTCTTCTTCTTCTTCTTCTTCTTCTTCTTCTTCTTCTTCTTCTTCTTCTTCTTCTTCTTCTTCTTCTTCTTCTTCTTCTTCTTCTTCTTCTTCTTCTTCTTCTTCTTCTTCTTCTTCTTCTTCTTCTTCCATAACCATTGATTCTCCGTGATAAGTCATCCTCATCAGTGCTTCCCTCCGTAGTGAACAACAACGGCTGGAAGGACATGGACATGACCTTTGACGAATCAAGTCTAAATCACGTGGAGAATACTCCCTGTTGTAAGGAATGTTTCCTTCTGGATTAGAGTGTATGGCTGAACCCAGTATTGGGGTACAAAAGAATACTACTGCGACTATCCCCAGAATTAAAGCCACAATTACAAATCCTACATCTATGTCAACATACACCCCCACCAACGTCTGTTGTGTTTTCAGACGTACAAAGGTAGCGTCTACTTGTCTATTCCTCGGCGGTTTTAGACTTTCGGAATGCCGGTGACTCTAGCCAAACTTGTCGAGGTTGAAGAACAGGCCATACCCGAACTGGGCTGCCCAGAAACAAGGCGACTGCAAGGCTTTGCAGTACGTCTGGAGTATGGAGATAGATCCCAACACAGGCCTCATGTACGTGATCGACACGGGTCGCATAGGGATGAAGCTGAACCTGTGTCCTGCAAAGATTGTTGTGTATGACTTAAACAATGACAAGATCCCAGACACTGAAGTCCTAGAAAGAGCGTCCATGCCCAGTATCCACACTCTACTAATGAAGAATCAGATTCACTGGGCTGGTCACTTGACTCGCATGCCAGATCACAGGCTCCCTAAACGAATTTTTTTACGGCGCGCTGCGTTGTGGTAAACGCTCCCAAGGCGGCCAGAGGGAACGCTTTAAAGACACTTTGAAAATCTCACTGAATGCTTTTGGAATTAATCATGACACCTGGGAGACTGCAGCCAGAGACCGAAATTCATGGCGTACATCATTACGCAAAGGTGCAGTCACTTGTGAGGCAACCAGGACTGCAAGAGCTGTGAAGAAAAGACAGAACAGAAAAACCACTGCAGAAAATCCTCCTCCAGAAACGTCAAGCATTCTTTGTCCACATTGTCAAAGAACATTTCGAGCCAAAATAGGCCTTATCAGCCATCTTAGAACTCACGGCTCCATACTTTCAACCCCACTGGATGAAATGAATGATCATCATCATTCTTGATGGACAAACAACAAACACTGACAAAAAATTGCATCTGTTTAAGCTTCCTGACTGCGTGGTCAGTAAATCTAGAAACTTCTTGAACGATCTAGTTCTTGATTACGTTGACGGGAAGTACGGTACGCCTACATCACTGGTGCCAATGATGGCCAATTGATTGGCTTTGATTTTCAGACTAGGAGAGTTTACGGCATGGAGCACTCAACTATGAAAGTTAAAAATATCAACGATTCTGTCATGGAGATAGGCAATAAGTTGTATAATATGCCAGTGTCTATAGACGGAATAGCCATGTCCCCGGACTTTGAGTATGTTTACTACAGCGTACTCGGAGGCTACGATCTGTTCCAAGTGCCGACATCAGCTTAAGGAACTATACCACGCTGGAGGGCAAAGTTAGAAATGTAGGGAAGAAGGTGTCGCAGACCGATGGCATGATTCACGGGACCAAACGTCTGTACTACGGGGCGGTGAGTCTAAATGCAGTCTACTATTGGGACATGGAAAGCGACATGGAGGAACAGAAACTGCCGATTGATCAAGTGACCTTGGCCACTCAAGTGAAGTTAATTCAGGACGAAAAGAACATACAGTGGCCAGACACGTTCGCACTGGATGAGAATGGTTGGCTGTGGTTTGTTTCCAATAGTCTTCACCTTATAAAAACGCCCAACACGTTCGAAGCTATCGAAAACCCACATATGAGGATTTGGAAATTGTTTGTCAATGACACCGGATATCTACTTGATGCACATCTACATAGGGGCCCCCGTTTTGATACAGAAGCGAATGTCAAAAAGTCATATATTAACAAGCACAAATATGATACTAGTGAAGAGTATATTAAGAACGAATTATAATGAATATAAGTACAGTAGTGTCAATGACACTTGCCAAATGACTTGCCCGTTCACGTCTCGTCAGAATTCTTACTGTCTATTGCTTGTTTGTAAATCTGTCCTCGTCACACACAACTACATCATCTGTTCCCACCATTCTGTTCTCTCGTGCACACGTTTTCTAGTTTCTTGACCTTTTTTCCAATTACACTTCCATGTCTAATTGTGCTGTCCATGGCACTTAAAATATATATTTTTGCAATTAATTCTTCTGTGACACTGGATTTGAATTGCGGTTCTCGCTTGTTTACTAACTTTCAGGGATTTTCGCCAGGTTAAATTGGTCAACCATATTGTAGAGCATGTGTAACCAACTCGGTGATATTCTAAGCAAGAATGACAAATCTACCCGATGGCTTAGTGATATATTAAAGTAACTGAACTGTGGAAAAACAAATTCTTCAGAAGTTTGTGCCAATATTTAAATTTCAAATCCCGAAACAACCAAGTAAATCAACTCCAACTATTATTAAAAACTGCATTTTGCATTTGTATGTACCTGCTATGCTATGTTAACACCATTCCTAAGAAAATCATCTTAGCAAATGGAATCACATGTTTAAAAGATGTAATCATTTTCATAACTATTATTATCATTGCTGTTATTATCATTGCTGTTACTACCTATAGTATGTTTCTTCTTGTCATTATTATTGTCATCATTATTATATAAAACCCCATTTCCCATGTGCCCCTAATGGTTGTTGTTGCCTTTGCTGATACCCTCACCAGTTTGGTTCAATTAGTTATCCTGCCTTTACCATCATTACCAGAGAGTGGTGATGAGGGCATTGGTGTGGTGGGTCAAATAGGTGAGAGTGTGGCAAGAGAAACAAATATTGAACATTTTTCTTTCTCTTTGTTACCCCCCTTCACATGTAAATATGTCTAATGAATAAAATATGCACATGTCACATACACGCCCAGATGCAACGCGCTATCAATACACGCACACAAATACTGAACACACAGGACGCATGCTAAAAAACACTAACAACACAAATGTATTTGTACTACTATTACCATGCTTTCTTACTGAGATTAAGTATGTAACTCTGTGTTACTATTTTATTATTATGGATCGATTGCTATTATTGTTTAATCATATGATCACTGTTTATCATTATCATAATCACTCATCTCACCGCTTGTTACTATTGATGTGGATGCTGCTGCCGCCCTCACTGGTTGGTTATAACAATTTTTACTGCCATTATCATCATTACCAAAGTAGCGGTGATGTACTGGCGGGTTTGGAGCCAATTGGTGAGTATGGTGACAGGGGAAACAAACATAGGGAAACAAAACTTTGGGTACCCCCCCCCCCTTTCATATGTAAATATTTCAATGACTAGACTGTTGAAGTATTACACATATGTCACCTACACGCCCACATGCAACGCGCTGTAAATACACGCACACAAATACTGAACACACAGAACGCATGTAACAACACTAACGTTATAAATGCAATCACTACCTTTTCTGCATTGTAAGCTAGTATACTGCCACATCCCTCTTTGCCACCATTTTGATACTGCTGTTGCCGATTCTACTGCCGCCCTCAATGTTCGGTTCTATAAAGTTATACTGACATGTTCATCATTACCGAGTGGTGGTGAGGGTAATTGGTGGGTTTGGAGCTGACAGGTGATTGATTGATTGATTGATTGATTGATTTAGGAACCGACATCACAGCATTCGGGACATTCCCATAAGCGCTCCGTCCCCATCCTCAGCAGCCAGCGAAGAGTTCCAACACTAATAGTTCTAGTAGCAATCTGATTATATGTCCGTCTCGCCTTTCCTCTGAGCGTCGAGGGTCAGCCAAATCCCCTCGTCACACCTCGCTGTCTCATTCTTACCAGACTATGGTGATCCATTTGCTCCTCCGAGGTGTACACGTGCTCCCACAACTGACAGGTGAGGGATGTGGCAGGAGAAATAATAGCAGTGTACTATTATCTCGCTGTTGTTTAAAATGTTTCCTTACAACAATTTCAATGAAGAAATGTTCCAATGTATAAAAAATTTTGTAAATGTGCGCATATGTCACCTACACGTCCACATGCAACGCTCTGTAAAAACACGAACAATACACTTTGCAACGATTTTAACACTCAATAGAAGATTTAAAAAAAAAAAAAAAAAAAAGTAAAACTAAAAACAGACACAGAATTGTCAAATCTGATGAAAAGCCGTACACACTGTTTACTACTTGTTCAGATCTGAAACAGCAAACAAGAATACATACTGGAGGGAAGCCTTTCAAATGTGTTGTTTGTGGAGCATCACTTATTAGACTTTCAAATCTAATTAGACACAAAGAACACATACTGGTGAGAAACCTTACAAATGTGATGTCTGTGGTGCTTCATTTGCTGATAAAAGTCATTTAATACGACATAAGAGACTACATACTGGGCAGAAACCTTATAAATGTGATGTATCCAGTTCTTCATATGCTGATAATAGTAATGTAATACGACACATTAGAACACATACTGGAGAGATGCCTTACACATATGATGTTTGTGGATCTTCATTTTGTTACCTATTAGATATAATGCCATAAAAGAACGCATACAGGTGAGAAACCTTATTTATAAATGTGTTGTTTGTGTAGCTTCATTTGCTAAAAATGCAAATCTTATATACCATAAAAGAATGCATACTGGAGAGACACCTTACAAATGTGACATACGTGGAGCTCTATTTGCTTGAATTAACATTGTAAAACAACTCACAAGATCACACACGGATGAGAAGCCTTACAAATGTGATGTGTGTGGAACTTCATTGGCTGATCATAGTCAACTGATAAAACACAAAGGAAGACATATTGATGAGAAGCAATACAAATGTGATGATTGTGAAGCATCATTGAGTAGCATATAAATTCTAAAAAGCCACATGATAACTAGTACTGGAAAGAAACCTTACAGTTGTGATGTATGCGGAGCTTCCTTCACTAGAAGGAACATTCTAAACCAACACATGTTAGCACATACTGGTGATTAAGCCTTACAAATTTGACATTTATACATGTATGTATGTATGTATGTATGTATGTATGTATGTATGTATGTATGTATGTATGTATGTATGTATGTATGTATGTATGTATGTATGTATGTATGTATGTATGTATGTATGTATGTATGTATGTATGTATGTATGTATGTATGCATGCATGTATGTATGTATGTATGTATGTATGTATGCATGTATGTATGCATGTATGCATGCATGTATGCATGCATGTATGTATGTATGTATGTATGTATGTATGTATGTATGTATGTATGTATGTATGTATGTATGTATGTATGTATGTATGTATGTATGTATGTATGTATGTATGTATGTATGTATGTACGTACGTTGTACGTACGTATGTACGTACGTACGTACACACGTATGTATGTATGTATGTATGTATGTATGTATGTATGTATGTATGTATGTATGTATGTATGTATGTATGTATGTATCTGTCTGTCTGTCTGTCTGTCTGTCTGACCCGGCCCGGCTTCGCCCAGCGCCAGGTGGGGAGCATCTAATAAAATTCATATAAGTAGTCATATAAGCTCCCGTTCCCGACTATCTATCTGTCTGTCTGTCTGTCTGACCCGGCCCGGCTTCGCCCAGACCCTGATGGGGAGCATCTCATTTAATTTATATAAGTAGTCATATAAGCTTCCGTTCCCGACTATCTGTCTGTCTGTCCGACCCGGCCCGACTTCGCCCAGGCCCTGGTGGGGAGCATCTCATAAGTAGTCATATAAGCTCCCGTTCCCGATCTATCTATCTATCTATCTGTCTCTGTCTGTCTGTCTGTCTGTCTGTCTGTCTGTCTGTCTGTCTGTCTGTCTATCTGTCTATGTATGTATGTTCGGCCCGAACATAACAACAAAATATAGATAGAATAGAAGAATAGATAGAAAATATGATTGGAAGAGATCTATCTAAAGTAAACTTGGCTCCCGTTCCTGATTATCTGCCTGTCTGTCAGTCTGTCTATCTGTCTGTCTATCTGTCTGTCTGACCTGGCCCGGCTGCACCTCATTTAATTCATATAGATTTCTATAGCCAGGGGACGTAACTTAAGATATAACAATGCTACTAAAAGTTATATCCCTTTTTGTCAAATATTCTTATATTTTCTTTTGTTCAGTCATGTAATTACAAAATTAAATTTTAGGAAGGTAATAGCTGATAGCTGATAGATAAATCTATCACAGTTGGTTGCACAGGAATGAAAGGAAAATGTGTAGAAAATTTCATCTCAATCGGTTGGACCGTTCGCGAACGAATGAAGGACGGACATACATACATACATACATACATACATACATACATACATACATACATACATACATACATACATACATACATACACACAAAGATTTTTATATATATAGATAAAAGTGTACGGACTAGTCTTCCCATGTCAACCAAATCAGAAGCAAATAGCTGCGGATATTTCGGGAGATATAAATGCGGAAGTGCATAAACTTAAAACAGCACGGACAAGTGGTTACTTCTGTGCAACTGTAGTATAATAAACCGTCCTTACCCTTTCCTAGCATTGACGCCCTTAAAAATACCAATCCCTAATAATTACTGTTTAAATACCTTAATTTGGGGGAATAAAACAGCGATAAACTGACCGTGGCACAGCCAAATTTAATTGCCATTAGCTTAAATCTTGACCTGGTAATTGAGAAAATACCTGACCAAGACCGGGACTGATTGTAAAACAAAGAGTTATAGCCATTTTGGTCAGTGTTGACAAAGGAGACAGACTCGTCGGCTTTTCCCCTCGGGGACAGGGCAGTTTAGCCCTAAAATATGTCATTCTCTGCAGCAATGGTATGTTAAATCGACATTATTAATATGTATTCATGTATTTTGATAAGGTACATATACCATTGTGTTTAATTAAGAATTACTTAGAATGATAAATCAACAATTCTTGTAAACCAGAGACTGAATGATTTTAGACTGAGCGCCATGTGTGTGCCACGCTGTAATTTTTCCTATGCTTTTACAATTTCATATTCCTATGTTAAAATCTCTTATAGGCATTGTGAACCTATATCTCACTAGCAATGCTTATAATCTATAAATATTATGGGTACTGTAGAGTATTCGACTAATTTCAGAAGCACATTTCAGAAACTCTTCTCAATACGGAAGCAGACTCCTGATTCATACTTTACAGTAGAGAACCCGTTTCTGTCAATTTCATATTCCTATGAATAAAAACTTCTATGCATTGTGAACTATATCTCACTATCTATGCTTAGAAATCTGCAAATAATGTATGTACTATAGAGTATGCAACTCTTAAGAACATGTTCAAAGGAACTTTTCTCCATGTGGAAACAGACTACTGAGCGCACATCTTATAAATGTACATTTATGTGGGGAAATTGTGTTCCTAAATTGATAATCTGTAACTCGAACTCTCGTGCCGAATTTTGGTACAAACTTCTTGTTAACATGTTGGTAACCACCACAGAGGGGTGATAGACGTGTAATATTTTCATGAAGATGCTAGGAAATTGCCATTCGGAAATTGCCATGTCTGAGAATATAAATTCAAGAACAAAGAAAGTAAACGCATGATATAACCAAGCCTTGAGTCACACCGCACCAAGGGTGATAGACACCAGAAATAATATTATATGTTCCGAACACGTATCAGACTGCATAAATAATTTTTAATAGATAAGAAATTCTCTTTAAAAATAGCAGCACTTGGCAAAATATATCACAGCGTTCACTAACCCCGTGCTACTGTAAGCAGTGGGAGAAAACAATTTATGTTTTAGTTTATGGATTAACCCATGAGGAAATCCAAAAACATAGGCTCCTTGCATCATCATTATTATGTATGATTATCATGTACTTAATATCAGAGAAATGTACATGATGGTTTTCTCTGTTATGAGAATCATAAATCATTCTGTCCTGATTGTTACTCTTTATTGTGGGAAATACACATTGTAATGTGACTCCTGTGGAAACATGAGATGATGTATGACACCTGTGTAGGTCAGTAATTAAGAAGACAATGTTGAAGAGCTTTGGCCTAATGCTGATTATAGTGACGGAAGGAAGACGCGGCATTAGAAACCACAGAGGTCATGTTTTGCCATCTCTCTCGATCACCAGAGTTGTGGATCAGCTCTTTGTTTCTGTCTCAACCATGCCATGTGGCCAGAGATGATAAATATTCTGACTGATGAAGTACAGAGAAATGTGGATCCATCCCTTGCCAGAACCACTGTACCTGATACAAACTCAAATAACACAATTGACATTGCACAGATTATATCAGAGGTTCGTGAGCGGCTGGCTGACTCCAAACAGCAGTTGATTGATCTGGCAAGAGGAACTATTGTCGATGCTCACATGAATACGACTATAAATACATCTGCTAATGTGCAGGCAGCCAATGAACGGATACGGAGGGAATTGGCTGACATGCCGGACATGTCCTCACTGTCAGTCAATGGTTCCAACCTGTGGCAGCACTTTATGGGTGCCATGTTGCCAGAGATGACAAAAGTCATTAAGTTCTGCACAAAACTGCCTGGCTTCTCTGAAATTGACCAAGAAGACAAAATTAAACTGATCAAACAGGGCTGCTTTGAAGTCATGGTGGCACGATTCTGCATCCTTATAGATCTTGTTAAAGAGGAGATGCTTGACCCAACTCTTCAGATGAAGGCATCAAGAAACATGGTGCAAAGTATGCCCATGGGTCCCTTTTTAGACCAGTTCTTTGATGTTGCAAATCAGTTCAATCCACTTGGTCTAACCGATGGAGAAATTGGACTCTTTATTGCAATCCTTATCATTAGTCCAGAACGACAAGGCTTGAAAAATCAGACAGCAGTTAATGTTCTACAGCAGCTGTTTATTCAGTCACTTTACTTGAAGTTGAAGGAGAGCCACCAAGATGAGGAACAAACATTGACGTCAGTGATAAATCTGGTGCCAGCTTTCCACAAAATCAATGAAGCACACCTGAAGTTTCTGTATCTATGGCAACAACCTCCAAGGGTTCCCCCCCCCCCCCCCCCCCAAAAAAAAAAAAAAATGCACTTTAGAATCAAATGACAGACAAAAAAATGAACCCATGATCTTACTTAGCATGAGACAGATGTAACCACATCACTACAAGGAACCCCTCCCCTTGTTCTCTAATGATTTGACATCAGCGCTCCAACACGTTCTTTAGCGTGTTGTTTTTAGCTACAAGTTCAGTAATAGTTTGGATTTTAGTATTGTGGATTGATGATACTCAACCTGCACTGTCTGAGTTAGCATTTTATTTATTGTTTTGTATAAAAGCAATTCTGAAATTTAAATTTCATCATTTGTTAGATCACATTCATATGTATTGATACTCAAAGGACATCTGTATATTATAAACACACTATTTATTGATTAAATCACACAATTGGAGATTGACACATGAGAATAAAAGAAAATTAAGCAGTTTTATTTTATTTTTGGCTTTACGGAAATTGGGCCATCAACTCTTTAGCACTTACTGTTTTGTGTTATTAAACAAATAGAATAGAGTTTTAGTATATGTTTTTACTTATTATTATTATATACCTAATGATAATACTCTTAGTTTATTACACACCTTTTTCACTAGCAGAGAGGACTAAATTCTTATTGCCATCACAGGCAAAAATAGATACATAAATACATAGATAAGTATTGACTGGTTTTTACAAGATAAAAAGACAATTATAGATAAATAAATACAAAGCAATAAGTATTGACTAACATTCACGAGATAGTAAAAAATATACAAAGATGTCACTCTATACCATTTTGTAAATTTGGGTATTTAAAAAATTTATATTCATTATAACATGCCAAATTGCATTTACACTTAGTTATATAGCAGATTGTACTTGCACTTAGCTGTATAGTAGACTATGCGAAGTAAATTATTAAATCTTCAGTATATCTCACAAACGATATTTAGTAGTTATTTTGAAAAATTAAATTTATATACATTAAGTTTTCAAAAGTAAAATAAACGGGGAAAAAGCTGGCAATTGCATGCTTGACATGTGAAAACTTCTAAGTCTAAGTCAATGTCTTTGAGATTTTTATTATAGAGCAGTCTTACAACTGCAGCAAATTTGTAATAATACACAAGAGAATAAACATATAAATTGTGTACGCATGAAACAGAATTTGTAGGTATGAAAATTAATTAATATTTAAATACTTAGGTAAATTCAACTGTGTATTTAAGAACATTAAAAAAAGTAATAACATTGTCATATTATTCATGTGAGTTTCCAAATTGCTGTATGTAGCCGGGGCGCAGTGTTGGGGTGAGCGCCCAACATTGCTTAAATACCCCAATGGCTCGTGAATACATAACCTCTGCAGCAAAAGTCCAACTCCTGGCCTTCACGTGGCGGAACTATTTTAACTAACAGGAGAAGGTGCGACGGCGAGTATCTGGCGCCGGAAAATAACCAGTGTGCTCTAGATGTGTATACACATACATGCATGTGCTTTGCTCTAGCAAAGGAAAGGTGATGAAGACGGAGGCAACCAGCCAGGAGGCGCACCACAGAAATCAGGATGCCACGCAATTACGCAAAATGTAATATGTCGACTGCTGCTAAACGTTATGGTGCTCGCCCTGCTTTGGACCCCCAGGCAGGTGCAGTGCCGGGCCCTATGTCTCGAAAGGGTCCAACCCCAACTACTGGAGTTCCTTCTCAGATGTCCTGTGGAGCCAGGGGACATGCGAATAGAACATCTGGCCATACTAAACTAAGACTTAAAATAATGCACTGGAATGCGGAGGGAGTCAGCAACAAAAAGTAGAATTAGAAAACATCCTGGACAAAGAAAAAGTAAGCATATGTTGCTTGCAAGAAACTCACCTCAACGAAAATATAGCCTTCAAAATCAGAGGCTACCAGTGTTACCGATCTGACCGAAAGGACAGGCGAAAAGGTGGGATACTTACCCTTGTAAAAAATAACATCACTGCTTCCCAAATCGAAGTCTATATGGAAGGGGCTGAGTATCAGACACTTAAACTTAAAACAGGCTATACAGACCTACATCTGATCAATTACTACTGTCCAAGTGACCGTCCACAGGCACTGGACACACTACCATTAACAGAAAAAATGATTGTGTGCGGCGATTTCAACAGCCACTCGCAGAGTTGGGGCTATGATCACATGGACCAGGGAGGAGAGAGACTGGAAGACTGGCAGAATGAGAATAGATTCATCTTGGTTAACAAGCCGTCCGACCCACATACTTTCTACTCGAGATCATGGCACTCTACAACTACACCTGACCTGGCTTTTCATTCATCAGACCTGGAGTGGAACATTACACGAATTGTTGGGAAACAACTTGGTGGCAGCGACCATCGACCAGTCTTTCTAACTGTAAAAAATGAGCTTGTAAGTGAAAGCAGCACCCTCTCGAGGTGGAACTACAAGAAAGCAGACTGGGCAGTGTACAAGCATCGCACCAGCATACTGGTTAGAAACCTGAACACTGAGAAAGACATAAATAAAGTAGTTGAAGAGTTTGGGAAATGCATACTACAGACAGCGCGAGAAACAGTACCAAGAGGAGCCCGTAAACAATAAAAACCCTACTGGAGAAGTTAACTGGAACAGTTGCATAATGATGTGGAAGTATGTAGAAAGCAAGCAGAGGCCACACCCAGCCAAGAGCACCACAATAAATTCCAGCATGCAAAAGCCAAATTTCAAAGGGCCAAGCTGCAGGCTAGACGGAAAAGCTGGCAGGAAAAAACAGAGTCTCTGAACTTTGAAAGAGACACAAGGAAATTGTGGAAGCTAATAAAACAACTTAACGATGAGGGCACAGGGAGAAACTCAAAAATTGCACTACATAAAGATGGAAACATCTTAATAAGAAAGCAAGCAGCTGACCATTTTGTTGACTCATTTGCACAAGATAACAATATCAAAATCAGTCCAGAGAAACAACTAGAGATTCAAGAGAAACGGCAACATACAGGACAGAAGGAAATAGTACATGAGGTTCTGGAGGCACCCATCACAATCAGCGAACTGGAGCTAGCCATATCAAAACTGAAAATGAGAAAGTCACCAGGAGCTGATGGTATCTCCAATGAAATGATCAGGAACCTAGGAACAGAGGCCAAAGCAAAGCTGTTGCAGATCTTCAATAACAGTTGGACCTTAGGCAGTGTTCCACAAGCCTGGAGAGAAGCAATCATGATACCCCTCCTAAAATCAGGGAAAGATAGTTCCATTGCCTCTAGCTACAGACCAATTAGCCTCACCAGCTGTCTCTGCAAAACACTGGAGCGCATCATCAATCACAGACTGCAGTGGTACATTGAAAGTAAAAACATCCTTGTGCCACAGCAGGCTGGCTTTAGGCAGTGCTACTCTACGGAAGATCAGACAACCTACCTCTCTCAAGAAATTGAGGATGCATTCCAAGAGAAGAAGCTGGTACTTGCGGCATAGATAGATTTGAAGAAAGCCTTTGACAAAGTCTGGAAAGAAGGTCTGATGAATAAACTGAGAAACTGCAAAGTCAATGGAAGAATGTACAAATGGGTGAAAGCATACTTGCACAACAGAAGAGCCCGAGTACAGATAGACGGACTAAAGAGCAAGAAAGTACTACTGCGTCACGGAGTTCCCCAGGGCGGAGTATTGTCCCCCACACTCTTTCTAATCTTCATCAATGATCTCGTTGCTAATCTACCGCATGGAATTAAAGCCGCAATGTATGCCGATGACCTGGTTCTATGGAGCACAAATGAACATGCATCAGTGGCCACCAGATTACTACAAAGAGCTGTAGATACATTTGTTGCATGAGCAAATAGATGGTGTGTCAGCATAAACACTGACAAGTGCAGCACCACCCTATTTACCCTCTCTCCAAAACAAAAGGCAGGGACCATCCAGATAAATGGAACACCACTACGAGAAGATAAAGAACCAACATACCTTGGAGTAACATTTGATGGCAGGCTGACATGGAGAAAGCACATCAACAAAGCAGTAGCAAAAGCCAGAAGGAAAATCGCCATCCTGAGAAAGCTAAGTGGAACCACATGGGGAGCCAGTGGGAAAATACTTAGCAAAGTTTATCAACAGAGCATACGACCACACCTGGAATACGGGTCAACTGCATGGTGTTCGGCAGCAAAAACCACACTACAAGAGCTGGACAAAGTGCAAAATCAAGCACTTAGAGTCACCACAGGAGGGATGAGATCAACCCCTATAGTGGAAATGGAGAAGATGGGGAGGACACAAGCGCCGAGTGAGCGCAGAGATACGAAAACGCTAATACAAGCAGAAAAGTTCCTCAGCTTGCCAGGCTACCCTATGAAGAACAGATTTGAAAACCTAGCTATAGGGCGGTTGAAAAGAAGTAGTTTTATCCACCAGGCTAAACGACTCTGCAGATAAACCACCGATCTGCCCACAGTTGGTATCCCCCTAACAACTATTCCAGAGCGAACTACATAGAAAGATGAGCATAGACTATCATTACAAATCCAGACAAAAGTGAGAGGAATATTTGACAAGGAAGATCAGAACAGTGTGCAGCGCAGAACAGCCACTCTCAGCTTCCTTGATGAAGAATACCCACAGGACCTCTGGATCCGAGTCTACACAGATGGGTCAGCACAAAATGCTGTTCGAAATGGAGGAGCGGGAGTGTACATAGAATACCCAAATAATACCAGGGACACAGCTAGAGTACCGACAGGAAAGTACTGCCATAACTACGATGCTGAAATTGAGGCAATCAAGATAGCAACAGAGAAATTACTAAATACCAGCAATGGTACACAACCTGTGGTGCTATTGACAGATGCAAAATCAGTACTCGAGGCGCTCCTGTCTGGGAAATTGCCAGTACTAAGGACACTACTTTCTGAACTTAGCAGTCAGCATAAGGTCACCATACAGTGGATACCATCCCACTGTGGAGTACCCGGGAACGACAGAGCTAATCAATTGGCTAAGGAAGGAGCCAAAGAAGAACAGCCTGATGTGCCTGTAACATACCACCAAAAGAAAAGAATGATCAAATCAGTCAGAAAGCCACCAAAACCTGCTCAAGATGACTACCACGTTATGGATAGACCAGAACAAGTCATTATTCTGCGCCTCAGAACAGGGCACAATAGATTACGCAACCACATGTATACAAAATTCAAGATTGGTGAAACAGCCATGTGTACATGTGGATTGGCGTCGCAGACAGCAGAGCACATACTCCAAGACTGCCCAAAATATAACATATCTAGGCAAACCTTCTGGCCTAGAGAGACGACAATGGAAGATAAACTCTATGGACCGCTGTGTGAACTGAAAAAGACAGTTCAATTCATACAAGAGACAGCACTGCAGTTATAGACATATTTCAAGCGAACGAAAGAAGAAGAAGAAGAAGAAGAAGAAGAAACCACAGAGATTATGTATAGGCTATTCTCTTCAAGTAGAGAGAGAGAGGCAATATCAACATGTTGGGTGGACAGAATGGCTTCGCTCATCAAATAATTCCCATTAACAATCTGAGAACAAAACATAGAGTGAAAAGATACCTCACTCACTATCAGAGCTAGGAAAGCTCTACAACAAGCGAGGAGGGACATGGACGTGGAAACCCACTCCTATCTCCTTCCCCTTTTTTGTTTGTAATTGTGTTGTAAACATTTTACCATATCCCAGTATTTTAGTGCTAGTGTTGTATTCTTTGTCATCTTTTTCTGTAGAAGAGAAGCAAGTGGTGGTTGGATGTTGTTGGACTATATCACTAACACTGGATCCTGGGTCAACAGCCTGAGAGTGAGAAATGGCAACCTGTCCTAACCATAATCTGGATCTAGAACAACAGCAATGTTGACTGCTACGCTTATCCGCTGCCAAGCCAGCGAAAGACCTGTTGAAGAGAGACACTCAGCGATTGATAGTCCTACTTCTGTCAAGATATCCAGGATGGATCTCTGTATTTAATTATCCATCAAGATAAAGACAACAGAGTATCGCCTACTTTTACGTCTGGGAGATACCGCCTGGTACGCCATCAATCCGCGAGGTCAACGAAGCCATGGGACATTCCCAGTTTCCTGTTCAGGATTGAATAATCCTTCAATCAGTCATACAGCGGCAGATTCAACACCAAGTTCTAGATACGAACACCACTTCAAACAAATGGGAAGAGACACTGAAACACCATAAGCCAATACAACCAAGGTACCCACATAATATCAACTGACTAACCCTGAAATAAGCCAGATCAACTCCAGATCTCGGACCGCAACACCATCAAGAAGATCATATGAAAGAAGCTAGTGGAGTAAATGCCTCTACGCATGCAACAAAAAGAATTATCTGATTGTTAGCAACTCCCAGGTGTGTTGGAGTTAATATTTTTCAGTTCCATGCCTGCAGCAGATAAATCCTGGAAATATTTCCAGATGATGCAAATGAATGACTCGCAGCATTGTATGTCTACACTGAAATGAAAATACTGAATCAGAACTCTTTGCGGGTGCCATGTCAGCCTAAATGCCACCAACTGTGGAATAGGTTATAGACTGGTGACTAGGTGGGTGAAAAATCGTTGTGAACATAATTGAGATTCGGATAATAGAAGCCGAGAAGCTGAAAGGTCGGCATCCTTTTCATCGGATATGGTGATATAGAGAAGACCCTTGGTCCAAGACTCAAGATGCATCTCCTGAAGGTATGACCAACCCAGGCCTCAATTTCACAATGGCACCGAGCCACTGGCAACAGAAGATTCGTGAATTCAGCCCAACGGAGGGAATATGTGCTTGTGCATAATTCTATTCTTGGATTATGGATTATACAATATTCACCAGCCAACTTCAGTGGACATAATGTAAGGAGAACATGACGGTGAGTACCTTTGTGTCTGCCCGGATAAATATGGACATTATTTACTTCGCACTGGAGAAGAATAACCGACAGCAACACCTAAGGCAATAGACTGTAATTAAATAATTAGTTTAATTATTAAAACTAGTGGCTTCTATATGTGATTTTTCCCATGCCATGGATGTAAAAGGTCAGTAGCTTTATTTTTCAATGAAGGTTATGGTATAGTGAGTATTTTGACACCAACTCATTATTTTTAAATATAAGAATTGTAAAGGGTGTCAGAAACAACTATTTTATATGTTGGGCTCTATGTACTTAGATCATTGTTTACCTTAATTATGTAAGGTGGGTCAAGGATAGTAGACCCAATTTGTGGTTGTTGTGTTGTTTATAATAACATTGTTTTTTTTTCTTGGGACAATGGGGTTAATATGTTTTGATAATGCAAATCATTCCCATGCCTGTTCTGAAAATGCATTGTGGTCATTACACATATATGTTACTACAGATCTTGATTGAATACCTGAACTATTCGTTCAAAATTGTTGATGTGTACATCAAGTAAATGTGATGTCTGTTCAACAGTGGTTGTTTAGATGTTGTGAACAATCAATCTCTTCTAGCACTCTATAAACTTTATAAAATTAGGTGGAAATGCGGTAAAGCTGTGCGAGTGTAAGCAATATAAAATGACACAAAGTAGTGCAGCTTTACATAACAGAATTAAGACACATACAGGACGTTGCGGCGATTAGCCTTCATCAGCAAATAAACACATTCACAAACACAACATACAGTCAAGGAGATCTCCTGTGACTATATCAGAAGGTGACGAAGGACGAGAAGAACAAAAGCATGAAAAAACGAAGCAATGAAGAGAAAATGAGAATTGAAAAAAAATTTAATTGAAAAAAATGTTAATTGAAAAAAATGTTAATAGAAAGAATGTTCATACTCACCTCACAGTTCGGATCTGTAAGCAACTCAGAAAATCTCCGATGTATTCTTATACCCGGTGCTAGGTGTTACGGTTCAGTGAGCACATAGAAGGAAGGGGGCGGGGCAGGAGAGCAGGACGGTAACTGGTCTGGTAAGGGTATCTGAGCAATCACAGTGGATTGTACTAGCGAAGCATGAGGCGCGCAAGCTTGATGGTGGTACTAACCAAAACCCCATTATGTAACCTATATGTTATTATAGGGGCGAGTCCTAAAGTCTGGGTGGACTGATATGCGTGAACGCACATACATACATAGACACCACTCAACAGACAAAATTCTGGTGTATGTGGGCATGTGCAAAGTATATGTAAGAAGACAGAGAGAGAGAGTGAGAGAGAGAGAGAGAGAGAGAGAGAGAGAGAGAGAGAGAGAGAGAGAGAGAGAGAGAGAGAGAGAGAGAGAGGGAAAAGTGCCTGCGACATACCACATGAGGTATGCGGAGTAGGTCGGTCTACAAGTACGACGCTACACTATACTGCAGAATTCTACACGTCTCCCCCAAACCATTTTTCTGAATGAGGATAAAATACAGGATTCTGGTTCCTGCTTGTAAGTCTGAATTTAATCCAGTTGCAATGGAATGAACAAGTAAGTTTGGATTATATTCTCCTCGGTACACCACAACTGTTAATGAGTTGAGGTAAATATTTCCTAAACTCTACTGCTGCTACAGTCCCAAGGAAAATAATGGTAAGTCTCAGGTTCACAGCAGTCATCTTGATCATGCCTGTCTGAAACAACTGAGTCCAGGAGGTTAATCCGTTTGAAAAGGATTTTCACTTCTAATCTTGAAGGTAATTCCTGCAACATTGATAACAGAGTCCATTCTGTGTTTGGGCTTAAATTGAGACCCTTTCAGTGCATTTCAGTTTGGCAAATATTGATGCACATTTATGCTGGCATTTTCCTGAAGACATTGTGGTTACTGATACATCATAGTTTCCACATTTTCAAAGGAGTTGTAATCCTGAAGTGGGGACTCCCATTTGTATGTCCCCATAAAGAAGAGGGCCTCTACACCATCTCTGTTCTCTGTTGATTTATAAAAGGAACAACATTAGCTTTACATTTGTTCAAAGACAATGTTACATCAAATATCAACATATATAGATGGAGATGGGGGGGGGGGGGGTAAGGGGGAGGGTGTTACCCAGACACCAAATCCCCAATATTGGTGATGGAGTGGATTCCACTCTGATGGACTGTGGGTGATACCTTTTCATTATTTCCCTTTATTTATGGTAGTCACAAGCCCATATGCTGAGACAGGGGTACCTTACACAATTACAAGCATTTTATATGTCTAAGTTCTCACATATTTTAACTACAGTAGACCTGGGCACAATGAGGAACAGACACAGTAAAGTAGGTATTATGAAGCAAGCATTGTAAGACAAGCATCATGAGCAAGCCTTGTGAAATAGCAACATGAGCAATATCATTTATAACCGCATTATGCAATGGTATTAAACTAATGGCAAATAACCAATTAGCAGACCAAGCATCAATTCCAATGGGTGTCATGTTGGTTCATGAATGTCTCCTCCCAGCCTCACTCACACATCAATGACAGACTTCACCCCTTTCAGACCAGACTCGGCTCAAAAGTGCATCATCATGTGCTCTTTCCCCACCAAGTAATCTCAATATCCATTACAGTAGGTAATTTAGCAAAATTGCACGAGCAATAGCTTACGTATGTAACAAAGCACATGTGGAAAAACATGTTTTTCCCTGTAAATTTGCATGAGCCATACAATATATTCTGCCAACCAAGACACGGGTTCGAACACACCAAACGTCTTTCCTTCGCCTAATGTGAGAGGTTACTTATAAAAACACCAACTCACTCACTCAAACATCCTAAGCATTTACAAGGATAATGTTACATGTTACACCACACAGTCTGATCACAGACGTAGATTCACAAGAGCATTATTACCGTTTGATCAAGAGTGGGCAACGATAGGCATTCATATGAGAATCCAGAATGCACTGAGGTTTGCGAATATGCATTGGGTGTGATTTACAGTCATCAAGCACACGCAAACAGTCACAGCAGGTGAACAATAGATAATTGGAATATACAGCGTATATACTTGGTAATTTTTTTTTTTTTTTTAAACGTTTATTGAGTGTTAAGAAACATTTGCATTTGTATTGTTCGTGTTGTTACAGAGCGTTGCATGTGGAAGTGTAGGTGACATATGCGCAAAAATTACAAATATTTTATACATTTGAACATTTCTCCATTGACATTGTTGTAAGGAAATATTTTAAATCAACAGCGTGATGGTAGTGGGCTGCTATTATTTCCCTTGCCGCCCCGCTCTCCTGCCAGCTCTAAAAGCTCCTACCAAGTACCATCCTCTTCGGTGATGATAAATATGGCGGTGCACAAAACTGTTTAGAACCAGCCGGCGAGGGTGGCAGCAAAGACAACAATCACAGTATCAAAAAGGTGGGAAAGGGGGATGTGCAGTTTACGGGTTTACAAAGCCATATATATTTATAATGATTACAATACTACTAATGCAAATAAACAACCAAATACATAAATAATAATATTGATAATGACAAGGAATAATTTTAAAATGCTAAGGGTGATAACAATAACACTGTTTTTGTTAAACAGCAATGATAATAAACAGCGATGATAATAATATTAATAGTTAAACCTGTGATTCCATTTGCTAAAATGATTATCTTAGGAATGGTGTTTACATGAAATACATCTATAATAATGACAAGAATGAAAACTGCTAAGGGTGTTAACAGTAACAGCAATGATAATATTATCAGCAATGATAATAAATAGTTAAACTTGTGGTTCCATTTGCTAAAATGATTTCCCTAGGTATGGTGTTTACATGAAATACATCTATAATAATAATGACAAAGAGTAAAACTGCTAAGGGTGATAACAATAACAGCAAAGATAATAGACAGCAAAGATAATAATAGTTAATCATGTGATTCCATTTGCTAAAATGCTTATCCTAGGAATGGTGTTTACATGAAATGCATCTAAAATAATAATGACATGGAATAAAACTACTAAAGGTGATAACAGCAATGCTAATAAATGCAATGATAAGTACTCAATGAAAATAGTGATAGTCCCACTCTCACCCATTTGACCCACCACACTAATGGGTAATGATGGTAAAGGCAGGATAAATTTTGGAACCAAAGGGTGAGGGTGTCAGCAAAGGCAACAAACAAACCATGAGTGAGGGAAGGGGGGGGGGGGTCTCATGGGAGATGAGGTTATATATTAATAAAGGTTATTATATTAATAATGCAACTAAAACCAAATACATCAATAATAATGATGACTAACATTTACCTACTAAGGGTGATAACAGTACTGATAGTAACAGCAATGATGATAATAGTTATGATAATGATCCCACTTTCCAAAACTGTGATTCCATTTGCTAGAATGATTTTCCTAGGAATGGTGTTAGCATAGCATAGTAGGTACATATAAATTGCAACATAGTAGAAGTAAAAGGAGTTGGTTTTCTTTTCCTCCTTGCTTATTTTTTGGTCTTATTTGTAAGGGTTCATTCATTTTTTCCCTTCCTCTTGTGTTTTTTTTTTTTTTTTAATTACTTATTGTAAAAAGTAAACAAGCATCAGTATTAGCACACATTTTTACAATCTTTACATTTTTGTTTCCCTTGCCACCCTCTCACCAATTTGGTTTCACTCCTCCAATGCCATTACCCCCCTCTCTGGGCAATGATGGTAAAGGCAGGATAAATATTTGAACCAAACCGGTGTGGGTATCAGCAAAGGCAGCATCAAGCCATGAGCAAGGGGAGGGGGGGGGGGCACATGGGAAAGGGGTTTTGGTTTATTACTAATGATGATAATAATAATAATGACAGGAGGAGGCATACTGAGGGTAATAACAGCAATTTTAACAAACAGCAATGGTAATAATAGTTATGAAAATGATAAACATTTTTACAATATGTGATTCCATTTGCTAGGATGATTTTCTTTGTAATGGTGTTAAACATAGCCTAGCAGGTACATACACATGCAAACTGCAGTTTTAATAATACTTGGAGTAAAGGAGTGGGTTATATTTTCCTCCTTGTTTTTTTTTCCTAAATGTAGGGGTTCATTCATATTTCCCTCTTTGCTCTCTCTTTCTTTTTTTTTAAATGAAAATTAACCAAATATTTGTATTTGCATAAGTTTTTACAGTATTATTGGTTTGATAACCATATGTGTTTTTGTATTTATTCATTCATTCAACACTCACTCACATGATTCAAAGGGGGTGACTAAGCGAAAGGGAAATCTTTACATTTTTGTTTCCCGCGCTACCCTCCCACTAATTGTTCAATTCCATCAATGCTCTCCTGACCACTCTAGTAATGATGGCACAGGCAGGACAAAAGTTTGAACCAACCAGTGGGGTTAGTAGCAAAGGCAACAAACTGTAAGCAAAGGGGGGGGGGGGGCGGGGGAGATGAAATTGTAAAATGATAATGATGATATCAATAATACTTATAACATTAAAATTACTAAGGATAGTAAAGGTAGAATAAAGATAGTCATAATAATAATGATGATAATCATTATAATAAACAATAATAATAAAATAATAATAATAATAATAATGATAATAATAATGATAATAGTATAACAAATATGTGAGTTTATTTACTAAAGTGATAATCTTAGTAGTGGTGGTAGTATAGCACAACAAGTGCATTCAAAGCCAAACATTCCATAAATAGTACATTGGAATGGGAGGAGTTTAATTTTCTTTTCTCCTTTTTTCTTTTTCCTCTTGTCTATAAGGGTGAAACCATCATTTTGAAACAAGTAAAACAAGCATTTATACTTCCACTATTCTTTACATAAGGGATTTTCCATTGGTCTTTTGACCATATGTGATCTATTTAATCATCCACTCACCATTCATTCACAGTTTCTTCTTTTTTTCTCTCACTCATGTATACCAAAATTACCAAAAAATTCCCAAAATTGCCAGAGTTGGTATACCATTTATACCAACTCTGGAAAGAGTTGTGATATTTTGTGCGTGTACATGAAGGAAACTAAATGTGTGTTATATGTGTGGTGTTTGTATCTGGCAAAATTTCTGCAGGTCCATATAAGTTGTCTGTAGTAAGAAAGTGCTACAAGTAGTTTTGTATGTATGTCCTTAGATGTCATTGGTATAGTATTGAGAAAAATTGCTTTATATATGTCGGTTTGTTTGCCTGTGTGTGTTTGTATGAGGTGTTTGAGTGTTGCGCGTGTGGCAGTAATTGTTGGACACTGTATAATAAATGTGTTCCTCTGTCTCTTGTGTGTTGTTTCTACATAATTGACATTGTTTGGATATGTATGCTTCTACCTGTGTTGTGGGGGTCATACTGTATAACAGTCTATATGTGATCTCTCTAGCTTTTGGTGTTATGTGTTTGTTGTGTAGGTTTGAAAAGGTGCATGTGAAGTCAGTCATGAAGTATTTGTGTCCTCTTTTAATCCTAAGTCTTAGTGATGGTGCTTGTTCTCTAACTAAATGTTTGTATATTGTGTGTGTTGTTTGCTGTATTAACTGTTCATGTCCTTTTATTGCCTGTATGCATGTCTGATAGAATGTTGGCAGTCTTCCCTGGTAGTGTGCAGTTGCATTGTTAAGAGGTGTGAGATGTTTGATGTTGTGGCCTATGTAGTATAGTGCTAGTCTGTTCTGTTCTGGGTGTCTGATGATTTTACCTATGTAACTAATCCTAAGTGACAGTATTTTTGTCTGGATGTCTTGTAATCCAATGCCGCCTTGTTTCCTGTCTTGTATGAGAGTTTTGTGTTTAATGCTGTGTATCGTGTTGGTGAAGATGAAGCGTCTGATTTGTTTGTTTATGTTTGTGACGGTCTGTTTAGGAGGGTCCAGTACTGTCGCTAAATATATTATTTTGGGTAATATGTATGTGTTGATAATTGTGCTTCTACCAAATATTGTGGATGTCTTGTACCTATACCTGTGTAACATGTCTGTGATCTGTTCGGTCAGTGCGTGCCATGTCTGTCTGTGTGTTTCTGTGGGATCGCATGGAAATGTGATCCCATACAGCTTCATGGTGTCTATGTGTTTCAGATCTGGAGGGAAATCAGCCTTTTGTTTCCACTTTCCCAGGCCCATTATCTGTGATTTCTGTACATTAATTTTGGCTCCACTGCCTTTTCTATATACTTGGTAAGGCGAAAGATTTATACGTTGTGAAGAAGAACCAGAGTAAGAATGTCGCATCGACCATTAGGGGAAGTCGTTAACATCGTGCACGTAGCTTGCAGTGTTGAAACATTGTATATATTGCAGTAACAAGTATATTATATTGAATTTTAGCAGTAAGAGTATTCATACTTTAGGATATCAAATTATCGTGTTAACTGTGGGTAGATAGTGTCACTAAATTAAACATTTAACAACTGATGTAACTAATTGCTTCTTTAGAAAAAAGTTTGCGAGTTATGTCCCTTGCAAACAATAAAATGCATATTATGTTCCCGTGAAAAGGAGGTATTTGTTTCCCCTTGTAACAACACATGTCATCGATTATAGGAGGCTGCAGGAAAATACGGTTAAAGATGAATTCAATCAAGAAATCAAAAATCTACATAAGAACATCCCTACTCAAGCGTAGATAAGGAATGGACATGTTTCAAGGCTGCCATGTTCGACACACTGGAAAATAAATGTGGAACAAAGAAAGTAGTAAATAGTAAATAGGAAAAGAGCGCTGCAGAAATACCAACAGAAGAGAATTTTGAAGAATACAAGAAATTCAGAAACGAAGCAAACAGAGCAGTAAAACATGTAA
Organism: Cepaea nemoralis; assembly: GCA_014155875.1. Taxonomy (NCBI): domain Eukaryota; kingdom Metazoa; phylum Mollusca; class Gastropoda; order Stylommatophora; family Helicidae; genus Cepaea; species Cepaea nemoralis. The sequence goes on from JACEFZ010026777.1 coordinate 68,086, forward strand.
AACAAAAGGAGTGGAAAAGATTCTGTCAAACACTCAGTCCAGATACACCAACCACAAAGGTGTGGAAACAAATAAAAGCTATTCAAGGAAATAAAATGACCAGCAAAATCCCAACCATGAGAAGCACGAAACTAGCAGTAACAGACCAGGACAAAGCCAAAGTGTTTGGAGATTACTTCCACAAAGTCTGCTCTAACAAATGAATAGGAAGCAAAGAAAGACATAGAAGGGAGGAACTGACACAAGAGGTAAAAGACACAACAGACGAGAACATCGAAGAACACTTTATGGATGCAGACATCACAACAGTTGAGGTGATGACAGCACTAAAAGAAAAATCCGAAATCGCGGCAGGGGCGGACATTCTAAATTATACCATCCCCAAAAAGCTCCCGAATAACACCATAAAAACAATTACTAAGCTGTATAATGTAATATGGCAGACGGGAAAAATCCCCAGACAGTGGAAAACAGCCACGGTGATTCCAATCAAGAAACTAGGGAAAGAGCCAACAAGGGTAGAATCATACCGCCCCATATCGCTGACATCGCACCTGAGCAAAGTTATTGAGACTGTGATAAATAAACGAATGACATTCTACCTGGAGAAGAATGAACTGTACAGCCATACACAATCCGGGTTTAGAGCCAACAGGTGCACGATGGATTAGATCATCAAATTGGAAAACCATGTAAAGAAAGGATTCAAGAGAGGGGAAATGACATTGGCTGTATTCCTGGACCTAGCCCAGGCGTACGATCAATGCTGGAATGAAGCCGCACTAATCAAACTAAAGACAGTAGGCATAGCGGGTAGAACCTACAAATACATAGAACACTTCCTCAAAGATAGAAGCTTCTCAGTGAGGATAGGGAATGAGGTATCCGACACATATGTGCAAGAGAACGGCATTCCCCAGGGCTCGGTCATCTCACCAACAATCTTTTCAATACTGGTGAACGACCTGACAGAGGAGATTCAAGACTAGAAACCATGACTATCTCAACTTGCGGACGACTGCGCCATATGGAAGAGTGGCAAGGCGGCAAAGACTACAAGAGGACCCCTCCAAAAACAAATAAACAAGCTAACAACATGGATGGACAAATGGGGTTTCAAAATCAATACCAAACGGTCAGCATGATATTTAGCAGCAAGAAGAAGATAAATCATAACAAGGACTGGAAAATAGAGATAAAAGGGGAAACCATTAATAGAACAAAGAGGACAGTCTTCTTAGGAATGATCCTGGACGAACAGATGAACTGGTCACAACATATAAGCCAGACATTAGAAAAATGCAAGAAAGCAAGCAACCTACTGCGGGTGATAAAAGGTAACGGTTGGGATGCCCACACCCAAACAATGCTGATGTTCTATAAAGCATTTATATAAGGGGCAAGATAGAATATGGCAGCCTACATCGAGTCCTTATGAGGACTGGACATGATCGGGACTAGCCCCGATGAGAATAACACAAGAAGGACAAGCACGTAGTAGTGTTAACATAGAAAAGAAACCAACAAACGAGAGAATGCGGGCCCCAGTAGGCCCAACCATGGACCGGTCTTTATCAGGACCAACACAAAACAAAGAAAGCAACCAGATAGCACAAAATAAATGTATCCGACGAACAGAACGGAACCACGATAATCAGTAGGAATTAGGACTAACAGTCCACACAACCGCGGCTCTCAACAATAACTACCACTGAGGAAGCAGGTTAGACGAGACCGAATTTGAAATTTGTTTTGGAGAATTGGAATTGGAACTGGAAATCTGGTAGTCGACGCTAGGATTCCACCCCGAGCAGTCGCTATCTGTGATGTGGTGCGCCCTAAGATAATATAATATTGTTCTCTGGACAACAGGTACCACTTTAAAACATATTTAAATGTTGTGGTTATGCCAAGTGAGCGAAAGAGAAGAATATAAGAGTATTTTTATGAGAAAATGTGAAAGTGAAATCAGAACTTCATTGTGAAAGTATTTTGAATGTTGCTTCTTCAGCCTGTCAGGTTTCCACGCTGTATATTCCAATTATCTATTGTTCACCTGTTGTGACTGTTTGCGTGTGCTTGATGACTGTAAATCACACCCAATGCATATTCGCAAACCTCAGTGCATTCTGGATTCTCATATGAATGCCTATCGTTGCCCACACTTGATCAAACGGTAATAATGCTCTTGTGAATCTACGTCTGTGATCAGACTGTGTGGTGTAACATGTAACATTATCCTTGTAAATGCTTAGGATGTTTGAGTGAGTGAGTTGGTGTTTTTATAAGTAACCTCTCACATTAGGCGAAGGAAAGACGTTTGGTGTGTTCGAACCCGTGTCTTGGTTGGCAGAATATATTGTATGGCTCATGCAAATTTACAGGGAAAAACATGTTTTTCCACATGTGCTTTGTTACATACGTAAGCTATTGCTCGTGCAATTTTGCTAAATTACCTACTGTAATGGATATTGAGATTACTTGGTGGGGAAAGAGCACATGATGATGCACTTTTGAGCCGAGTCTGGTCTGAAAGGGGTGAAGTCTGTCATTGATGTGTGAGTGAGGCTGGGAGGAGACATTCATGAACCAACATAACACCCATTGGAATTGATGCGTGGTCTGCTAATTGGTTATTTGCCATTAGTTTAATACCATTGCATAATGCGGTTATAAATGATATTGCTCATGTTGCTATTTCACAAGGCTTGCTCATGATGCTTGTCTTACAATGCTTGCTTCATAATACCTACTTTACTGTGTCTGTTCCTCATTGTGCCCAGGTCTACTGTAGTTAAAATATGTGAGAACTTAGACATATAAAATGCTTGTAATTGTGTAAGGTACCCCTGTCTCAGCATATGGGCTTGTGACTACCATAAATAAAGGGAAATAATGAAAAGGTATCACCCACAGTCAATCAGAGTGGAATCCACTCCATCACCAATATTGTGGTTTTGGTGTCTGGGTAACACCCTCCCCCTTACCCCCCATCTCCATCTATATATGTTGATATTTGATGTAACATTGTCTTTGAACAAATGTAAAGCTAATGTTGTTCCTTTTATATATCAACAGAGAACAGGGATGGTGTAGAGGCCCTCTTCTTTATGGGGACATACAAATGGGAGTCCTCACTTCAGGATTACAACTCCTTTGAAAATGTGGAAACTATGATGTATCAGTAACCACAATGTCTTCAGGAAAATGCCAGCATAAATGTGCATCAATATTTGCCAAACTGAAATGCACTGAAAGGGTCTCAATTTAAGCCCAAACAGAGAATGGACTCTGTTATCAATGTTGCAGGAATTACCTTCAAGATTAGAAGTGAAAATCCTTTTCAAACGGATTAACCTCCTGGACTCAGTTGTTTCAGACAGGCATGATCAAGATGACTGCTGTGAACCTGAGACTTACCATTATTTTCCTTGGGACTGTAGCAGCAGTAGAGTTTAGGAAATATTTACCTCAACTCATTAAGAGTTGTGGTGTACCGAGGAGAATATAATCCAGACTTACTTGTTCATTCCATTGTAACTGGATTAAATTCAGACTTACAAGCAGGAACCAGAATCCTGTATTTTATCCTCATTCAGAAAAATGGTTTGGGGGAGACGTGTAGAATGCTGCAGTATAGTCGAGCTATCTCTCTACTGACTGGATGGTATGCAGACTGTTAGGTATTGTTTAACCCCAGTCGCCAGCTTCTCGGCCAGTCTACTCACCATTGAGAAGCCATGATTATCTGTTCATAGACTGTTCACGAGAGGGATTAGACTTATATGGGAACCTTCATGGAAAAGCTGCAACCTGGGATCTTCCCAACACCACTTCAGGTGATAATAGGATGTTTATGGACCAGAATGGGAGTGTCTCCCTATGTCTGCCCCATACTAGAAAGTCTACCAGTGTTTTATTCACAGTGACGGTTGAAGAGATAATTCATGATGTACTTGAGTTGTGGCGCAAGAGGAGTTTATAGATTTGATGTGTGATGGAGGAGAGTTATGTTGTTTATATTTGTGGCCTGTTGGTTGTTTTTTAAAGTGTTGGAACGTGAGGTTTTTCATCATTGTTTTACACTGCATATAATTTTTTGAGAACTAATTCCTCGGTTGTACAGGGGCGAATAGTCCAGATCTAATTATGGCCTTTGAGGGGACCTTTTCCTTCTTTTATAAATTTTCTGTGTAGATACTTGGGCTTAGATGTAGGAATCTCACAGTGGGGGTTCTGAGCCAGGAAAACTGGTTATTCTAAAGGGCTAAGCGGGAATGACTTTTCTATCTCATTTAAGATGTCTCTAGACAAAACTTGCCAAATCATACCCTTTATCTTCTCTATTTATTATACAAGATATATTTACAGAGATCACTTCTAATTGGGTCCTCTGTTTTCTCCTAACAGGCCACAGTCATCTTTTGTCACACCGTGACCTGGATAAATCAAACGTGCCATTTATGGCCTAGCCATAGAATGTTCTTATTTGGTGAAAGCTGGGTTAGGTAGTTTCTGGGCCGGACCTTCAGACTAGGTCTAACGTGGCTGAAGGAGACCTCTCAGGCAGAAACCCAGCGTGCTGCTCCAAATCCGGGGAGTTCGCTGAAACACTGGCATCTGGTACTGGCCTAGCTCCACCTTTCTATCTTCAGTACAGACTGGGTTGGTGCTTTACACTAGAAGGCTGACTCTTTATCAAAGAAAACATCCTCCTTAGTCACCATAGTATCTGTCGAGAGTCTCCAAACTCTATGAATCGTCCTTCCAGTTGAACAACAATCACACACTGTCACTAGTTCCCAACACAACCTTGGACCCCGTAGCAAGTCTTGCGGTCCAATAGAATTGCCACTTTTACGTTGACCTTAACTTTCTCATAGATTTCAGGATCTCCTCACGAGGAAGTCAAATTCCTCTAGTTATGATCATGCAAACTAGAAAAGAAATCACTACAACAGACCTTCTAGAAGAGTTTTAGAAAGATACTGAAAGGGGATTTTCCACTGGGGTTTCTGCGGCTAAATATAGCATGGTGATTCCCCGTCATAAACACGACTGAGGCCAGCCTATGGCTATTTGTGACACTACTTCTAATATCACTGGACATAATTTTTCATGTGAATTAGCTTTCCCTATTACGAGCGTCCCTCGCCAACAGGCGAATCTATTCAGACTTCAGAGGTTCTTGTAATTTACGTCCCCAAGTCAAGGACGTGAGTCAACATTTTAGTCCAAATGTCCGATGTAGAGGTTGAACCCCTTACCTCGGCATCAACACACCGGGTGTGTAAGAACTAGCGTCCCTATCCATTCGACCATGCTGACCTCCTCTTTTCTCATTATCTGATTCAGTGCCAAACAGTAAGTCGGTTTGGACAAAACAAAAATGAACGGCGGAAAATGGGAAGTAGGGGTGTGTCACAGTTATAACCTAAAAGGTGTTATTATGGTAGCAGACATGTATTTTATATCAACTGAAAGGGGGTTGCATAGAGAAAACTACTATATACTGTATAAACCCATGCCAGATACGGGAAGTCGCTTCACACGATTAATCATCCCATGCCAGAGACGGGAAGTCGCTTCACACGATTAATCATTATTTAGCAGATACGGGAAGTCGCTCCAGACGATTAATCATTCTATAGCAAATGCCGGAAGTCATTTCTGTCAAATGGTTTGGCCATGCAAGTAGATTACCATTCAACAGCATACCACAATAAGCAATGATGTACAGCCCAGATGGAAACAGAGGAAGAGGCCGACCACGTAAACGTTGGACGGAGGGAATAGCAGAGTCCATGGGACTATCGATACATGAAGCCCATAATCGGGCACTTTCATGATGTTTATACTTCACCTAGACACCGCAAGGTACAAGATGAACATGATGAGATGAGATGAGAATCATTCCATGGCAGAAAGGGAAACTCGATTCAGATGATTAATAATCCCATGGCAATTAATCACTTATATGATCAAAGAACATTGTCTGTTTGTTTCTTTGTTGTGATTGTGTATGCTTTTCTGCTTTCACTAACCTTTACCAGGCAATACCCGCCCCACCACCATACTGTGGTGTCCTCGCCTTGACAACAAGCAGCCTGGCTATTGAGGTCATGGCAGTATATGAAGCAGTAACCTACCCAGAGAAACAAATTTCCACTCATGCATGATTCTCGGTGACTCAATGAGAATGTTCAGGATGATCCAGGTGGGCTGGGTTCGAAGTATAACAGATGCAGGAGGAGGCGATGCTGTTTAGGCGGACGGTAACGATAGATGACAATTCAAGTCCGTCTGTAGTTTAACTCGTTGTTTATTTGATGTTTCATTTAACAAGATCATAATTCTTGAATATAAACAATCGAAATGCTGTTACACAGAGGTCATCTCCCACTCCATAATCTTCGTGCGACCTTACAGTATGGAAGTTTGGTCACAACTAACCTACGTTCCCTAGAGCTTGTCATAGGACGACAACCCCTAGCTACCTCTTAGCGATGTGCTCATCCGTGCTTATAAGAGTCTTCCCATTGCACACCAAGCCAAATCCCCCACTAGAGAGACTCTGTTATAATACCTTCTTCACCCAAGCAAGACTTTTCCCCGAAAAGTCTTCAACCCAAAACCTACTTTAACATACTCTAAATTCCACAGCCAAAAAATCTAAGTAACATATAACCTGGGACTTTTTATAAGCCCCTACCATTTCTTATCACCGGAGTCTTCCCGACTCTTATTATCTTCATTAATCACTACCCTATTATTACTTAACTTCCCTTGAGATCCATAGCCATCCGCTACCACCACCTACAACACAACTTTACTCAACCACTCATGGATTGTCCTATAACTATCTACAATCATCCCCCAACATTACTTAAGCCTTAAAACTTCTTCTAAGTAAGTAAGTTACATTATAGCGCTTACACCCATCTTGACCCTTTTCAACCACACATGGAACTAGCTAGCCGCTTTTTCTCTTAGTCATTATAACACCCCACCATAATTGTGGACCTTTAATACTTCTTCTTCGCTTCCACAAGCAATCCGCTTAAGTCCTCATCCGATTTCAATGTTACAATGTAACCCTTATCTAAATCATTAACATAAAAATGCAACATATCATACTCTCTATCATCATCATCAACATGTCTACGCCAATAACCATTACTTCAGCATTACTAATTCTCCAAGTTTAACCATCTTGAAGTCATTCATACTAACACACGATAGGAAGACAAAGAATCGGTGGCAACCGGAGAGTAAAGAACAAGAACTCTTCCTCACAAAACCATACTCACATTTACCCCACCATGTCGCCCTGAAACTTTATGCAGTAAAGTCTAAAAAACAAATACATATCTCTCACAATTCAAATATACCACTTATTGTGGCAACACTTCTGCTAGCTTTCTTATCATATCCCCGAAACTCACCTAATTTATGTATATTACTTAATCTCTGACTACTACAGTTTGTGCTGATATCCACAGCACCAAACACAAAAATATCATCAAGGTCCCTTCTATTAACCACTTCATCATGGCTCTGAAAGTTTAATCTATCTCTCCCAGTTACTTTAGGTTATTTCGTCACCTACAGCAACCTAGCAACCCGAAACCACCCCTAAATGTCCATTTATTACAGACACCACTGATATTATGGCTCTGAACGTTACCTCAGCCACAGCAACCTCGAAATGTAATGTCAACCACAAAACATATCCCGAGGACGCAATCAAAAGGTCCATTATGGGCCTTACTACTCAAAACCTTCTCCAACATTATAAACATCACCTACTAAAAATATTCACATAACCTAATCTCTGACCATTACATACACCACTCCAGCAACCCAGGGATACACTTCATATCAGCTTCCTCATCATATCTCTGAAGCTAAGTAAGATAAATCACATTAAAAATTTTATAATTAATAGCATTAACTCTATACTATATGCCGTGTGTCCACGCGTTTTGTCCTCTGGCCAGCAGCAAGAGGAGGCAGCTTGTAAATTCCAGAGCAGTCTAGTCCAGTAACGCCACAGTTCTGTCATTTCAACTGCACAGGTCCCATAAATTCAGCCCCGACAGCATAGAACGATAGGAATTTTCAGGTCGATTGGACTTTTGACTGCCGGCTCTAGGTAGGCACTTGAAAGCAACCAGGCACACAGCAATGTTTCACCCTTAGCCGGGTCTTTGACCGCCGCCTCTAGGTAGGCACTTGAAAGAAACCAGGCACGCAACAATGCTTCACCCGTAGCCGGGCCTTTGACCGCCGCCTCTAGGTAGGCACTTGGAAAAAAAACCAGACACGCAACAATGCTTCACCCTTAGCCGGTCCTTTGAAAACGAGTTACGCCTGTACAGCAAATCTTCATTCTTAGCCGGGCCTTTGAAAACGTGTTGTTATGTCTGTACAGCATATTTCCACCCTTAGCCGGGCCTTTGAAAACGTGTTGTTATGTCCGTACAGCAAATCTTCACTCTTAGCTGGGCCTTTGAAAACGTGTTACGCCGAAACTCCTACAGGCATAGTAGAATCCATATTTTGGCTGGCCGTTCACTGTACGTTCAAAGCCGTGCGTCAATGGATGCCACTCCGGGTATTCACTGACCAGAATACATCGTCGAGAATCTGGAGCTACTCCGCGAACGTGTATCTTGTAACTAAAGGCAGACACCGCTGAATATTCATTATTCGAAACGTGTTGACATTCCGCGACAAATCCAGCTGTCAGGAATTCGAATCCTGGTCGTGGGCTCCAAATCGCCTCTATAACAGATGCAGGAGGAGGCGATGCTGTTTAGGCGGACGGTAACGATAGATGACAATTCAAGTCCGTCTGTAGTTTAACTCGTTGTTTATTTGATGTTTCATTTAACAAGATCATAATTCTTGAATATAAACAATCGAAATGCTGTTACACAGAGGTCATCTCCCACTCCATAATCTTCGTGCGACCTTACAGTATGGAAGTTTGGTCACAACTAACCTACGTTCCCTAGAGCTTGTCATAGGACGACAACCCCTAGCTACCTCTTAGCGATGTGCTCATCCGTGCTTATAAGAGTCTTCCCATTGCACACCAAGCCAAATCCCCCACTAGAGAGACTCTGTTATAGAAGACTGTGAGTGAAATCTCTGAAGTTACGGCTTACAAAAATAACTTTCAGTTTTGTGCCACGAAAAGCAGGTGTAAGAGGAAATAAGCTGATAGACTTGCAAACCGAGCCTGTGTAGAATTCGGACGAGCAATAAATGATATAGTGAATTCCCACGAGAGACAAGACGATTAGGTGAATCAAGTGATGATTGTGAATGTGCAGCCTTGACCAGGCTGCGATAATTAGTTGCATAATCTTTACAGGACGTCGCAGTCAACCTCAATATTGTTTGGCTGTTTGTGATTTCGTGGCAAGTTTACGTTCAGTAGAATGCCATTGATTTCTGAACGACAGGCACTCATACCAATTCAGGGTGGTCTGCTTCCAAATCTTCCGCAGCTGTGTTTTGAACGCGGGATGTGTGATTACGAATAGCATTCGTACTCCCTTTGCCAAAGCGCCGGTTGCAAGAAACTAAAGTCACATGGGTTGAAGCCAGTCGAGAGCGCTATGTCTGGAGCCATTGAAAAATGGCCAGCAGAAATAGCGCCAATATCGCGGACGATTACTTGCTGAAGGAAATGACTGACTGACTGGCACCTTGCCGTCTTGACAGACGATAGTTAGGAAACTGGAGTTATACCTCTCCATAACACAAAGTCTGGGCTGAATTTAGAGACCATGTGTTGCCTATGCAGCATGATCCCTTTCTCGGCATGCCTGGTTTACTCTTGAGGAAAGGAAACATTAACATCAATACGTCTGGAACAAGACAAGCTGCAAGAGCTGTCGGATCACCAAAGCAATGCTCTAAATGTCCGCCTGTCGGACATCTAGGCCAAGCATGCCTCATTCCTTTGCAGACATTGAAATGATGAACACCGTCTGTAAGTTCCCATAGGTCAGGGTGCACGGCAGTCATCAGCACTCTTTAATTCTTGAATATTAGGGGCGGGCTGATAACCCAGTGTCCCTCCTCCATTTCCAAGCATGTTGAATACATATCCAGTGCCAAATACTCCACCAGGATCTCTCCAGCGCTATATAATGAAGAAAATACAGGGTCGATATACATTGTAATAAAACCCATACTTTGATAACAGTGTATCATAATCTTATATATAAATAAGGATCGTCTGTCTGTCTGTCTGTCTGTATTTATGTCTGTATGTCCTTTATGTGTTCACGAACGGCCCATCCGATTGAGATGAAATTTTCTACACGCCTTTCTTTCATTCCAGAGCTGCCAACTGTGATATTTTTTAGTGTGAAATCGCCTGCTTACTCAGTATTATTTCATTTTTCATTTTTCATTATAATTTCATATATTTCAGGGGACCTAACTCCGTAAAAGTTATTTCAAGGGGCATAACTTTTCTGTATAACTTATAGTCATATTGTGGCATCGTTTTCAAAGATTTATAAACTCTGTGTCCATAGTTATGTACCGGCATATGAGTTATAATAAATAATGATACAAACTGTAAGGCATTTTCAAAGTTTTCATAAAAATAATGCACAATGCATAACATTGTAACTCATCTTTATTTGCTTAAGAAGTTACTGTAGTCATGCAGGTGATTAGCAAGCGTTTTCATTAAAAATAATGGATGGTGTGTGGAAGGACATTCTTTTAAGTTACTTTTTTTGTTGTATGAATTTAATGAGAACTTATATGACTACTTATATGAATTAAATGAGATGCTCCCCACCAGGGACTGGGCGAAGCCGGACAGGGTCAGGCAGACAGATAGACAGACAGACAGACAGACAGACAGACAGACAGACAGACAGATAGAGTCGGTAACGGGAACGGGAACTTATATGACTACTTATATGAATTAAATGAGATGCTCCACACCAGGAGCTGGGCAATGCCGGGCCGGGTCAGACAGACAGACAGACAGACAGACAGACAGACAGACAGACAGACAGACAGACAGACAGACAGTCGGTAACGGGAACGAGAACTTATATGACTACTTATATGAATTAAATGAGATGCTCCCCACCAGTGACTGGGCGAAGCCGGGCAGGGTCAGCTAGTAAAAAATAAATGAAACAAAAAGGAAGAAGAAAGAAGGGTGTTTCTAGTTTCCTAGCACTTGTCACCTACTGTAGAGTTTTGTCTCACTCCAAAAGTGAGTGAGGTATCACCTCCATATTATATCTTCTGAGGACTGACCCTGGAGCTTCTTGAGGGGTTATTCACCACTCAACCGTCCATACCTTCTGCTAGTACAGTTGTCACAACATGTTCCGAATTCCTGAGACAATGGCCTCATCATCATCATCATCATCATCATCATCATCATCATCATCATCATCATCATCATCATCATCATCATCATCATCATCATCATCATCATCATCATGTGTCTGTCCCCACTGGGGTGAATTTATGTCTACTCCAGCAGTAACAATCATGAACATAAAAGATTACTCATAAAAGAGAAAGCATGTGAATCTTTTGCCATACAATGTAGGAATCACTTAGTGGGCAGTTACCCAACATCTCAAAACCAGAATATAAGAACAGATGATTATCTTCTCTCCCCCCCCCCCCCAGTCTATTAAATGTAGGGGTGTTAATGAACTCTGTGCCACATCCCACCAAATTCTGCCATCATAAGAAATGCATTGACTTATAGAACACACATGTAATAAGTCTAGCAATAATAATGTTGTTGGTAAATTCCTGGACCTAAATTATTAGCCCAGACACCTAAAACAGGGGTGTTACAAGACCCCCGGGGCTTGGACAGGTATGTTACTATAGTTAATATCCCCAGCCTTTGTTCCAACCACCCCAATAGGACTTTACATCTACAAGACCCCACACAAGCCGGGACAGCTGACCTTCCCCTCCCCACTTATGGATTCCTACCCACAGGGGGCTCGGACAAGACAACAGTCATACTAATACGCAAAGCCATAGCTATCAAAGCAAAATTTAATATCTAAATACGTCAACTGTAACTCAGAGAAGGATGGCTGAAAGCCTGGATAGAAGACACTATGTACACGAGAAGATCTCCTGATGATCAGTCTTCATCTCAGAGCATGTGACTTCAGATCGTGAGGTTGTCCCGTCGTAGTTAACGACTCACCCGAGGAACCTCCAGTGTAAAGGAACTTCAAGGCATAGACCCTTCCAAAGTTCTTTCCTCCCATTGTGGGCAAGATCTCGGACTGGTCAGGCGTAGGACTAATGCCTGACAGACACTTCACCAAAAATTGAGGGTCATCCTTCGATGATGTAATAAGTCACAAGTTCCGCTGATGACGTCTGGGCCGACTCTAGAATCCTAGATGTCCCCAACTGAAGAAAAGTACTGTAGCACAATACACTAGTATATAATAGCCTGGTTGCTCTTCGGTCTCTCAAGTTAATGTGAAACACTTATCTGCAACCTCTAACTGGAGCGATGGCTCCATATAATCACAATGTCACCATTGCATGATTCAAAAGGTGAATGTTAGAACTGAACATATTCACATGTCTCTATACTACACAGTTTGGTAGGTATCAACTACCTTCACTGTTCACCAAGTCTGTCCATCAACACCTAGGAACTGGATAGATTCTTACCCAAACAAGAATGGCACTCCGGTGTTCACTGAAATATAAAATCTCTCCTGTCGGTCACATGTCCAAGTTTAAGGCTTCAATAAGGATCACAACTGTAGATTCACACCGTAGTTTTGTCTGAAATTATACACTGTGTCCCATGACGACCCAGCCGGGCCGGAAACATAATAAACTGGCCTTTGTCATGACTGGGAAACAGAGTTCACTTTTCTCAACACAACTGAAATTCATTGCCTTGAAAGTACCAAGGTCCTCACTGAGTTAGGACTGTACCAGTACTTTACTGGTAGGGATCAATAGACGCTTCATTCTTGGACCCTACATGGATCGGTTGACTTTATCTTCGTCGGACTCGTTGCGGCGGTCTTAGCATAGACCTACCGTGCTATTCTCAACTCAGTTCTTTCAAGTGTTGACTTTGACAGATTCAGATGACCGCTCCCAGTAATGCCTCAAACATCATCTTGATTGGCACTGGAACGAGCAGGTCCCGTTGAGTTCATGGTCCAACTCACGAATCTCCATCGTATATATCTCTATAACAGATCCTGAAACATGGAGGGTGGTGTGAGTACTCACCTACAACAAGGACTACACTGCATCTCAACAATGACTCATGCTTCAGAAGAATATACATATTACATATATGTTATACCTTTGATCATCAACATCATAGATCAACTCTTCACTACAATGTATAGGCATGAGAGTGCAAGAGATCGCAATAGTACACGATTGTATATTCAAGTAACTCGTCTGGCCTACAGATAGCCCGATAGCACCAGAGTAGACTGTTTGACTCGGTCAAAATATCCGTTACCTGGGGTTAGTCCACTATTGTTTCATCACCAACCACAACCCTAAAATACACCTACTTATCTTTCAGTGTAGCGGTTACATTATCTAGGAGGTGCCCAGCCGGACATATCCTCCTCACATACATAACTCAACAATTAATCAATCACTTAACCCATTGATCAATTAATTAAACATAACTCATTAATAACTATATAACATTAATAAATTATATACCTCATAATTCATTAACATAGTATCAACAAATTATAAATCATGAATTGGTAAACTTAACTAACAAACTCATAACACATCCATAGCTTCTGTTCTGGGATCTCCGTCCCAGAACATGGTTGACTTTTATTAAGTGACCTTCATCAATGTTGGTCAAGTCTGTGCCGGTCAAGTACCGCTATGGTGGCCATCCACCGAGAACACTTTCCCAAAGCTGCTGTGGGCTAAGAGCACATTGGTCCCGTGGCGAGTTAGGCCACGTCATCCATTTGAGAGTGGCTTCCAGCCCCTCATCCCCTCAATCTCCAGTCCCACAAATCCTGCCCAATTAGCACCGAGGTCACTACTACTTCCTCACTACATTGCATAAGTGACTCCACTAACAGAATTAGGTTTATCGAATAGAAGAGCAGTAGAGATAGACAGGGTTCTGTTCGAAGCTCGGCTCTACCTTAGCGCAACGGCCTTGAGTACAGAGCGACGCATCGCTCTCGGTCGGGTATGTAACTTCAACCATCGGTTACCCATCATCACTTGGGTCGGATAGGCCAATCACTCGTCGTACGTAACCGGCCGCACATTATAACCACTGATCGGGCACGCAGATTCACTCATTCGTACAGCCAAATAACCAGTCGGTCGGACAGACCTAATAAGCACGATCAGGCATGCCTATTCACTTATGCGGGCAGCATATATACTAGTAATGATATAAGAAATCCACCGGTAATTCCTATCTACCTCTATCAGATAAATATAAGACATTTCTATATAAAGGTGGAATAGCACTGGTTGCCTAACTTAGCAAATACTTACCTTCATATCCCAATGGAAATAAACACCTTGAATCCAGGAATGACTACACCACTGATAAGGCATAAGTTACAATCCTATTCTAGCTAAGCAAATGACACATCACTGGCTAGCTCATGCTAATAACTCATCACTATTAAATGATTCTAACATCCCAGTTTAACTAATGTCAAAATTCCTTACAGCCCTGAGTATGTAATCACTAAACCCGACAATTAACACCTTTGCTTCAAGGCTAGTAAATTACCCACATCTACTTACACATAGCAGTGATAACATGATCATACATTTCCCTAACAATGCCTATAATAATAATGAACACATTTGATTATATCAGCTAAAATAACATCAATTTTACACCGCTAAGCAGAAGTGACATTAACACGCCTGATGTTTACAAGCTCACAACATTTGTTGTTACCGGACACGTCTGACCTACACATTAGCTAACCGATCGATAGCAGCTAATTATAAATGCAGACAAGCGACGGACAATTTATGTGCTCCGCGGAGACAATTATTTCGGTCGGCTATTAACCATATTTCGACGGCCGGCATTTTATTTACACACATCAGTTAGCTAATAGGGTAGGAAGAAAATACCTTAGATAATTGATCAACATATTCCTGGACTGCAGATGTCCCGCTTGGCTGACGGATGTAATGACATCAATTTCTAGCAGCCAGAGAATCGCGACTGTCTTTGACAATATCAGAACGACGACTGATGTCCGATAGCCAAGTGCGCGCTCACAATTACCTCGTCGGGCCTCGAAAATCCCATGGGTCACGGAGAGATTCAAACCCCCGTGAGCCCCGAGCAATTGTGGGTCCAACGTGATAGCAAACCACGTACGCACTTTGCCGAGGATATTCTAGCATCTTCCAGAAGTCACCAGAAATGTGACGTCACGGACCACTTTAACTGGGGATTTCCCTAGTTATGGTCACTATTTCAAGGGAGACCAACCCGTCTTATTCCGACCAAAGGGAAATAATGCAGAGGACAGACTGAATCTAGTCGTTTCGTCACAAGGGGTACAATGCAGACGAAGAATGCACGTCCTGCTAAGCCCTTGAATAATTTGGTGCAGGTTTTCTTTCCTCTCACCTGAGATTATAACTAACTGACATGTCCTTCGTTCCCACAACATCATGTATGAAAAAGACTACAAGACAATCACACCTCTGTGTATTTACCACAATGTAAACAAAAGATTAACTCCTAAGTGCATGAAAAGTCAAGCGAGAACATCTCTCTCTCTCTCTCTCTCTCTCTCTCTCTCTCTCTCTCTCTCTCTCTCTCTCTCTCTCTCTCTCTCTCTCTCTCTCTCTCCACTAACAGACTATTTATGTTGTACACATATAGTAATATTTCTCCATCATAATAGCAGAAATACAAAATATGCACTCAGAAAGAACACTTTATAACACAGAGACACGTTGCGAAAGATAAGCATTTAGGAATAAAATAGGTTCACAAAGCATATCAGAAAGGTGACTCATAGCAAGATTACATTGTAAGCCGTATAAAAGCTGGCTGAACAAAAAGGCGATGGACGGCCTTGCAGACCGCGAAACTCAAACCAACTTTTCAATGAAATGTTATTCTCATATTTTTCACACACACACACACACACACACACACACACACACACACACACACACACACACACACACACACACACACACAATTTCAATCATGATACTAGTTGCATCAAAGCATTCATCCTAATACATTAAATGATACATTTATGCTTACCCTAAGCGCAGAGAGGATAAAGGGGCAATTAAATTAAGCCCCATTGACCCAATATGTGACTACTATCTAGAACAAAACATGGCGCGTGCATAGATTCGCATTTGTCTTGTTAACGCGCCTTTGTTGCCGGGGACTCCGCCAATCAATGGGCCTATTTTGAAACCAAAGTTAGTTTCGTTACTTCTCCCGTAACTTTTAATAGCCTCTCTTTTTAAGGTAGCGCGTATAACGTTTTCTTGGAAAGGACTGCTGGATGACACACATACGTGACAACCACCTACCCATTATAATCAACACCAGAACAAAACCCCAGCTAAGCGCCAACAACAACAGGCCAACCTTTCACTTCAAGAAAGCAAAATGGGAGCAGTTCAGAGAAGAGATGACCAACACAGACCTGGAACAGCAGGAACGAGAAGACATTGATAAATATACGGAGAGACTGACCAGAAACATACTGTGGATAGCCATCAAACATATCCCTAACAAAAATATGCCAGAGTATCTAAGACCGAGTAAGAAAGAGCCTCAGACACCCCAAAAACGATGGCACAACTCAGTGGCCTGGTGGAACGACAAGTGCACAGCGGCACAACAAACTGAAGGTATTCTTATCATGATTTTAAAATTGGTTATTTACTAATGAGATCACCACAGATAGATAGGCCTTGAAAAACCAAATCTAACAGTACCTCAATGATGTGTGTATCTCGATTCTAAGTGGAGTTATTCAAATTTGAGTGGCATGGCCTTTCACTAAAATTTTCTAAAAAATCCGCTCACTGAGATAATTTTGGCGCGGCCTAATCAGTGTTGAGGCCCAAATTGTCAAAATTCAACATTTTTTAAATAATATCTACATAATTTTTAAACAAACATCCTAGCAACCATACTTCGCTGCGATCGGGGTTTCGAGGCCTAACTGCTCATGTAAACTATTTTTTATATGACGTATGGTGACCTAATTAGCAAGTAAAAATGTTCGCTAATTAATTACTAATTCATTAATTACTCCGTGCATTCTTAATTTTAGCTTTAAAAAATTTTGAGATGTATATGGTTTTATGCGGAATGATGTTACGGATCTAATGGTCACTTTGGTGTTTTGATAGTATGTGTTGTGGCCTAATTAGCAATTTCAAATGGCTGCTAATTAATTACTAATTCATGGATTGGCCTGCGTTTTCTTAATTTTAGCTTTAAAAAATTGCAAGATGTATATGCTTTTATGCGGAATGATGTTACGGATCTAATCGTAAATTTGGTGTTTTGATAGTATGTGTTGTGGCCTAATTAGCAATTTATAATGGCCACTAATTAATTACTAATTCATAAATTAGGGTGCGTCTTCTAAATTTTGGCTTTAAAGATTTTGAGATGTATATGGTTTTATGCGGAATGATATTACGGATCTAATGGTCACTTTGGTGTTTTGTTAGTATGTGTTGTCGCCTAATTAGCAATTTAAAATGGCCACTTATTAATTAATATTCATGAATTGGCCTGCGTTTTCTTAATTTTAGCTTTAAAAAATTGCAAGATGTATATTTTATTTTCCCCATGCAAGAGGAATGTCATGGAAGATAAAAGATTAAATTGTTGTTGGACTGTCCACGGTTAATTAATGGTTGGCAATAAAAAGTTGTACAGGCATGATCTGTGTTTACGTTTTTGTATCTTTGCGTATAAATGGCTGTTTGTGTATATGTTTGAGGGTATGCCTATCTGATCATTTGTAGTTGGCTTTGAATATGACGTTGTGATAACAACTGCCCTAGCATCTACTATGACCTCGTGTCTGCCTATATGACTGTGTCTGTGTGTGACAGACTAAATTTGCATACATACCGGTCTGTATTCATTATTCAACGGAGGAAATTGTACTTACAGTTTCTTGTATTTCTTTATTAATCAATGGCTCTCACTTCTTTAAGCACATCTGGTACAGGACAACGATCCGCTATCATCAGCCAAGTAATGTATCCCTTGTTTATAGGATATTCAGGTTCAAACACTGACAGATGATCAAGATTCCTTTTTCTTGCCATGATAAATTTAATAAGAAATAGTAAATAAAAGCAAACAATTAAATAAAAATAAAAATGGTTGCATATTGAGATTCCATCCATCCATCATGTGCCATGCCGGTAAGCGTGGGCGGTCATGTTCTGCCATCTCACTCGATCACCAGAGTCGTGGATCAGCTCTGTGTTTCTGTCTCGACCATGCCACGAGGCCAAGCCATCCAGGTATTTGCTTCTAGGTCTTCCTCTTGGTCTGTTCCCTTCGATCTTACCAGTTGTCACCAAGTTCTCCAATTCATTTCTTCTCATAACATGCCCAAAAAATTTTGACTGTCTGCGTCTAATATCTCTAATCAGTTTACGATCTTCATTTGTTTCTTGAAGGACCTGTTCATTGGTCTTTCTGGCTGTCCATGGTATTCTTTGCATTTTCCTCAGAAACCACATTTCTACAGCCATCAGATGTTTTTCAGCTTGACTGCTCATTATCCAAGCTTCACATCCATATAAAAGTACAGGTTCTATGTAGCACCTCAACACTCTTTTTCTCGTTTCAATTGACATCTTTTTATTAATCAGTATGTTTTTCATCTTGCTAAAGGCTACCTTAGACATGGCGATTCTTGTTCTAATCTTTTCAAGGCATCTCCCATCAGATGTTATTACTGTTCCGAGATAATTGTACCTATTCACTTGTTGAAGAATATTCCCATTTACTTGTATATTACATTGTGGTATTTCGTTCTTCCTAGTGACGACCATAATCTGTGTCTTTTTACAATTTAATTCTAACCCTCGTTGTTCACTGTGTGTAACAACTGCATCTACTAAATGTTGTAGGTCCTGTTCATTGTCTGCAATCAAGACTGTATCGTCTGCATATCTAATGTTATTGATGAATCGTCCCCCAATGTTGATTCCTTCCATATCTTCAATATTTCTGAAAATACTTTCACTGTACAGGGAAAACAGATCTGGAGACATTACACATCCCTGTCTCACACCTCTCTTAATAGGCTGATATTGGCCTACTTCATTATCAACTCTTATGGCAGCTTGTTGTTTCCAATATATGTTTTTTACAAGTCTAAGGTCTTTTCCATCAATTTGTAGATCTTCAAGCATCCTTATCATGTCGACATGTCTCACTTTATCGAAAGCCTTTGTGTAGTCAATAAAGCAAAGGTGTAGATCTTTGTTTACTTCTATAGATCGTTCAATTACGGTTCTCAGTAAATACACAGCATTTACTGTACCCTTTCCTTCTACAAACCCACATTGTTCTTCTCCTATTTCAGGTTGTATTTTCCTCCTAACTCTTTGCATGATAATTCTTAGCAAAATCTTCGTGATGTGACTCATTATACTAATTGTTCGATGTTGATCACATTCCAAGGCTCCTGATTTCTTTGGGATTGCAATAAATACAGAATTACATAATTCATGAGGTATATTTCCAGTATCATATATTGTATTAAGCAGACTGGTAACTTTATCTATTCCATATTCTTCTAAAGCATTAATCATTTCTGTTGTGACACTGTCTGAACCGGGGGTCTTGCCAGATTTCATATGGTTAAGAGCATTCTGAACCTCCATCTTCAAAATTGCTGGTCCTTCATTATTATTTTGAACATCGTAGTGTTCGTCTCTGTTGTCGTCATAAAGGTTTTTCACATAATCTGACCATACACTGTAAGATCTGATCTTTTTCTATTATGACTCTTCCATCTTTTGTCTTTAGGCAGCCTGCTGATGTACGTGTTCTTTGATTAGTAAGCTCCTGGATTCTTTTGTGCATTAGTTTCGCATTTTTACTGTTGTGTTGTTTTTCAATTTCTTCGCAGTTTTTCTCAAGCCATGTTTCTTTTGCCTCCCTACATAAGGTTCTGACTTTTCTGTGAATTTCTTCATATTTAGCAGGATTATTTTTGTTCTGTCTTCTTGTTTCCATTAGTTGTAAAATTTCTTCAGTCATCCATGTCTTACGGCCCACTTTCTTTAATTTTGGAATAGTTTTTTCTGCTGCACAACTGATTGAATTCTTCAGCATTTCCCATTGATCATCTACATCTTGAAATAGGATCTCTAGATCAGACAATAAATCAAATTTGTTCTTTACTTCTATGTTAAAATTATCTTGTATTTCTTTGTCAGTTTTCAATTTGCACAAGTCATATTTAGGGTTTCCTGTTATATACTTGACTTTCTTTAACTTTACCCTCAATGTGCCTGTAATTAATCTGTGATCACTGTAACAGTCTGCATTTGGAACTGTTTTTACGACTGTTAACGCATTTCGAAACCTTCTGTTAATCAGGATGTAATCTATCTGGTTTTTATTCCTGCTGTCTGGACTCCTCCATGTCCATAATCTTCTAGGATGCTGTTTAAACCAGGTGTTTCCTACAACCATTTCTTGCTATTTTGCCCATTCTACAAGTCTGTATCCTCTTTCATTTTTTTCTCCCAAACCATGGTTGCCTACACTGCATCCATCGCCTTGCTTTCCTATTTTTGCGTTGAAATCACCCATTATGATATTTATTTCTGATTGTTTGCAGTTTTTCAAAGCAGACTCCATGTTGTTGTAAAATTCCTCTATACTTTCTTCACTGCATTCACTTGTTGGGGCATATACTTGAATGACATTTATTTTAAAAGGTCTTCCGTTTAATGTTACTAATAGAACTCTGTCTGACACAGCTCGATATCCTTTGACAGAATTTGATGTTTGTTTATCTAATATAAAGGCTACACCTTTTTGGTGTTCTTCTCCCCCAGAGTAAATAATCTTATAATCATCCCCTGTCCTTATCTCTGCCCCTTTCCATCTCGTTTCCGATATTACTAATATGTTAATCTTCTCTCTCTCCATTTCTTGTTTGATGTTTTCTAATTTTCCAACTGCATTCATTGTTCTAACATTCCAAGTTCCTACTTTCAATGATATTAATCTTTTGCACCTAGTAGCCTGTTGACGGTCTAATAATATTGAGATTAAGAAATTGTAAATGAAAATGAAATGCATCTTATAATCGTTAGCACATTTTTTTCAACGAAGTGATTATACGAAGAGCGCTGCGAATAACGCCTCCCTTTTTTAATGTAAAGGTAAAAAGTCCTCTAAGAAATATGTATAATCAGAAAGACAAGAATAAAAGCTAAACTGGTTGGAGATTTTAAAAGCATATATATAACTGATCTCAGTTTAAACTATTATTTAACATTTACAACTAAATTAAAATAAAATATGCTGCCAGAGCGGAGTATATAAAGTCTGTCATGGACGGGTTTGAAAAATGACTATATCTCCTCTCCATCCTCTGTACACTTCCTTCATTGTCGCTCCCTGAACCCCTCGAGGTACGATACGGTCTTTACTACCACCACCGACTCAGCCGTGGGTCCCGGGCGCATTTACCCACTACCAGAATTGAGGACTGACAAGCGTTTGCATGCCCGGGACAGGAGTCGAACTTGCGCAGCTGAGTGACGGCGGTGAAAGTACCTCAATGCGGCCACGTTGAGAGTAATGAGAGTGCAGACAATGAAGACAGCATACAGAGGACTCATGGAGAGGAGACGGGTAGAACAGTTTTCTGTGAATTTTAAAATGTGATACGAAGTGGTTCTAGGAAGAGACTAATAAGTGACTGTCATTCTGCTGCTAAATTTAATATTTACGTAATATAATTTATTTAATTCATACAACTGAGTTTAAAGACTTCTCTCATGTAACTCCTTGCTGAGATTATTTGCCTGCACAATGGCTCTCACTTCGTTACAGTAAGACCATCCGCTATCAACAGCTGAGCAGCGTAGCCTTTCTCGATGGGATATTCAGGTTCAAACACTGACAGATGAGATCTTAGATGATCAAGATTCCTCTTCCTTGCCATGATTGATTAATCTAAGAAGAGAATTAGTAAATAAAAGCAAAAATGTAATAATACAAATGGTTGCAGATTTAGAAAATGTAAATCTAATGACTACTGATAAATCAAGCAACAACATAAATTATCTGAAGAAATTACTTAGGATTCAGATATTTCTGATATGCTGGCTGGGATGCCGCCATTGTAAATTTTCCCTGATCATAAAAGTGTAACCAGATTCTCTCACAAAATATTTATTTTCTACACCCTAGGATAATAAATCTTGTTAAAACTTCAATATAATGTGTAAAAATGGACAAAGAATTCATAAATGCAAGATAATGTACAATGAAGATAATACATATAATAACAGAGACAAATAGATCTGTCAGGGAGACAATTAAATTCATCCATGGACCTGTGAAGGAGTTTGCAAACTGAATTGACTTCCATAAATTTTAAGTCCTTTGGCACGATTAAAGCAAGAAAATAATTTATTTATAAAATTTAAACGTACATAGATATTCTGTTTAATTTATGATTCTAAATCTCCTTGTTTTATTAATAAAAACAGAAATCCATCCAATATGTCACGACTCAGCCATTGGGAATCACTGAATACTGCTAGCATAACGTAGCTTGTTGAAATTCTGCATTTAAATGTAAAAATGGGCACAAAATTCAAAAATGTGGGATAAAATACAATGAATTCGATAATAGACAAGGCAAACTATAAACTTTCTTACCTTGAGGTGTAATTTTTTAAAAACCGTTTATTTCATACAAAGCAATGTATATTTACAAGGTGTAATGTGTGTTTCTTTGTTTGTGTATATTACAGAGCGTTGCCGTTTGTTAGTGTTATGTGTCACATGCGTTAATAAAACAAATACATGCATATACAGTTATGATAATATGACATTTATGGCATAGTGCATGTAAACACACATTCCTCGTTTCATTTCCATCTCCACAAGTGGAATTCATGTTACACCTGTCCATCTCTCTCTCTCTCTCTCTCTCTCTCTCTCTCTCTCTCTCTCTCTCTCTCTCTCTTTCTCTTCTCTCTCTCTCTCTCTCTCTCTCTCTCTCTCTCTCTCTCTCTCTCACACATACAAACAAACATATTCTGTCTTGATCTATCTCTTGCTTTCTGTAGACAATAGTACATGGATTTCCGTGATCTTTGGCAATAACCTTTACATCTTCATTCTATTTAAATTGTGGCTTCCAAATTTATTATTTTTTAATTTAAATTTTTTTTTTGGGGGGGGGGGGGGGTGGGGGGGGATTTCCATATGCATATATTCATATAAATACCTGTATATCAACACAAAGCCATAATTATATTTACATAAATACCTACACGAATTCACCCATACATGGCTACCCATATATAAATACCATACATGTTAGCCTTTTGTATTCTACAACAATGTTTATATTCGTGCTGGGGAATCGTGTTGAATTTAGGCAAAGGGCAAACCGCTGAACGCAAAATTGCCTAGTGACCACCAGCCACTAGACGGTCTCACAGCGGACACGCAGCCAGTTTTCACAAAGCCTTTGTGTGCCTAGGCTAGAGGAGCTATGTATCTCTCTTTAAAGTTGTTTGGGGGAAGGAGAGGGGTGGATCTGTGATTCAAAGCACCCTGGGGAAGAATTGCGGCGTGTACTATCTGCGCTCTCCAATGCTTGTTACCAACTAGTGAGAAGTGTTCCCAAGTATTAACAAACTAAGCCACACACAGGGCTCGCGAGACGCACACACGTTCTAACATTTTCCACAGCAGGGGTTGTAGATTGTGTGCCTTGCAGCAGAGACCAAATATCGTCTGTCAAGACGATCGGGTGTAAAACATCTTATATGCTTTTGATATTATTAATTTTGTTTTTATTTATAAATAATGGCATTTTTTCTAATTGCAAGGGTAAATGAAATTAAGGAACTTTACACATTTCAGTCAGGAAAAATAGTAGCTAGTTTGTATTTGAACATTAGTAAAAATAAGTTTCTGTTGTATGTAAGAGAGTTGAACCTCGCCTTGATTCTGCAAGTCCAAACTAATTTTCTGTATTCCGCTAGTGTTTGAAGTAGTTGTGTGTGTGTGTGTCTTCGGATGTTTTAGGGAGAGTGTTAAGAAAGATTGCCTTGTAAATGTATGTTTGTTTGCCTGTGTGTGTTTGTATTATTTGTGTAGAGTTTCCACTGCATCTGTGACTGTTTGACATGTGAAAAATATGTGTTCTTCTGTCTCTTTTGTGTTGTTCCTGCATAATTGGCATTTTCCTATTTATCTGGATCTGAATGCTAATTTGGGTATTATGGGAGTTATATTAAAAATCAGTCTGTAAGTTACTTCTTTCGCCTTAGATGTGATGTGTTTGTTGTGTAAGTTGGAAAAGGTGGATGTGTAGTCTAACATGAAATATTGTTGTCCTCTTTTGATTCTCAGTTTAAGCGTTAGTGCTTGTTTACTAACTAATTGTTTGTATATTTCTCGTGTTGTTTCATTTATTAAATGTTCATGTCCTTGTATTGCCTGTATACATGTGTGATAGAAAGATGGTAGTATGCCCTGATAATGTGCTGCTGCATTGTTTAGTTTTGTGAGATGTTTTATTTTGTGTGCTATATAATATAATGCTAATCTATGTTGTTCTGGATCTCTAATAATATTACCTATGTGGCTGATTCTAAGTGCTTGTAGTTTTGTTTGTATGTCCTGAAGTGCTATTCCTCCTTGTTTCTTATCCTGAATGAGAGTTTTATGATGTATGCTGTGTATTGTCTTACTAAATATGAAATGTCTTATCTGTTTATTTATGTCTGTGATTGTCAGTTTTGGAGGGTTTAACACTGTAACTAAGTATATTATTTTTGGTATGATGTATGTGTTAACTATTATGCTTCTACCAAATATTGTTGATGTTTTGTATTTATACCTATGTAGCATGTCTGTGATTTGGTGTGTTAGTTGTTTAGTAGCCATGTTTCTCTGTGTGTTGTTCTGGGGTCACATGGAAATGTGATCCCATACAGTTTCATATTGTGTGTATGTGTTAGGTCTGGAGGGAAATCAGACTTTTGTTTCCACTTTCCCAGGCCCATAATTTGTGATTTTCGTATATTAATTTTGGCTCCACTGCCTTTCCCAAAGTGGGAGAAGGTGTGCAGTATGTTTCTGATGGATGTGTTGCTTGTAGGGAAGAATGCAGTATAGTCTGCATAAGCAATGACCTTTTGCTCTCCTATTCCCTGTATGAAAATGCCTTTAATGCTGGCATCTTGTCTGATCTTTTCTAATAATGGCTCTAGTGTCAGTATATAAAGAAGTGGTGATAGTGGACACCCTTGTCTTACAGATCTTGTCAGCC
The DNA here is from genome assembly GCA_014155875.1 of Cepaea nemoralis. Classification (NCBI taxonomy): domain Eukaryota; kingdom Metazoa; phylum Mollusca; class Gastropoda; order Stylommatophora; family Helicidae; genus Cepaea; species Cepaea nemoralis. Next base: position 93,681 of record JACEFZ010026777.1, read on the forward strand.
TGAAGCTAGCAGTCAGTGAATGGTTCACTAAGACTTTGCTTTCAGGGTTGTTATAAAAAATCTTTATCCACTTTCTGTAGTACTGTCCTATATTGCAGTGTTCTAGGGTTTTGTGCAAATATTAGTGTGCGATTCTGTCAAAAGCCTTCTCTTGGTCCAAAGAGGGATGATTGACAGTCTTTCTGGTGTGTGTACGTTGTAATGTCTCTAATGAGGTGTGTGTGGTTTTGTATATTCCTGTGCTGTACACTACATTGCTGGTTTGGATGTACTATTTTTGGTAGGAATTGTGTGATTTTGTGTGCTAGTGATTTGGCCAGAATTTTGTAATCTGTGTTAAGAAGTGAAATTGGTCTGTAATTTTTCAGTTGTGTCTTGTCTGTCTTTGCTTTGTTTATAATTGTTATATAAGATATGTTGCAACTATCAGGGAGTTCTTGTTTGTCAAAGGCTTCTTGATAGACTTTTAGAAGAAGGTTACCTATGATAGGAAAGAATTGTTGATAGAATTCTACTGTTAATCAGTCTGGTCCTGGTGTCTTGTCTTTGTCCATTTTACTAAGTGCATGTGTAATGTTTTCTAATGTCAGTTGTGTGTCCAATATCTCTTTGTCTGTGTCTGATATATTTTTTGTATATTGTAAGAAGCTATCTTGTATTTGTGTGTTTACTGTCTCTGCTGTAAATAATTGTATATAGTATTGCTGGAATGCTTCTGTTATATGTGTGGTTTCTTTTTGTGTGATTCCTTGCATGTCTATTATTATGTTTATCTGTTTGCTACGCTGTATGTTTTGTTCTATTGCCATGTATTGTTTGTTGGGTGTCTCTTGTGTGATGGTGTTGAGTTTTGTTCTAATTAGTGCACCCAGGTATCTGTGCTGTTGGTGTTGTTCCAGTTGCGTTTCTAATGCATGCAAGTATGGTGAGTTTCTGTCGGTTTGCTTTGTTAAATGTATTGCTGTTTGTATTATCTGTTCTTGTTGTAGTCTACGCTTGAGTATGATGGATGCTAGTTGTTGTGTCCTGCTCCGTATTGTGTTTTTCATTAAGTCCCAGTATTGTCTAATGTTGTCAGTTGGTATACTATCAGTGTATGTATGTATCAGGTCTGTCATATATTGTATATATTCTAGGTTTTGGAGTAATGTGTTGTTAAATTTCCAGTGTGGTGATCGTTTGTAAGGCTGTGTGGGTGTGTTATTTATAGTGATGTGTGCTAGTATTGCTTTGTGGTGTGTATACTGGAGAGTTTCTTGTAGGTGTTTAGTTTGTGTTATGTGGTGTGTTGATGGTACGTATATTCTATCTAACCTAGATGATCTGTTATGTGCATGGTTTCTGTGCGTTGTATCGTGACTGTTGGGGTGTTTGTGCCTGAATGCGTCTGCTAGGTTATGTGTGTCAATTATGTATTGCAATGTATCGAGTTGATTCATGTCGTCTCGGCCAGCTCTTCTTAACTGCGTTTTCACTTCCCCGCCTATTATGTCAGCCGAAGCTAAACAACAACTAAAATTACCTGCTAAATCAACATGCCTCCCTCTGAATTTCTGTGCTAATAGGTTTTCTAAGTGTTCGAAGAATTGTGGTTGGTAGCTGTAATTTTCTGGGGCATGTATGTTGACTAAAGCGTATGTGTGTGTATTGTTTCTAACGTGTATGATGGTAATGTCTCTTTGGTCGTCCTTGTGTGTGCCAGGAATTTCCCATTTATCTGAAGTCTGCAGTATAGCGGTTCCAGAACCAGTACGATGTGTCGACAGGCTGAAGCATGAGTTTCTGAGCCCTAATTTTGTAGTGATTTACTATGCATGTGTGTATTAGCATATGTTTGTTTCTTGTAGGAGAATGAAATTGGGTTTGTATTTGTGTATGAGTGTGACGATGTGTGTTTGTTTTGTGCGTAAACCTGAAATGTTCAGACTAATAATAATAATATCATTAGTCATCATAAATTAATCAAAACAAGCAAATGATAATGTTGACAAACAGTAATAAGAAATCAGATACGAACGAGGTTGTCTAGTTGAGGTAGTTATTTTTTTTTTCCTTGTTGTCTTGGTGCGGACGTGATCTGATTGTAGATGTTAAAACAGTAGGCCATCTTCTTCGGTGTGAGTGTCAGTGTCAGTAGTGTTCTTAGATGTCAATTCTGATTTAGTTTTATCATCAAAGGTGTCGTTGCTAATGGTTTCGTCAATATTTTCGGGTTGTCGTTCCTTCTTTTTTGGCGTTGATTTGGTTGGTGAGTTTTCTTCTTCTTCTTCATTAGTAATGCTTGTTGGGTTTGGACTTAATCCTCGTAGTTGTCTTTTTCTGATTTTGGAGTGGAGAACAGTTGTAAAGGGTTCTTCTGTTTTCGTTTCCAGAATTTAGTTTTCTTGATTGTCTGTTGGCGTATCCGTTTGTTGTTTTTCTTGTTGTGTGAGCTGTTGTTCAAATTGTTTTCCACTTTGTTCGTTTTGTTGATGTTGTGCTGGTCCTTGCCTTCTCAGAGGTGGACAATTTATTACATCTTCTTGTACCACAGACGGCTTGTTTGTATGTTTGGCTGGACATTTGTTGGACCAGTGGTCGTCCATACCACACACACGACAAGCAGTTCTCCTGCTGGGCAATGTTATCAGAATTTTGTGAGTGTTTTTGGTAACCCCTGTTATGTTTAGATTTATGTATTGGGGGATGTCCTGGACGAGGTTACATAAGGCTCCCCATTTACCTTTTTTAGTCGAAATACCTCCACATTCGAGTCCCCAGTGGCATGTACGGCGATTGCCTTAACACCCTCTATCTTCATTGCCGCTGGGATCCAATGCAAAGTAAATGTTTGCCTTTCTTTGTCTATATGCTCCAGACAAATATTGATGTCCGAATTCGGTACTTGTAACTGTACCCGGTGTAGCCTATTGTACAGTTTAACATGAATGTCTTCTGTTAAAGTCACGAACCACCGTGTCGGTGACTCATACCTGTGTAGACTGGCTATCGCACCTAGCGGCACGCCAGCCAGTCCAGCGAGTGGGCTCGCTATGAACGCTGGCGTCGACTTGGCTGCGGCTCCAGGGCCGGAGAGACACAACAATTGTACCTGAGCGGTGGAGCAGGTTTCCGTTGAGCACATCAGTGAAGTAAATATATCACAATACGTCAATAATAGATATATACAATACAACAATTCACATGGTCGAACAACTTATACATATCATCCACAAAAGAGCATCTAATAAAGAGGGTGTGAACAAATGTTATACTCTAAACGGATGAACACCGAAAACAGCTTGTAGTAATTAATTTTAACAATTGTATTATAACTATTTCATGATTGATTTGGTGAGATACATACATATTTGGGTATTATTGTTACAGATATTTATAATACGGCAATATCAGTGTGGAAGGATGATTAATAGTACATGTCATTGATAGTCGTCATCAAAATGAGATCTGAAACCGTCGAGCAGACGAAGTGTAATCCCACGTTGCAAGTTATCTGCGAGCGAAATCGTCGTATTACAGATAAGTTAGGTTGATTATTAAGATATATTAATGATATTTCATTGCTGTTGAAAATGAATAAACAAATGAAATCATGAAAACAAATTGGAAAAAAAATTGAATTCATGAAAAAATGTAATCATGAAAATGAAAAAAAAAAACACATGGCAAAACACAAGAAAAGAACAAGATTTGTCATTATTTCGTTTAATGCATTATTCAATTATCACGTGCTGTATTATTGTTGTTTTATTATGTCAATACATATATTATGTACACTTTGACACAAATTCCACAGGTTCAGTAAGCCAAGTCACGTTACAAAAAATATAATAGGTAAGACACATGAAGACACATTCGAAAGGAGACGAAGCCTTGTTACAAACTTTTGAGAACAAAGTTTTACGACGCATCTTTGGACCCATTAGGGATACACAAAGTGGAGAGTAAAAAAGAAGAAGTAACAAAGACATTTATGATCTGTTTAAGTCCCCGCTAATCACTAGCATCATGAAGGCTAATAGACTACAATAGCTGGGCATATAGAAAGAATGGAAGATAATAGGGAAACAAAACTCGCTTACACTCAGGAAATAAATGACTGTAGACCCCGAGGTAGACCAAGAAGACGGTGGAGAGATAATACATATGCAGACCTACAAGCACTTGGAATCAACGACTGGCAAGAGAAGGTCCACCAGAGAGACGAATGGAGACGGGTTGTATCTGCAGCAAAGAACCTCAATGGCTCGGAACGCTGAAGAAGAAGAGACACATGAAGCAAAGGCGACTACTGATTTGATTTATGAGGAAATTGATTGATTTTAAATATTCATTAGGATCATTTCAATTATATCATTGCGTTAATTAGTGTATTATTGTGCATAACTTTAACATATATTTATTCCTGAACACGATGAATGGGAATGAAAGGAATATTAGCTATCTAAGAAATTGAATTAATGTTGCTATTATTATGTTAATAGAGTAGGATAAAATATTGCAGGTAAATATTAGGCAGCCATACTCATGAGCCACAGATGTCAACGAAGAATATACAGAAACAACATTAGAAAGTGCCAACAAAAATATGCACATATGAAAACCCCACATGAAGCATTACACGGAACAGTCGAAGTCGAAGCACAGAATTTTACGACAACTGAGTCAGGTCAAAGGCACATTGGATTATGGGAAGGTCGACTATGATCATGCACATGGGAGGCAAGAGCGATTCACTTAACAATGATGTCATTGGAGGCTGGATGTGGTGAACACACACATTTAATGAGCTACTAGGGATATCGTGGGAGACATTGGGATCTTAGTATGCTGGACTTCAATTCTCTGAAGTAATAAGGAGTTTGGAGCCACACATTGTCTACGGGGATAGATGTGATATATGTCCGCTTTATAATAAAAAAATTTTTTCGTGATGATGTTCATAGCACTTCAACTATTCACATTGGAATGGGTTGTAAAGATAGTGGATACGCTTTATTACAGAAACATAGACGGATATGTGCGATCTTTAGTGGACAATGTAGACGGAGATGTGCGACCATGGACTAATATGACAGGTATGTTCGACTACTGCGACGTATGTCAAAGACTGGAAGACTGAGATGGTAGGGAAAATGTTTACAACATCTTTGATGTGTAAGGGGGGGGGGGCAAGTGCCATGCGGCGAACATCAACAATAAAGATTGAAAGAGCTAAAAGTACAAGTGCGGCACGGACAGTGAAGGCACAGGCGTAAATATTGGAAACGGGACATCATAGAGAGAGAGACGGGGAACAGCCATGAAAGCAGGAAGGCACACTGTTATCAGCAGGACAAGATCTTTAAGAAACGAATGGAGGAAATAACCGAACATCCAGAGAAGGTGATGAAACGAACAATGAAGAAAGAAGCAAAGACAGATTAAGGAATTAACGCGATCCGGCATAGAATACAGACAGAAGTAGAGGAATGAAGTAATATATAACGGGCCGACATTTCAGTTGGAGAATCAACGAAAGGTCATACAAGAACTAACACCTCAAGAAATGGCGTGAGTAACTAAAGATAAAGGTTCTATGAATTTCGAATAGTATAATTAGGAATATTAGTAAGAACTGTCAACATTGTAGATGATCTTGATATGACAAGCGACATGTCTGTCTTTAATTGTAGTCCTGGTTAGTACGGTAGTGTGAGCAGGGATGACGGACTGTGTGATGGTATGATTTTGCCTGCAGATTATCTGTCTCACGAGATGCTGCCCGAAAATAACTCCTCGGCTAGAGATTAAAACACTCTATCAGTGTTATGTATATGATGTTTGAACAGTTAAGTTACAGAGTTCGAATTCCTTATTGTGAAAAGAATACTTCTAGACAACTGAAGCCAAGCTTTGCCAAAGAAGAATAGTAGAATTACTACTTGGCATGCTGGTCCTTGCCTTCTCAGAGGCGGACAATTTATTAGATCTTCTTGTGCCACAACCGGCTTTTTGTATGTTCGGCTGGACATTTGTTGGACCAGTGGCCGTCCATACCACACACATGGCAAGCAGTTCTCCTGCTGGGCAAGGTTACCAGAATTTTGATAGTGTTTTTTGTGAACCCTGTAATATTCAGATTTATGTAATGGGGGGTGTCCTGGACGGGGTTACATAAGGCTCCCCATTTACCTCCAGAATGTTTTTAGTGAAAATACCTCCACATTCGGGTCCCCAGTAGCATGTACGGCGATAGCCCTAACTCCCTCTATCTTCATTGCCGCAGGGATCCAATGCAAAGTAAGTTTTTGCCTTTCTTTGTCTGCATGCTCCAGACAAATATTGATGTCCGAATTCTGTACTTGTAACTGATCGCGGTGTAGCCTATCGTAAAGTTTAACATGAATGTCTTCTGTTAAAGTCACTAACTACCGTGTCGGTGACTCATACATGTGTAGACTGGCTATAGCGCCTAGCGGCACGCCAGCCAGACCAGCGAGTGCGCTAGCTATAATCGCTGGCGTCGACTTGGCGGCGGCTCCAGGGCCGAAGAGATACACAACAATTGTACCTGAGCGGTGGAGCAGGTTTCCATTGAGCACATCTTACGTCAGTGTTAGAGATGAAATTGTCATTTTCAGTATCTTTTAGATAGAATAACATACTTCTTGTCTTGATGGCGGTTGTGGTTCCTTTCTCCTTGAAATATGTAGTAAAAGGCGAAATATTTATACGATGTGAAGAGAAAGAAGATGAAAAACGTTCTGACCAATGAAAAGATGTCAATTGAAACTAGAAAAAGAGTGTTGAGGGGATACATAAAACCTGTTCTTTTGTATGATGTGAAACTTGGACAATGTGCAGTCAAGATGAAAAACATCTAATGGCTGAAGAAATGTGGTTTCTGAGGAAAATGCAAATAATACCATGGACAGATAGAAATACTAATGACCAAGAACTACAGGAGACAAATGGAAATCGTAAATTGAATAGAGAAATTAGACGTAGACAAACATATTTTGGACATGTTATGAGAAGGAATGTATTGGGGAACTTAATGACAACTGGTAAGATCGAAGGGAACAGACCAAGAGGAAGGCCGAGAGGAAAATACCCGGATGGCTTGGCCACATGGCATGGACGAGACAGGAACACCGAGCTGATCCATGACTCTGGTGATCGAGTGAAATGGCGAGTCATTACCGCCCATACTTTCCGGCATGGCACATGATTGATTGATTGATAGGCTCCTCAAATCTGACTGTCTTCCTGTCTGCATTCCTCGGGGCAGTTTTATCTCTCTGGCTTCTGTTGTCAAAAACTACGCTTTTTAAACACACGCGACCTTTTGAGGTTTGCTTAGACGACTCGCTTTCATAAGACACCGGAAGTCGACTTCTAACGGACAAGTCCAGTGTTTTGTTGTTGTCATCGTCATGGTCATTCAAGGAGTGAGCGGAAATGAAGGTGCTGGAAACAAAAGTCAGGTATTTGGTGTCTCTTGCTGTTGTGGCATTGCAGCTTTTGTGGTCTATGTTGTTCATAATTTGTTTCAGAAAGATGATCTTCTTTTCCAGCCGAGATTTGTGAAGGATAAGTTTCTTTTGGACTTCCACAAGTTCCGTGTTTTTCTGTAACAATATTTCTCTCTCTCTTTTCTTGGCCTCTTACGACTTTCTCGCGGCCAAACTATTATGTAGTTGTCTTTTGTTGTTTCTTTCTGATTCTTCACCCGGACCTGCATGAATTACGTCTGTCCCTGCTATCATTAGAACTGTCAGGATTAAAGCAGCCATACTTGTGTTTTCCTGTTACAACTATGTCTGTTAGGTTTACAAGTGCAAGGCTCGCCTTACAATTTATAAACGCCCTAAGAATACCCCTAAAAGATATTGTTACATTTTTATATTTTGAGCAATGATAATTTATTCCAAGAACTAACACTTGAAAACACATCAAGTCATGTTCACATGTCACACAAACTCCGCACAACAAGATTTCTTGGCAGAATATGCTTCATTTGGACTTTAAATAATCTCTGACCACATCAAGAGCTGGTGTCTCCATGCCATAGTCCTTGACGACGACAACCTCAAAGGCGTTGACTTTTCTGGCTTTGCCTTCCTTCTCCAGTTTGCATAGACCAGCCCATTCTCCCAGCTTTTTTGCATCATCAACCTTGAGCAAGTTGATGCCATGCTCTGCACACACGGCCTCGATCAACTTCACGTACAAGGGTTCATCAACACTGTTTGCCAAAACACACAGATGGGCCTGACGTTTGTCAAGAGCTTTAGTGGCTTCTTTCACACCCCTGCAGAGACCATCGTGGATGAGAGCTGTCTTCAGGACTTCTTGCAGGGCTTGGTAGAGATCCATGGATCCTACATCAGCAGCCAGAGCTACAGGAGTATCAGACATTATACTGGCCGACTTGCGAACTGACTCCGAAACGTGTTGTAATATTGTTAATGTTTTGTTTTTTTTAAATATTTTTTTAACGTTTATTTCATACAAAGCAATGTATATTTACAAGGTGTAATGTGTGTTTCTTTTGTTTGTGTATATTACAGAGCGTTGCTGTTTCTTAGTGTTAGGTGTCACATGTGTGAATAAAACAAATACATACATATATACAGTTATGATATTATACCATTTATGGCATTGTGCATGAAAACACACATGCCTTACATATGATTCATCTCCACTACAGCCTTCCCCCAAACAACTTTAAAGAGAGATACATAGCTCCTCTAGCCTAGGCACACAAAGGCTTTGTGAAAACTGGCTGCGTGTCCGCTGTGAGACCGTCTAGTGGCTGGTGGTCACTAGGCAATTTTGCGTTCAGCGGTTTGCCCTTTGCCTAAATTCAACACGATTCCCCAGCACGAATATAAACATTGTTGTATAATACAAAAGGCTAACATGTATGTATTTATATATGGGTAGCCATGTATGGGTGAATTCGTGTAGGTATTTATGTAAATATAATTATGGCTTTGTGTTGATATACAGGTATTTATATGAATATGTGCATATGGAAAATCCCCCCCCCACCCCACCCCCCCCCCCCCCCCCCCCAAAAAAAAAATAAATTAAAAAAATAAATAAATTTGGAAGCCACAATTTAAATAGAATGAAGATGTAAAGGTTATTGCCAAAGATCACGGAAATCCATGTACTATTGTCTACAGAAAGCAAGAGATAGATCAAGACAGAATATGTTTGTTTGTATGTGTGTGTGAGAGAGAGAGAGAGAGAGAGAGAGAGAGAGAGAGAGAGAGAGAGAAAGAGAGAGAGAAAGAGAGAGAGAGAGAGAGAGAGAGAGAGAGAGAGAGAGAGAGAGATAGACAGGTGTAACATGCATTCCACTTGTGGAGATGGAAATGAAACGAGGAATGTGTGTTTACATGCACTATGCCATAAATGTTATATTATCATAACTGTTTTTTTTTTTTTTTAAATCAGTTAAAAAACGGTAAAAATGGTGACCGGTAATATGATAAACGGTAACAACGGTAAAAAAAATGAGAATGTAAAGGTCACGGAAATCCATGTACTATCATCTACAGAAAGCAAGAGATAGATCAAGACAGAATGTGTGTATGTGTGTGAGAGAGAGAGAGAGAGAGAGAGAGAGAGAGAGAGAGAGAGAGAGAGAGAAGAGAGAGAGAGAGAGAGAGAGAGAGAGAGAGAGAGAGAGAGAGAGAGAGAGAGAGAGAGAGAGAGAGAGAAAGATGGACAGGTGTAACATGCATTCCACATGTGGAGATGGAAATGAAACGAGGAATGTGTGTTTACAAGGACTATGCCATAAATTTCATATTATCATAACTGTATATGCATGTATTTGTTTTATTAACGCATGTGACACATAACACTAACAAACGGCAACGCTCTGTAATATACACAAACAAAGAAACAAACATTACACCTTGTAAATATACATTGCTTTGTATGAAATAAACGGTTTAAAAAAAATTACAGCTCAAGGTAAGAAAGTTTATAGTTTGCCTTGTCTATTATCGAATTCATTGTATTTTATCCCACATTTTTGAATTTTGTGCCCATTTTTACATTTAAATGCAGAATTTCAACAAGCTACGTTATGCTAGCAGTATTCAGTGATTCCCAATGGCTGAGTCGTGACATATTGGATGGATTTCTGTTTTTATTAATAAAACAAGGAGATTTAGAATCATAAATTAAACAGAATATCTATGTACGTTTAAATTTTATAAATAAATTATTTTCTTGCTTTAATCGTGCCAAAGGACTTAAAATTTATGGAAGTCAATTCAGTTTTCAAACTCCTTCACAGGTCCATGGATGAATTTAATTGTCTCCCTGACAGATCTATTTGTCTCTGTTATTATATGTATTATCTTCATTGTACATTATCTTGCATTTATGAATTCTTTGTCCATTTTTACACATTATATTGAAGTTTTAACAAGATTCATTATCCTAGGGTGTAGAAAATAAATATTTTATGAGAGAATCTGGTTACACTTTTATGATCAGGGAAAATTTACAATGGCGGCATCCCAGCCAGCATATCAGAAATATCTGAATCCTAAGTAATTTCTTCAGATAATTTATGTTGTTGCTTGATTTAACAGTAGTCATTAGATTTACATTTTCTAAATCTGCAACCATTTGTATTATTACATTTTTGCTTTTATTTACTAATTCTCTTCTTAGATTAATCAATCATGGCAAGGAAGAGGAATCTTGATCATCTAAGATCTCATCTGTCAGTGTTTGAACCTGAATATCCCATCGAGAAAGGCTACGCTGCTCAGCTGTTGATAGCGGATGGTCTTACTGTAACGAAGTGAGAGCCATTGTGCAGGCAAATAATCTCAGCAAGGAGTTACATGAGAGAAGTCTTTCAACTCAGTTGTATGAATTAAATAAATTATATCACGTAAATATTAAATTTAGCAGCAGAATGACAGTCACTTATTAGTCTCTTCCTAGAACCACTTCGTATCACATTTTAAAATTCACAGAAAACTGTTCTACCCGTCTCCTCTCCAAGAGTCCTCTGTATGCTGTCTTCATTGTCTGCACTCTCATTACTCTCAACGTGGCCGCATTGATGTACTTTCACCGCCGTCACTCAGCTGCGCAAGTTCGACTCCTGTCCCGGGCATGCAAACGCTTGTCAGTCCTCAATTCTGGTAGTGGGTAAATGCGCCCGGGACCCACGGCTGAGTCGGTGGTGGTAGTAAAGACCGTACCGTACCTCGAGGGGTTCAGGGAGCGACAATGAAGGAAGTGTACAGAGGATGGAGAGGAGATATAGTCATTTTTCAAACCCGTCCATGACAGACTTTATATACTCCGCTCTGGCAGCATATTTTATTTTAATTTAGTTGTAAATGTTAAATAATAGTTTAAACTGAGATCAGTTATATATATGCTTTTAAAATCTCCAACCAGTTTAGCTTTTATTCTTGTCTTTCTGATTATACATATTTCTTAGAGGACTTTTTACCTTTACATTAAAAACGGGAGGCGTTATTCGCAGCGCTCTTCGTATAATCACTTCGTTGAAAAAAATGTGCTAACGATTATAAGATGCATTTCATTTTCATTTACAATTTCTTAATCTCAATATTATTAGACCGTCAACAGGCTACTAGGTGCAAAAGATTAATATCATTGAAAGTAGGAACTTGGAATGTTAGAACAATGAATGCAGTTGGAAAATTAGAAAACATCAAACAAGAAATGGAGAGAGAGAAGATTAACATATTAGTAATATCGGAAACGAGATGGAAAGGGGCAGAGATAAGGACAGGGGATGATTATAAGATTATTTACTCTGGGGGAGAAGAACACCAAAAAGGTGTAGCCTTTATATTAGATAAACAAACATCAAATTCTGTCAAAGGATATCGAGCTGTGTCAGACAGAGTTCTATTAGTAACATTAAACGGAAGACCTTTTAAAATAAATGTCATTCAAGTATATGCCCCAACAAGTGAATGCAGTGAAGAAAGTATAGAGGAATTTTACAACAACATGGAGTCTGCTTTGAAAAACTGCAAACAATCAGAAATAAATATCATAATGGGTGATTTCAACGCAAAAATAGGAAAGCAAGGCGATGGATGCAGTGTAGGCAACCATGGTTCGGGAGAAAGAAATGAAAGAGGATACAGACTTGTAGAATGGGCAAAATAGCAAGAAATGGTTGTGGGAAACACCTGGTTGAAACAGCATCCTTGAAGATTATGGACATCGAGGAGTCCAGACAGCAGGATTAAAAACCAGGTAGATTACATCCTGATTAACAGAAGGTTTCGAAATGCGTTAACAGTCGTAAAAACAGTTCCAAATGCAGACTGTTACAGTGATCACAGATTAATTACAGGCACATTGAGGGTAAAGTTAAAGAAAGTCAAGTATATAACAGGAAACCCTAAATATGACTTGTGCAAATTGAAAACTGACAAAGAAATACAAGATAATTTTAACATAGAAGTAAAGAACAAATTTGATTTATTGTCTGATCTAGAGATCCTATTTCAAGATGTAGATGATCAATGGGAAATGCTGAAGAATTCAATCATTTGTGTAGCAGAAAAAACTATTCCAAAATTAAAGAAAGTGGACCGTAAGACATGGATGACTGAAGAAATTTTACAACTAATGGAAACAAGAAGACAGAACAAAAATAATCCTGCTAAATATGAAGAAATTCACAGAAAAGTCAGAACCTTATGTAGGGAAGCAAAAGAAACATGGCTTGAGAAAAACTGCGAAGAAATTGAAAAACAACACAACAGTAAAAATGCGAAACTAATGCACAAAAGAATCCAGGAGCTTACCAATCAAAGAAAACGTACATCAGCAGGCTGCCTAAAGACAAAAGATGGAAGAGTCATAATAGAAAAAGATCAGATCTTACGTGTATGGTCAGATTATGTGAAAAACCTTTATGACGACAACAGAGACGAACACTACGATGTTCAAAATAATAATGAAGGACCAGCAATTTTGAAGATGGAGGTTCAGAATGCTCTTAACCATATGAAATCTGGCAAGACCCCCGGTTCAGACAGTGTCACAACAGAAATGATTAATGCTTTAGAAGAATATGGAATAGATAAAGTTGCCAGTCTGCTTAATACAATATCAATCAATCAATCATGTGCCATGCCGGAAAGCGTGGGCGGTCATGATTCGCCATTTCACTCGATCACCAGAGTCGTGGATCAGCTCAGTGTTCCTGTCTCGTCCATGACATGTGGCCAAGCCATCCAGGTATTTTCCTCTCGGTCTTCCTCTTGGTCTGTTCCCTTCGATCTTGCCAGCTGTCACTAAGTTCTCCAGTCCATTTCTTCTCATAACATGTCCAAAAAATTTTGACTGTCTACGTCTAATTTCTCTAATCAATCTACAATTTTCATTTGTCTCTTGTAGTACTTGGTCATTGTTTTTTCTATCTGTCCATGGTATTCTTTGCATTTTCCTCAGAAACCACATTTCTGCAGCCATCAGATGTTTTTCAGCTTGACTGCACATTGTCCAAGTTTCACATCCATACAAAAGAACAGGCTCTATGTATCCCCTCAACACTCTTTTTCTCGTTTCAATTGACATCATCTTTATTGGTCAGAATGTTTTTCATCTTGCTAAAGGCTACTTTCGCAATGGCGATTCTTGTTCTAATCTCTTCAAGGCATCTGCCATCAGATGTTATGACTGTTCCGAGATAATTGAACCGATTCACTTGTTGAAGAATATTCCCTATTTAGCTTGTATATTACATTGTGGTACTTCGTTCTTCCTAGTGACGACCATAACCTGTGTCTTCCTACAATTTAATTCCAACCCCAGCTGCTCACTGTGTACAACCACAGCGTCTACTAATTGTTGCAGATCCTGTGCATTGTCTGCAATCAATACTGTATCATCTGCATATCTAATGTTATTTATGTTTCGTCCTCCAATGCTGATTCCATTTAGGTCTTCTACATTTCTGAAAATATTTTCACTGTATAGGGAAAAAAGATCTGGAGACATTACACATCCCTGCCTAACACCTCTCTTAATAGGTTGGTATTGTCCTACTTGATTATCAATTCTTATGGCAGCTTGTTGTTTCCAATATATGTTTTTTATAAGTCTAATGTCTTTCCCATCAATTTGTAGATCTGCAAGCATATCCACAATGTTGACATGTCTAACTCTATCAAAAGCCTTTGTGTAGTCAATAAAGCAAAGATGTATATCCTTATTTACTTCTAAAGCACGTTCAATAACTGTTCGCAGCATATACACAGCATTTACTGTACCCTTTCCTTCTACAAAACCACATTGTTCTTCCCCTATTTCAGGTTGTATTTTCTTCCTCACTCTTTGCATGATAATTCGTAACAAAATCTTTGTGATGTGACTCATTATACTAATTGTTCTATGTTGATCACATTCTAAGGTTCCTGATTTCTTTGGGATTGCAATAAATACAGAATTACATAATTCAGAAGGTATATCTCCAGTATCATATAATGTGTTCAGCAGTCTAGTGACTTGCTCTAGTCCAAATTCTTCTAAAGCTTTAATCATTTCTGTTGTGATGTTATCTTCACCGGGGGCCTTGCCAGCTTTCATATGCTTAAGAACATTTTGAACCTCCATCTTTAAAATTGCTGGTCCTTCATTATTAAATCTAATAGCATACTGTTCCTCTCTGTTATCATTATACAGGTCTTTCACATAATCTGTCCATACATGTAGAATCTGATCTTTTTCTATTATGATTTTGCCATCTTTAGTTTTTAGACAGCCTGTTGATGTACTTGTTCTTTTATTAGTAAGTTCCTGAATTCTTTTGTGCACTAATTTGGTATTTTGACTGTTGTGTTGTTTTTCAATTTCTAAGCACTTTTCCTCAAGCCATGATTCTTTTGCCTTCCTACATAATATTCTGACTTGTCTGTGAATTTCTTCATATTTGGCAGGATTATTTTTGTTGAGTCTTCTTGTTTCCATTAAGTGTAAAATTTCCTCAGTCATCCATTTCTTACGACCCATCTTCTTTAATTTTGGAATATTTGTTTCTGCAGCCACATTGATTGAATTCTTTAATACAATATATGATACTGGAAATATACCTCATGAATTATGTAATTCTGTATTTATTGCAATCCAAAAGAAATCAGGAGCCTTGGAATGTGCTCAACATCGAACAATTAGTATAATGAGTCACATCACGAAGATTTTGCTAAGAATTATCATGCAAAGAGTTAGGAGGAAAATACAACCTGAAATAGGAGAAGAACAATGTGGGTTTGTAGAAGGAAAGGGTACAGTAAATGCTGTGTATTTACTGAGAACCGTAATTGAACGATCTATAGAAGTAAACAAAGATCTACACCTTTGCTTTATTGACTACACAAAGGCTTTCAATAAAGTGAGACATGTCGACATGATAAGGATGCTTGAAGATCTACAAATTGATGGAAAAGACCTTAGACTTGTAAAAAACATATATTGGAAACAACAAGCTGCCATAAGAGTTGATAATGAAGTAGGCCAATATCAGCCTATTAAAAGGGGTGTGAGACAGGGATGTGTAATGTCTCCAGATCTGTTTTCCCTGTACAGTGAAAGTATTTTCAGAAATATTGAAGATATGGAAGGAATCAACATTGGGGGACCATGCATCAATAACATTAGATATGCAGACGATACAGTCTTGATTGCAGACAATGAACAGGACCTACAACATTTAGTAGATGCAGTTGTTACACACAGTGAAAAACGAGGGTTAGAATTAAATTGTAAAAAGACACAGATTATGATCGTCACTAGGAAGAATGAAATACCACAATGTCTCCACCTTGACGTGGTGGGGGAGCTTGCGTGTCCCATCGACCCCATTTGCCTGCCGATGGATGAAAAACTACATATCGGACAGCTTATGGGATAGGGACCAGACTAAGAGAGACACAACCTGCTGCTCTGCAGGTATAGACTGAGGATAGCAGTCAAAATTTAAATCAGGTGCACGAAGGCAGAATTTCTTGGTCCGGACAAAACTCTTAATGTCGAGGGCTGTGGCTGATCGCCACTAAGCCACAAACCCTCGGATCTGAGAGCCGGGCCGATACCCTCCTACCGAAAATAGAGGCGTGATACTGAGCAAGATACATGCTCAGGTCTGATACATGTTTGAAGGCTCTCAGCTGGGGGATATGAGAGATTCCCGGATGAGAGGGCCAGGCCGTTTCTCGTTCACTGCTGCACGAAGGTAAGGTGCTGAGCCGGCAGCACATGTAGCCTACCTCGTGAGCGAGTACAAAAAGTCAGAAAAGTGCCCCAGTCGAAGGAAATGGTTACGAAAACTGTCTGTATCTAACTCATAGAGAGTGTAGACAAAAGGGGAAAACGTCTCACTAACACGAAGTGGAACGCACGGCGAGCGAACCTATTGTGTGGTCCGAAGTCAAAAGCAAAAGCCTACCGAATGGATGTCGCCCGCAGTCTGACCGTTCCTGGTGTGTGCTTGAGCGACCAGTGGCAAGCGATATGCCCAACACATGGAAGTGAGGAATTAAAGCAGCCATGAGCAGGACGTGGCAACTCCTCGGGTCAGCCCAGTCTCAGAGCAATATGTGCCGGCTCTGCAATTATGGAAGCCTCCTTGGATAGCGAGGGAATGCCCATGGTCTGCCCCTGCCTTCCCTTGAGGGCCGACCGCGATGTCGTTGATCGTTCTATCTTGACCAGCTGAGATGTTGGCGACATCACAAAAGTCTAACGTGCCTCGAAACCAGAGGAAGGCTAACCTCATTAAAAAATGCCCGCCGGAAGCCGGAAGTGTCGTCCTACGGGTGGCAAACTAAAAATTGACACTACGCAATTACGTCCGAGTGAAATGTCTCGTCCGAATGTCTCTCGTGCTAGGAACAGCTCTGACTACCTAGTTTCCGAATGCCGCTCTTGTTCGGAACAGCTCTGACTAGGTAGTTCTCCGAATGTCTGTCGTGCCTGGAACAGCTCTGACGGGCGCAACGACAAGCACATGTCCGAAAACTCGCTGAGTGGATGCCGTCTGCAAACCTGTCTGGTTTGTGCGGGAATGGCCCGGGGCAAACGAAATTACCAATATATTGAAGTGAGGATTTAAAGCAGCCATGAGCAGGACGTGACGATTTCCCTCGGTGAGCCGAGAAACAGGGCGTTATGTGTCGGCCCTGCAACTATGGAAGCAACCTTGGATGGCGGAAAATGCTATGGACTGTCCCTGCCTTCCTTTGAGGGATGACCGTTGTATTCGACCGTTCAACCTTGGCCAGCAGGTTTGTAGATGGCACCACAAAAGTGAGAGTCTCCCAGGAATGCTACCTGGTCAAAAAATCACGCTATTGTCGGATGTGTTGGCCTACGGGTTTCGGCCCAAGGGCGCATAACAGACACACCGCAATCACATCTGAAAAAACACTCCGGATGAACGAAAAGAAGAAGAGAAGATATACAAGTAAATGGAAATATTCTTCAGCAAGTGAATAGGTACAATGATCTCGGAACAGTAATAACATCTGATGGGAGATGCCTTGAAGAGATTAGAACAAGAATCGCCATGTCTAATGTAGCTTTAGCAAGATGAAAAACATACTGATCAATAAAAAGATGTTAATTGAAACGAGAAAAATAGTGTTGAGGTGCTACATAGAACCTGTACTTTTATATGGATGTGAAGCTTGGATAATGAGCAGTCAAGCTGAAAAACATCTGATGGCTGTAGAAATGTGGTTTCTGAGGAAAATGCAAAGAATACCATGGACAGCCAGAAAGACCAATGAACAGGTCCTTCAAGAAACAAATGAAGATCGTAAACTGATTAGAGATATTAGACGCAGACAGTCAACATTTTTTGGGCATGTTATGAGAAGAAATGAATTGGAGAACTTGGTGACAACTGGTAAGATCGAAGGGAACAGACCAAGGGGAAGACCGAGAAGCAAATACCTGGATGGCTTGCTTCGTGGCATGGTAGAGACAGAAACACAGAGCTGATCCACGACAGTGGTGATCGAGTGAGATGGCAGAACATTACCTCCCTCGCTTACCGGCATATCACATGATGGATAGATGGAATCTCAATATGCAACCATTTTTATTTTTATTTAATTGTTTGCTTTTATTTACTATTTCTCATTAAATTTATCATGACAAGAAAAAGGAATCTTGATCATCTGTCAGTGTTTGAACCTGAATATCCTATAAACAAGGGATACATTACTTGGCTGATGATAGCGGATCGTTGTCCTGTACCAGATGTGCTTAAAGAAGTGAGAGCCATTGATTAATAAAGAAGTACAAGAAACTGTAAGTACAATTTCCTCCGTTGAATAATGAATAAAGACCTGTATGTATGCAAATTTAGTCTGTTACACACAGACACAGTCATATAGGCAGACACGAGGTCATAGTAGATGCTAGGGCAACTGTTATCACAACGTCATATACAAAGCCAACTACAAATGATCAGATAGGCATACCCTCAAACATATACACAAACAGCCATTTATACGCAAAGATACAAAAACGTAAACACAGATCATGCCTGTACAACTTTTTATTGCCAACCATTAATTAACCGTGGACAGTCCAACAACAATTTAATCTTTTATCTTCCATGACATTCCTCTTGCATGGGGAAAATAAAATATACATCTTGCAATTTTTTAAAGCTAAAATTAAGAAAACGCAGGCCAATTCATGAACAGTAATTAATAAGCGGCCATTTTAAATTGCTAATTAGGCGACAACACATACTATCAAAACACCAAAGTGACCATTAGATCCGTAATATCATTCCGCATAAAATCATATACATCTCAAAATTTTTTAAAGCTAAGATTAAGAATGCACAGAGTAATTAATGAATTAGTAATTAATTAGCGGACATTTTTACTTGCTAATTAGGTCACCATACGTCATATAAAACAATAGTTTACATGAGCAGTTAGGCCTCGAAACCCCGATCGCAAGGAAGTATGGTTGCTAGGATGTTTGTTTAAAAACTATGTAGATATTCTTTAAAAAATGTTAAATTTTGACAATTTGGGCCTCAACACTGATTAGACCGCGCCAAAATTATCTCAATGAGCGGATTTGTTAGAAAATTTTAGTGAAAGGCCATGCCACTCAAATTTGAATAACTCCACTTAGAATCGAGATACACAATTCATTGAGGTACTGTTAGATTTGGTTTTTCAAGACCTATCTATCTGTGGTGATCTCATTAGTAAATAACCAATTTTAAAATCATGATCAGAATACCTTCATTTTGTTGTGCCGCTGTGCACTTGTCGTTCCACCAGGCCACTGAGTTGTGCCATCGTTTTTGGGGTGTCTGAGGCTCTTTCTTACTCGGTCTTAGATACTCTGGCATATTTTTGTTAGGGATATGTTTGATGGCTATCCACAGTATGTTTCTGGTCAGTCTCTCCGTATATTTATCAATGTCTTCTCGTTCCTGCTGTTCCAGGTCTGTGTTGGTCATCTCTTCTCTGAACTGCTCCCATTTTGCTTTCTTGAAGTGAAAGGTTGGCCTGTTGTTGTTGGCGCTTAGCTGGGGTTTTGTTCTGGTGTTGATTATAATGGGTAGGTGGTTGTCACGTATGTGTGTCATCCAGCAGTCTTTCCAAGAAAACGTTATACGCGCTACCTTAAAAGGAGAGGCTATTAAAAGTTACGGGAGAAGTAACGAAACTAACTTTGGTTTCAAGATAGGCCCATTGATTGGCGGAGTCCCCGGCAACAAAGGCGCGTTAACAATACAAAGGCGAATCTATGCACGCGCCATGTTTTGTTCTAGATAGTAGTCACATATTAGGTCAATGGGGCTTAATTTAATCGCCCCTTTATCCTCTCTGCGCTTAGGGTAAGCATAAATGTATAATTTTATGTATTAGGATGAATGCTTTGATGCAACTAGCATCATGATTGAAATTGTGTGTGTGTGTGTGTGTGTGTGTGTGTGTGTGTGTGTGTGTGTGTGTGTGTGTGTGTGTGTGTGTGTGTGTGTGTGAAAAATATGAGAATAACTTTTCATTGAAAAGTTGGTTTGAGTTTCGCGGTCTGCAAGGCCGTGCATCGCCTTTTTGTTCAGCCGGCTTTTATAAGGCTTACAATGTAATCTTGCTATGAGTCACCTTTCTGATATGCTTTGTGAACCTATTTTATTCCTAAATGCTTATCTTTCGCAACTTGTCTCTGTGTTATAAAGTGTTCTTTCTGAGTGCATATTTTGTATTTCTGCTATTATGATGGAGAAATATTACTATATGTGTACAACATAAATAGTCTGTTAGTAGAGAGAGAGAGAGAGAGAGAGAGAGAGAGAGAGAGAGAGAGAGAGAGAGAGAGAGAGAGAGAGAGAGAGAGAGAGAGAGAGAGAGATGTTCTCGCTTGACTTTTCATGCACTTAGGAGTTAATCTTTTGTTTACATTGTGGTAAATACACAGAGGTGTGATTGTCTTGTAGTCTTTTTCATACATGATGTAGGGGGAACGAAGGACATGTCAGTTAGTTATAATCTCAGGTGAGAGGAAAGAAAACCTGCACCAAATTATTCAAGGGCTTAGCAGGACGTGCATTCTTCGTCTGCATTGTACCCCTTGTGACGAAACGACTAGATTCAGTCTGTCCTCTGCATTATTTCCCTTTGATCGGAATAAGACTGGTTGGTCTCCCTTGAAATAGTGACCATAACTAGGGAAATCCCCAGTTAAAGTGGTCCGTGACGTCACATTTCTGGTGACTTCTGGAAGATGCTAGAATATCCTCGGCAAAGTGCGTACGTGGTTTGCTATCACGTTGGACCCACAATTGCTCGGGGCTCACGGGGGTTTGAATCTCTCCGTGACCCATGGGATTTTCGAGGCCCGACGAGGTAATTGTGAGCGCGCACTTGGCTATCGGACATCAGTCGCCGTTCTGATATTGTCAAAGACAGTCGCGATTCTCTGGCTGCTAGAAATTGATGTCATTACATCCGTCAGCCAAGCGGGACATCTGCAGTCCAGGAATGTGGTGATCAATTATCTAAGGTATTTTCTTCCTACCATATTAGTTAACTGATGTGTGTAAATAAAATGCTGGCCGTCGAAATACGGTTAATCGCCGACCGAAATAATTGTCTCCGCGGAACACACAAATTGTACGTCGCTTGTCTGCATTTATAATTAGCTGCTATCGATCGGTTATCTAATGTGTAGGTCAGACGTGTCCGGTAACAACAAATGTTGTGAGCTTGTAAACATCAGGCGTGTTAATGTCACTTCTGCTTAGCGGTGTAAAATTGATGTTATTTTAGCTGATATAATCAAATGTGTTAGATTATCATTATAGGCATTGTTAGGGAAATGTATGATCATGTTATCACTGCTATGTGTAAGTAGATGTGGGTAATTTACTAGCCTTGAAGCAAAGGTGTTAATTGTCGGGTTTAGTGATTACATACTCAGGGCTGTAAGGAATTTTGACATTAGTTAAACTGTGATGTTAGAATCATTTAATAGTGACGAGTTATTAGCATGAGCTAGCCAGTGATGTGTCATTTGCTTAGCTAGAATAGGATGGTAACTTATGCCTTATCAGTGGTGAGCCATTCCTGGATTCAAGGTGTTTATTTCCATTGGGATATGAAGGTAAGTATTTGCTAAGTTAGGCAACCAGTGCTATTCCACCTTTATATAGAAATGTCTTATATTTATCTGATAGAGGTAGATAGGAATTACCAGTGGATTTCTTATATCATTACTAGTATATATGCTGCCCGCATAAGTGAATAGGCATGCCTGATCGTGCTTATTAGGTCTGTCCGATCGACTGGTTATTTGGCTGTACGAAGGAGTGAATCTGCGTGCCCGATCATGGTTATAATGTGCTGCCGTTACGAACGACGAGTGATTGGCCTATCCGACCCAAGTGATGAGGGGTAACCGATGGTTGAAGTTACATACCCGACCGAGAGCGATGCGTCGCTCTGTACTCAAGGCCGTTGAGCTAAGGTAGAGCCGAGCTTCGAACAG
This sequence comes from Cepaea nemoralis, assembly GCA_014155875.1. Taxonomy (NCBI): domain Eukaryota; kingdom Metazoa; phylum Mollusca; class Gastropoda; order Stylommatophora; family Helicidae; genus Cepaea; species Cepaea nemoralis. The sequence goes on from JACEFZ010026777.1 coordinate 115,728, forward strand.
AACCCTGTCTATCTCTACTGCTATTCTATTCGATAAACCTGATTCTGTTAGTGGAGTCACTTATGCAATGTAGTGAGGAAGTAGTAGTGACCTCGGTGCTAATTGGGCAGGATTTGTGGGACTGGAGATTGAGGGGATGAGGGGCTGGAAGCCACTCTCAAATGGATGACGTGGCCTAACTCGCCACGGGACCAATGTGCTCTTAGCCCACAGCAGCTTTGGGAAAGTGTTCTCGGTGGATGGCCACCATAGCGGTACTTGACCGGCACAGACTTGACCAACATTGATGAAGGTCACTTAATAAAAGTCAAACCATGTTCTGGGACGGAGATCCCAGAACAGAAGCTATGGATGTGTTATGAGTTTGTTAGTTAAGTTTAACAATTCATGATTTATAATTTGTTGATACTATGTTAATGAATTATGAGGTATATAATTTATTAATTTTATATAGTTATTAATGAGTTATGTTTAATTAATTGATCAATGGGTTAAGTGATTGATTAATTGTTGAGTTATGTATGTGAGGAGGATATGTCCGGCTGAACACCTCCTAGATAATGTAACCGCTACACTGAAAGATAAGTAGGTGTATTTTAGGGTTGTGGTTGGTGACGAAACAGGAGTGGACTAACCCCAGGTAACGGATATTTTGATCGAGTCAAACAGTCTACTCTGGTGCTATCGGGCTATCTGTGGGCCAGACGAGTTACTTGAATATACACTTGTGTACTTTTGCGATCTCTTGCACTCTCATGCCTGTACATTGTAGTGAAGAGTTGATCTATGATGTTGATGATCAAAGGTATAACATATATGTAATATGTATATTCTTCTGAAGCATGAGTCATTGTTGAGATGCAGTGTAGTCCTTGTTGTAGGTGAGTACTCATACCACCCTCCATGTTTCAGGATCTGTTATAGAGATATATACGATGGAGATTCGTGAGTTGGACCATGAACTCAACGGGACCAGCTCGTTCCAGTGCTAATCAAAATGATGTTTGAGGCATTACTGGGAGCGGTCATCTGAATCTGTCAAAGTCAGCACTTGAAAGAACTGAGTTGAGAATAGCACGGTAGGTCTATGCTAAGACCACCGCAACGAGTCCGACGAAGATAAAGTCAACCGATCCAAGTAGGGTCAAAGACTGAAGCGTCTATTGATTCCTGCCAGTAAGGTACTGGTACAGTCCTAACTCAGTTAGGACCTTGGTACTTTCAAAGCAATGAATTTCAGTTGTGTTGAGAAAAGAAGTCATAACAAAGGCCAGTTTATTATGTTTCCGGCCCGGCTGGGTCGTCATGGGACACAGTGTATAATTTCAGACAAAACTACGGTGTGAATCTACAGTTGGGATCCTTATTGAAGCCTTAAACTTGGACATGTGACCGACAGCAGAGATTTGATATTTCAGTGAACACCTGAGTGCCATTCTTGTTTGGGTAGGAATCTACCCAGTTCGTAGGTGTTGATGGACATACTTGGTGAACAGTGAAGGTAGTTGATACCTACCGATCTGTGTAAGTATAGAGACATGTGAATATGTTCAGTTCTAACATTCACCTGTTGAATCATGCAATGGTGACATTGTGGTTATATGGAGCCAGCGCTCCAGTTAGAGGTTGCAGATAAGTGTTTCACATTAACTTGAGAGACCGAAGAGCAACCAGGCTATTATATACCAGTGTATTGTTCTACAGTACTTTTCTTCAGTTGGGGACATCTAGGATTCTAGAGTCGGCCCAGACGTCATCAGCGGAACTTGTGACTTATTACATCATCGAAGGATGACCCTAAATTTTTGGTGAAGTGTCTGTCAGGCATTAGTCCTACGCCTGACCAGTCCGAGATCTTGCCCACAATGGAAGGAAAGAACTTTGGAAGGGTCTATGCCTTGAAGTTCCTTTACACTGGAGGTTCCTCGGGTGAGTCGTTAACTACGACGGGACAACCTCACGATCTGAAGTCACATGCTCTGAGATGAAGACTGATCATCAGGAGATCTTCTCGTGTACATAGTGTCTTCTATCCAGGCTTTCAGCCATCCTTCTCTGAGTTACAGTTGACGTATTTAGATATTAAATTTTGCTTTGCTAGCTATGGCTTTGCGTATTAATATGACTGTTGTCTTGTCCGAGCCCCCTGTGGGTAGGAATCCATAAGTGGGGAGGGGAAGGTCAGCTGTCCCGGCTTGTGTGGGGTCTTGTAGATGTAAAGTCCTATTGGGGTGGTTGGAACAAAGGCTGGGGATATTAACTATAGTAACATACCTGTCCAAGCCACGGGGGTCTTGTAACACCCCTGTTTTAGGTGTCTGGGCTAATAATTTAGGTCCAGGAATTTACCAACAACATTCTTATTGCTAGACTTATTACATGTGTGTTCTATAAGTCAATGCATTTCTTATGATGGCAGAATTTGGTGGGATGTGGCACAGAGTTAATTAAACCCCCTACTTTTAATTGACTGGGGGGGGGGGGTGGGAGAAGAGAATCATCTGTTCTTATATTCTGGTTTTGAGATGTTGGGTAACTGTCCACTAAGTGATTCCTACATTGTATGGGAAAAGATTCACATGCTTTCTCTTTTATGAGTATTTTACCTTTTATGTTCATGATTGTTACTGCTGGAGTAGACATAAATTCACCCCAGTGGAGACAGACACATGATGATGATGATGATGATGATGATGATGATGATGATAATGATGATGATGATGATGATGATGGTGAGGATGATGGTGATGGTGAGGATGATGCAAGAGGAGATGACTGATCTGGTAGCTAGCCTTCTGCCATTTGTCAGTGGTACTTACCTAATGCTGTTTGTAACTATGGAGAAGAGATGTATGAATTGGTGACATGAGGCCATTGTCTCAGGAATTCGGAACATGTTGTGACAACTGTTCTAACAGAAGGTTTGGACGGTTGAGAGGTGAATAACCCCTCAAGAAGCTCCAGGGTCAGTCCCCAGAAGATGTAATATGGAGGTGATACCTCACTCACTTTTGGAGTGAGACAAAACTCTACAGTAGGTGACAAGTGCTAGGAAACTAGAAACACCCTTCTTTCTTCTTCCTTTTTGTTTCATTTATTTTTTATTATGATACACTGTTATCAAAGTATGGGTTTTATTACTAATGTATATCGACCCTGTTTTTTCTTTATTATATAGCGCTGGAGAGATCCAGGTGGAGTATTTGGTACTGGCAATGTATTCAACATGCTTGGAATTGGAGGAGGGAAACTGGGTTATCAGCCCGCCCCTAATATTCAAGAATTAAAGAGTGCTGATGACTGCCGTGCACCCTGACCTATGGGAACTTACAGACGGTGTTCATCATTTCAATGTCTGCAAAGGAATGAGGCATGCTTGGCCTAGATGTCCGACAGGCGGACATTTAGAGCATTGCTTTGGTGATCCGACAGCTCTTGCAGCTTGTCTTGTTCCAGACGTATTGATGTTAATGTTACCTTTCCTCAAGAGTAAACCAGGCATGCCGAGAAAGGGATCATGCTGCATAGGCAACACATGGTCTCTAAATTCAGCCCAGACTTTGTGTTATGGAGAGGTATAACTCCAGTTTCCTAACTATCGTCTGTCAAGACGGCAAGGTGCCAGTCAGTCAGTCATTTCCTTCAGCAAGTAATCGTCCGCGATATTGGCGCTATTTCTGCTGGCCATTTTTCAATGGCTCCAGACATAGCGCTCTCGACTGGCTTCAACCCATGTGACTTTAGTTTCTTGCAACCGGCGCTTTGGCAAAGGGAGTACGAATGCTATTCGTAATCCCACATCCCGCGTTCAAAACACAGCTGCGGAAGATTTGGAAGCAGACCACCCTGAATTGGTATGAGTGCCTATCATTCAGAAATCAATGGCATACTACTGAACGTAAACTTGCCACGAAATCACAAACAGCCAAACAATATTGAGGTTGACTGCGACGTCCTGTAAAGATTATGCAACTAATTATCGCAGCCTGGTCAAGGCTGCACATTCGCAATCATCACTTGATTCACCTAATCGTCTTGTCTCTCGTGGGAATTCACTATATCATTTATTGCTCGTCCGAATTCTACACAGGCTCGGTTTGCAATCCTATCAGCTTATTTCCTCTTACACCTGCTTCTCGTGGCACAAAACTGAAAGTTATTTTTGTAAGCCGTAACTTCAGAGATTTCACTCACTGTCTTCTATAACAGAGTCTCTCTAGTGGGGGATTTGGCTTGGTGTGCAATGGGAAGACTCTTATAAGCACGGATGAGCACATCGCTAAGAGGTAGCTAGGGGCTGTCGTCCTATGACAAGCTCTAGGGAACGTAGGTTAGTTGTGACCAAACTTCCATACTGTAAGGTCGCACGAAGATTATGGAGTGGGAGATGACCTCTGTGTAACAGCATTTCGATTGTTTATATTCAAGAATTATGATCTTGTTAAATGAAACATCAAATAAACAACGAGTTAAACTACAGACGGACTTGAATTGTCATCTATCGTTACCGTCCGCCTAAACAGCATCGCCTCCTCCTGCATCTGTTATAGAGGCGATTTGGAGCCCACGACCAGGATTCGAATCCTGACAGCTGGATTTGTCGCGGAATGTCAACACGTTTCGAATAATGAATATTCAGCGGTGTCTGCCTTTGGTTACAAGATACACGTTCGCGGAGTAGCTCCAGATTCTCGACGATGTATTCTGGTCAGTGAATACCCGGAGTGGCATCCATTGACGCACGGCTTTGAACGTACAGTGAACGGCCAGCCGAAATATGGATTCTACTATGCCTGTAGGAGTTTCGGCGTAACACGTTTTCAAAGGCCCGGCTAAGAGTGAAGATTTGCTGTACGGACATAACAACACGTTTTCAAAGGCCCGGCTAAGGGTGGAGATATGCTGTACAGACATAACAACACGTTTTCAAAGGCCCGGCTAAGAATGAAGATTTGCTGTACAGGCGTAACTCGTTTTCTAAGGACGGGCTAAGGGTGAAGCATTGTTGCGTGTCTGTTTTTTTTTTTCCAAGTGCCTACCTAGAGGCGGCGGTCAAAGGCCCGGCTACGGGTGAAGCATTGTTGCGTGCCTGGTTTCTTTCAAGTGCCTACCTATAGGCGGCGGTCAAAGACCCGGCTAAGGGTGAAACAATGCTGTGTGCCTGGTTGCTTTCAAGTGCCTACCTAGAGCCGGCAGTCAAAAGTCCAATCGACCTGAAAATTCCTATCGTTCTATGCTGTCGGGGCTGAATTTATGGGACCTGTGCAGTTGAAATGACAGAACTGTGGCGTTACTGGACTAGACTGCTCTGGAATTTACAAGCTGCCTCCTCTTGCTGCTGGCCAGAGGACAAAACGCGTGGACACACGGCATATAGTATAGAGTTAATGCTATTAATTATAAAATTTTTAATGTGATTTATCTTACTTAGCTTCAAAGATATGATGAGGAAGCTGATATGAAGTGTATCCCTGGGTTGCTGGAGTGGTGTATGTAATGGTCAGAGATTAGGTTATGTGAATATTTTTAGTAGGTGATGTTTATAATGTTGGAGAAGGTTTTGAGTAGTAAGGCCCATAATGGACCTTTTGATTGCGTCCTCGGGATATGTTTTGTGGTTGACATTACATTTCGAGGTTGCTGTGGCTGAGGTAACGTTCAGAGCCATAATATCAGTGGTGTCTGCAATAAATGGACATTTAGGGGTGGTTTCGGGTTGCTAGGTTGCTGTAGGTGACGACATAACCTAAAGTAACTGGGAGAGATAGATTAAACGTTCAGAGCCATGATGAGGTGGTTAATAGAAGGGACCTTGATGATATTTTTGTGTTTGGTGCTGTGGATATCAGCACAAACTGTAGTAGTCTGAGATTAAGTAATATACATAAATTAGGTGAGTTTCGGGGATATGATAAGAAAGCTGGCAGAAGTGTTGCCACAATAAGTGGTATATTTGAATTGTGAGAGATATGTATTTGTTTTTTAGACTTTACTGCATAAAGTTTCAGGGCGACATGGTGGGGTAAATGTGAGTATGGTTTTGTGAGGAAGAGTTCCTGTTCTTTACTCTCCGGTTGCCACCGATTCTTTGTCTTCCTATCGTGTGTTAGTATGAATGACTTCAAGATGGTTAAACTTGGAGAATTAGTAATGCTGAAGTAATGGTTATTGGCGTAGACATGTTGATGATGATGATAGAGAGTATGATATGTTGCATTTTTATGTTAATGATTTAGATAAGGGTTACATTGTAACATTGAAATCGGATGAGGACTTAAGCGGATTGCTTGTGGAAGCGAAGAAGAAGTATTAAAGGTCCACAATTATGGTGGGGTGTTATAATGACTAAGAGAAAAAGCGGCTAGCTAGTTCTATGCGTGGTTGAAAAGGGTCAAGATGGGTGTAAGCGCTATAATGTAACTTACTTACTTAGAAGAAGTTTTAAGGCTTAAGTAATGTTGGGGGATGATTGCAGATAGTTATAGGACAATCCATGAGTGGTTGAGTAAAGTTGTGTTGTAAGTGGTGGTAGCGGATGGCTATGGATCTCAAGGGAAGTTAAGTAATAATGGGGTAGTGATTAATGAAGATAATAAGAGTCGGGAAGACTCCGGTGATAAGAAATGGTAGGGGCTTATAAAAAGTCCCAGGTTATATGTTACTTAGATTTTTTGGCTGTGGAATTTAGAGTATGTTAAAGTAGGTTTTGGGTTGAAGACTTTTCGGGGAAAAGTCTTGCTTGGGTGAAGAAGGTATTATAACAGAGTCTCTCTAGTGGGGGATTTGGCTTGGTGTGCAATGGGAAGACTCTTATAAGCACGGATGAGCACATCGCTAAGAGGTAGCTAGGGGTTGTCGTCCTATGACAAGCTCTAGGGAACGTAGGTTAGTTGTGACCAAACTTCCATACTGTAAGGTCGCACGAAGATTATGGAGTGGGAGATGACCTCTGTGTAACAGCATTTCGATTGTTTATATTCAAGAATTATGATCTTGTTAAATGAAACATCAAATAAACAACGAGTTAAACTACAGACGGACTTGAATTGTCATCTATCGTTACCGTCCGCCTAAACAGCATCGCCTCCTCCTGCATCTGTTATACTTCGAACCCAGCCCACCTGGATCTTCCTGAACATTCACATTGAGTCACCGAGAATCATGCATGAGTGGAAATCTGTTTCTCTGGGTAGGTTACTGCTTCATATACTGCCATGACCTCAATAGCCAGGCTGCTTGTTGTCAAGGCGAGGACACCACAGTATGGTGGTGGGGCGGGTATTGCCTGGTAAAGGTTAGTGAAAGCAGAAAAGCATACACAATCACAACAAAGAAACAAACAGACAATGTTCTTTGATCATATAAGTGATTAATTGCCATGGGATTATTAATCATCTGAATCGAGTTTCCCTTTCTGCCATGGAATGATTCTCATCTCATCTCATCATGTTCATCTTGTACCTTGCGGTGTCGAGGTGAAGTATAAACATCATGAAAGTGCCCGATTATGGGCTTCATGTATCGATTGTCCCATGGACTCTGCTATTCCCTAAGTCCAACGTTTACGTGGTCGGCCTCTTCCTCTGTTTCCATCTGGGCTGTACATCATTGCTTATTGTGGTATGCTGTTGAATGGTAATCTACTTGCATGGCCAAACCATTTGACAGAAATGACTTCCGGCATTTGCTATAGAATGATTAATCGTCTGGAGCGACTTCTCGTATCTGCTAAATAATGATTAATCGTGTGAAGCGACTTCCCGTCTCTGGCATGGGATGATTAATCGTGTGAAGCGACTTCCCGTATCTGGCATGGGTTTATACAGTATATAGTAGTTTTCTCTATGCAACCCCATTTCAGTTGATATAAAATACATGTCTGCTACCATAATAACACCTTTTAGGTTATAACTGTGACACACCCCTACTTCCCATTTTCCGCAGTTCATTTTTGTTTTGTCCAAACCCACTTACTGTTTGGCACTGAATCAGATAATGAGAAAAGAGGAGGTCAGCATGGTCGAATGGATAGGGACGCTAGTTCTTACACACCCGGTGTGTTGATGCCGAGGTAAGGGGTTCAACCTCTACATCGGACATTTGGACTAAAATGTTGACTCACGTCCTTGACTTGGTGACGTAAATTACAAGAACCTCTGAAGTCTGAATGGGTTCGCCTGTTGGCGAGGGACGCTCGTAATAGGGAAAGCTAATTCACATGAAAAATTATGTCCAGTGCTATTAGAAGTAGTGTCACAAATAGCCATAGGCTGGCCTCAGTCGTGTTTATGACGGGGAATCACCATGCTATATTTAGCCGCAGAAACCCCAGTGGAAAATCCCCTTTCAGTATCTTTCTAAAACTCTTCTAGAAGGTCTGTTGTAGTGATTTCTTTTCTAGTTTGCATGATCATAACTAGAGGAATTTGACTTCCTCGTGAGGAGATCATGAAATCTCTGAGAAAGTTAAGGTCCACGTAAAAGTGGCAATTCTATTGGACCGCAAGACTTGCTACGGGGTCCAAGGTTGTGTTGGGAACTAGTGACAGTGTGTGATTGTTGTTCAACTGGAAGGACGATTCATAGAGTTTGGAGACTCTCGACAGATACTATGGTGACTAAGGAGGATGTTTTCTTTGATAAAGAGTCAGCCTTCTAGTGTAAAGCACCAACCCAGTCTGTACTGAAGATAGAAAGGTGGAGCTAGGCCAGTACCAGATGCCAGTGTTTCAGCGAACTCCCCGGATTTGGAGCAGCACGCTGGGTTTCTGCCTGAGAGGTCTCCTTCAGCCACGTTAGACCTAGTCTGAAGGTCCGGCCCAGAAACTACCTAACCCAGCTTTCACCAAATAAGAACATTCTATGGCTAGGCCATAAATGGCACGTTTGATTTATCCAGGTCACGGTGTGACAAAAGATGACTGTGGCCTGTTAGGAGAAAACAGAGGACCCAATTAGAAGTGATCTCTGTAAATATATCTTGTATAATAAATAGAGAAGATAAAGGGTATGATTTGGCAAGTTTTGTCTAGAGACATCTTAAATGAGATAGAAAAATCATTCCCGCTTAGCCCTTTAGAATAACCAGTTTTCCTGGCTCAGAACCCCCACTGTGAGATTCCTACATCTAAGCCCAAGTATCTACACAGAAAATTTATAAAAGAAGGAAAAGGTCCCCTCAAAGGCCATAATTAGATCTGGACTATTCGCCCCTGTACAACCGAGGAATTAGTTCTCAAAAAATTATATGCAGTGTAAAACAATGATGAAAAACCTCACGTTCCAACACTTTAAAAAACAACCAACAGGCCACAAATATAAACAAAATAACTCTCCTCCATCACACATAAACTCCTCTTGCGCCACAACTCAAGTACATCATGAATTATCTCTTCAACCGTCACTGTGAATAAAACACTGGTAGACTTTCTAGTATGGGGCAGACATAGGGAGACACTCCCATTCTGGTCCATAAACATCCTATTATCACCTGAAGTGGTGTTGGGAAGATCCCAGGTTGCAGCTTTCCCATGAAGGTTCCCATATAAGTCTAATCCCTCTCGTGAACAGTCTATGAACAGATAATCATGGCTTCTCAATGGTGAGTAGACTGGCCGAGAAGCTGGCGACTGGGGTTAAACAATACCTAACAGTCTGCATACCATCCAGTCAGTAGAGAGATAGCTCGACTATACTGCAGCATTCTACACGTCTCCCCCAAACCATTTTTCTGAATGAGGATAAAATACAGGATTCTGGTTCCTGCTTGTAAGTCTGAATTTAATCCAGTTACAATGGAATGAACAAGTAAGTTTGGATTATATTCTCCTCGGTACACCACAACTGTTAATGAGTTGAGGTAAATATTTCCTAAACTCTACTGCTGCTACAGTCCCAAGGAAAATAATGGTAAGTCTCAGGTTCACAGCAGTCATCTTGATCATGCCTGTCTGAAACAACTGAGTCCAGGAGGTTAATCCGTTTGAAAAGGATTTTCACTTCTTATCTTGAAGGTAATTCCTGCAACATTGATAACAGAGTCCATTCTGTGTTTGGGTTTAAATTGAGACCCTTTCAGTTTGGCAAATATTGATGCACATTTATGCTGGCATTTTCCTGAAGACATTGTGGTTACTGATACATCATAGTTTCCACATTTTCAAAGGAGTTGTAATTCCTGAAGTGGGGACTCCCATTTGTATGTCCCCATAAAGAAGAGGGCCTCTACACCATCCCTGTTCTCTGTTGATATATAAAAGGAACAACATTAGCTTTACATTTGTTCAAAGACAATGTTACATCAAATATCAACATATATAGATGGAGATGGGGGGGGGGGTAAGGGGGAGGGTGTTACCCAGACACCAAAGCCCCAATATTGGTGATGGAGTGGATTCCACTCTGATGGACTGTGGGTGATACCTTTTCATTATTTCCCTTTATTTATGGTAGTCACAAGCCCATATGCTGAGACAGGGGTACCTTACACGATTACAAGCATTTTATATGTCTAAGTTCTCACATATTTGAACTACAGTAGACCTGGGCACAATGAGGAACAGACACAGTAAAGTAGGTATTATGAAGCAAGCATTGTAAGACAAGCATCATGAGCAAGCCTTGTGAAATAGCAACATGAGCAATATCATTTATAACCGCATTATGCAATGGTATTAAACTAATGGCAAATAACCAATTAGCAGACCAAGCATCAATTCCAATGGGTGTTATGTTGGTTCATGAATGTCTCCTCCCAGCCTCACTCACACATCAATGACAGACTTCACCCCTTTCAGACCAGACTCGGCTCAAAAGTGCATCATCATGTGCTCTTTCCCCACCAAGTAATCTCAATATCCATTACAGTAGGTAATTTAGCAAAATTGCACGAGCAATAGCTCACGTATGTAACAAAGCACATGTGGAAAAACATGTTTTTCCCTGAAAATTTGCATGAGCCATACAATATATTCTGCCAACCAAGACACGGGATCGAACACACCAAACGTCTTTCCTTCGCCTAATGTGAGAGGTTACTTATAAAAACACCAACTCACTCACTCAAACATCCTAAGCATTTACAAGGATAATGTTACATGTTACACCACACAGTCTGATCACAGACGTAGATTCACAAGAGCATTATTACCGTTTGATCAAGAGTGGGCAACGATAGGCATTCATATGAGAATCCAGAATGCACTGAGGTTTGCGAATATGCATTGGGTGTGATTTACAGTCATCAAGCACACGCAAACAGTCACAGCAGGTGAACAATAGATAATTAGAATATACAGCGTGGAAACCTGACAGGCTGAAGAAGCAACATTCAAAATACTTTCACAATGAAGTTCTGATTTCACTTTCACATTTTCTCATAAAAATACTCTTATTTTCTTCTCTTTCGCTCACTTGGCATAACCACAACATTTAATTATGTTTTAAAGTTTTACCCGTTGTGCAGAGAACAATATTATATTATCTTAGGGCGCACCACATCACAGATAGCGACTGCTCCGGGTGGAATCCTAGCGTCAACTACCAGATTTCCAATTCCAATTCTCCAAAACAAATTTCAAATTCGGTCTCGTCTAACCTGCTTCCTCAGTGGTAGTTATTGTTGAGAGCCGCGGTTGTGTCGACTGTTAGTCCTAATTCCTACTGATTATCGTGGTTCCGTTCTGTTCGTCGGATAAATTTATTTTGCGCTATCTGGTTGTTTTCTTTGTTTTGTGTTGGTCCTGATAAAGACCGGTCCATGGTTGGGCCTACTGGGGCCCGCATTCTCTCGTTTGTTGGTTTCTTTTCTATGTTAACACTACTACGTGCTTGTCCTTCTTGTGTTATTCTCATCGGGGCTAGTCCCGGTCATGTCCAGTCCTCATAAGGACTCGATGTAGGCTGCCATATTCTATCTTGCCCCTTATATAAATGCTTTATAGAACATCAGCATTGTTTGGGTGTGGGCATCCCAACCGTTACCTTTTATCACCCGCAGTAGGTTGCTTGCTTTCTTGCATTTTTCTAATGTCTGGCTTATATGTTGTGACCAGTTCATCTGTTCGTCCAGGATCATTCCTAAGAAGACTGTCCTCTTTGTTCTATTAATGGTTTCCTCTTTTATCTCTATTTTCCAGTCCTTGTTATGATTTATCTTCTTCTTGCTGCTAAATATCATGCTGACCGTTTGGTATTGATTTTGAAACCCCATTTGTCCATCCATGTTGTTAGCTTGTTTATTTGTTTTTGGAGGGGTCCTCTTGTAGTCTTTGCCGCCTCGCCACTCCTCCATATGGCGCAGTCGTCCGCAAATTGAGATAGTCCTGTTTTCTAGTCTTGAATCTCCTCTGTCAGGTCGTTCACCAGTATTGAAAAGATTGTTGGTGAGATGACCGAGCCCTGGGGAATGCCGTTCTCTTGCACATATGTGTCGGATACTTCATTCCCTATCCTCACTGAGAAGCTTCTATCGTTGAGGAAGTTTTCTATGTATTTGTAGGTTCTACCCGCTATGCCTACTGTCTTTAGTTTGATTAGTGCGGCTTCATTCCAGCATTGATCGTACGCCTGGGCTAGGTCCAGGAATACAGCCAATGTCATTTCCCCTCTCTTGAATCCTTTCTTTACATGGTTTTCCAATTTGATGATCTAATCCATCGTGCACCTGTTAGCTCTAAACCCGGATTGTGTATGGCTGTACAGTTCATTCTTCTCCAGGTAGAATGTCATTCGTTTATTTATCACAGTCTCAATAACTTTGCTCAGGTGCGATGTCAGCGATATGGGGCGGTATGATTCTACCCTTGTTGGCTCTTTCCCTAGTTTCTTGATTGGGATCACCGTGGCTGTTTTCCACTGTCTGGGGATCTTTCCCGTCTGCCATATTACATTATACAGCTTAGTAATTGTTTTTATGGTGTTATTCGGGAGCTTTTTGGGGATGGTATAATTTAGAATGTCCGCCCCTGCCGCGATTTCGGATTTTTCTTTTAGTGCTGTCATCACCTCAACTGTTGTGATGTCTGCATCCATAAAGTGTTCTTCGATGTTCTCGTCTGTTGTGTCTTTTAACTCTTGTGTCAGTTCCTCCCTTCTATGTCTTTCTTTGCTTCCTATTCATTTGTTAGAGCAGACTTTGTGGAAGTAATCTCCAAACACTTTGGCTTTGTCCTGGTCTGTTACTGCTAGTTTCGTGCTTCTCATGGTTGGGATTTTGCTGGTCATTTTATTTCCTTGAATAGCTTTTATTTGTTTCCACACCTTTGTGGTTGGTGTATCTGGACTGAGTGTTTGACAGAATCTTTTCCACTCCTTTTGTTTTACATGTTTTACTGTTCTGTTTGCTTCGTTTCTGAATTTCTTGTATTCTTCAAAATTCTCTTCTGTCCTTGTCTTTTGGTATTTCTGCAGCGCTCTTTTCCTATTTACTACTTTCTTTGTTCCACATTTATTTTCCAGTGTGTCGAGCATGGCAGCCTTGAAACATGTCCATTCCTTATCTACGCTTGAGTGGTAATCAGGGATGTTCTTATGTAGATTTTTGATTTCTTGATTGAATTCGTCTTTAACCGTATTTTCCTGCAGCCTCCTATAATCGATGACATGTGTTGTTACAAGGGGAAACAAATACCTCCTTTTCACGCGAACATAATATGCATTTTATTGTTTGCAAGGGACATAACTCGCAAACTTTTTTCTAAAGAAGCAATTAGTTACATTAGTTGTTAAATGTTTAATTTAGTGACAATATCTACCCACAGTTAACACGATAATTTGATATCCTAAAGTATGAATACTCTTACTGCTAAAATTCAATATAATATACTTGTTACTGCAATATATACAATGTTTCAACACAGCAAGCTCCGTGCACGATGTTAACGACTTCCCCTAATGGTCGATGCGACATTCTTACTCTGGTTCCTCTTCACAACGTATAAATCTTTCGCCTTAGTATTTGTGTACGCACGCAAATACTGAACACACAGTACGCATGTAACAACACAAAAAATACAAATGCAACAACTACCCCTCCTGCATTGTAAACTAGGATACTCTACCCCCCCCCCCCCTCCCACCTTTTCGATAATGTTTGGTTTTGATGCTGCTGCTGCCTTCACCGGTCGGTTCTAACAAGTTTTACTGCCATTTGCCTCATTACCAAGTGGTGATGATGGTATTGGTGGGGTTGGAGCTGACAGGTGAAAGGGTGGCAGAGGGAAAAAAATGGTATACTACCGTCTTGTTGTTGTTTGTACCCGTTTTCCGTTTACCTTTCATTTCAAATGTAAATATGTTTAAATAAATGTTGTAAAAATTTGCGCATATGTCACCTACACTTCCACATGCAACGCTCTGTAACAACACGAACAATACAAATGCAAAGTTTTCTTTAACACTCAATAAAAGTTTAAAAAAAAAAAAAAAAAAAAATTACCAAGTTAGTAAATGTAATGCAATCGATGATACTTACTTTCAAATGTCATTAAAATCTGTAACTGTAAAAAAAAAAAAAAAAAATTACCAAGTTAGTTCTCGGGTGAGTTTGGCTATACCTTTTCTCTATGAAGTGTCAACACCACGTGTAGATTTGGATTAATGTTTTTCTCTTTCGCGGATTATTTAAAAATATCAGTGATTTTAATTTTGTGGAAGTGAATTCGATAGTTTATCACCACGTGTAGATCTGGATTAAAATTTCACCTGTCACGGATTATTCAAACATATCAGTGATTTCAATTTTGTGGAAGTGTTTTCGATTGTTTTCACCACGTGTATCTGTATCTGCTTCCGTATTGAAGATTTCCTCTGTCACGGATTATCGAAGATGGAAAACCACATTGTTAAACGTGTCAAAGTCAACACAAGTGAAGGTTTCGAAGGAGGAGCGTTCCATCAAGCGAACACACTTGTGTTTTCTATATCAGGACCTCATGTATTCCGGTTCAACTACTCGCTGATGGCGAGCGTCTTGAGGGGGCCTTGCGGGATCGGTAGGGAAGAGATAAAATCCATCTACCGTTTTGAGGACCCTAAAAGATGGTACGCTACACTGACACCGGAAGCAAAGGCGGCTCATTATGAACGGCTTCACGGGATGAAGCATGAACTGCAGGATCCCAAAGTAACGATCGTAATTGAAAACATAGAGAAGGAAAAGACCAAGGCTATGATTCACTGGATGCCTACAATCGCAAAGATTGAGACAGTGAAGCAAATAGCCGCGGATATTTCGGGAGATATAAACGCGGAAGTGCATAAGCTGAAAAACAGCACGGACAAGTGGTTACTTCTGTGCAACCCGAAAGAACCTCTGCCACATTACGTAGACATGGAGTTGGACTTGGTAGAAGACAAGCTACACCGTCTCTTCATCACAGTTCCGGGGCACCGTACGGTGTGTACAGTCTGTGGGGAAGACTCCCACTGGAGTAATAAATGTCCGGCCAAAGTACAAACCCAGAAGGGACCTAGACTGGCACAAAAAGTCATCTCGAACTTCCAGGTAGTTCAACATGGTAAGGATAAGGAGGATGAAGACGGTTTCCAGCTGGTCAGTCGGAAAAGGGGACGCTCAACCAAGAGCCTGTCTGACGGCGAGAGCTCGACGCCTCCAGCCTGCCAAACACCTGTTACCACGCTGCCGCCCCTCAACAACCACGACTACTCTACACCGACTGAAGCGGACAGGTCAAACAAAAAGAAATGTGTAAGTAATTATACTGAACAGATAACGACCAGCGCCGTGACCGAAATAGACAGTGATAATGTTAACACACCACCACGACAAAGAAACCTGTCAGATTATTCACCACGCCTCGTTATTGACTTAGAAATTTCAAGCCCGGCGAAGGAATCTACTGACTATCTCCAGAAATCATAACATGAATACAGACAGTTTGAAACAAGAAACATAATTATGCTCAAACTTTTCTTATTTTACAACAAAAATGGCAGCGGAAATTAAAATAATGAGTATTAACATTCGAGGTATAAGATCCAAAATTAAACATCTTATACCACTCATACACAAATATAAACCTGATTTTATACTCATTCAGGAAACTAACGTTAAAACCGACGAAAACTCATCATATATCACAACATGCCTAGGTCTAAGACACTCATGTTTTAGTCTTAGTACTCAACATATCGGATTGGGTACCGCAATAATACAGACATCGGACAGGTGGCAGATTATAGAGAAGGACAGGGACTGCCTGGGTAGGATAGCTATAGTACAGGTGAGAAATAACATAAATAAATACACAATTGTCAACATACAGAAATCAGCAGCTCTTCTACCAAACACTAGAAAATTTATTATCCCGCTCATATCGGGGTCACAACATCATTCTAGGGGGTGATTTTAATTGCGTACTTTCGGCGCAAGACCTTATAAATGGAGATGTAAGAATGCAAATTAGAAACACAACGGGGGAGGAGGAACATCAATTAGACACATTGTAAACATGCATTCCCATGGAATAGATACAACACACACAAACAATGCGCATAATAGAGCAGCACGATTAGATAGAATTTATGCGCCCATAACACATCATATAACACAAGTCAAGCATTTACAGGAGACACTGAACTTCACAGACCATAAGGCGGTAGTTGCAACAATAAACACAGTACAAGCAACACCTCATCTTAGAAGATCTCCCCACTGGAAACATAACTGCACACTTTTACAAAATCAGGACTATGTAGATTGCATAACAAAACTGATCCTCACATACACAAGCGATATACCAGAGGGTAATGCGCGAGAACTCTGGGAAACACTTAAACAAACTATACGAGAGAGAACACAAACACTAGCAGCAGTAATACACAAGCAAAACCTACAACAAGAAAAAGTATTGGAAAATGCAATTAAGCTCTTTCTACAGACAGACAAAAATTCACCACACATCATAGCATTACAGGAAGAATTAGATCTCCACAGACATCACCGATTTCAGGGGGCTTTACTGCGAACAAAGTTACAAACTATAACACAAGAGATACCGAGTAACAAATACCTATCTTTAGAACAAAACATACAGCGCAGCAGACAGATAGGCGAGATAATTGACAGGGAAGGAAATATACAAGTCGAGCCACAACAAATAGCCTTAGCCTTTGAAGATTATTACAAGAACCTCTATACAGAGGAAAACACACAAGCGCACGTGCAAGAACACTTTATGAAATTCACAAAAGAACTCACAGAGGAACAGAAACTAACACTAGATACTGAACTAACACTAACAGATATAGCACAAGCGGTTCATGGAATGCAGAAGGGCAAATCGCCTGGCCCTGACGGTATTACCGCTGAATTCTATCAGTTTTTCTTTCCTCTTCTAGGTCCCCTTTTACTAACAGTATTCTCTGAATCTTTCCAAAAACAAGAACTCCCATCCAGTTTCAACACGTCTTACATCACTCTTATTCCGAAGGAGAACACCGACAAGACACTTTTAAAGAGTTACAGGCCGATCTCGCTTTTAAATGTAGACTACAAGATTTTAACAAAGACTTTGACGAATAAATTGAAACCAGTAATGGCAACTCTCATTCATGAAGACCAGCAATGTAGTGTACAACACCGGAATGTCCAGCAACACACACACTTCATAAGGGACATCTTCAACTACACACATCTGAAAAACTGTCAGTCCTCAATTCTCTCTTTAGATCAAGAAAAAGCATTCGACAGAATATCTCACTCATACCTCCACAAAACTCTCTCACACTGCAACGTGGGAAATTATTTTCGGACATGGGTCAAAATTTTATATATGAAACCGGAAAGTCGGATTCTATTAAACCATACCCTAACCAATTCTTTCAGGTTGACTAGGTCAGTGAGACGGGGATGTCCCTTGTCCCCATTACTGTACGTTGTCGCTCTAGAGCTACTTCTAGAAAAAGATACGACGGACGACACTGTCAGGTGTACGTTCATACCAGGGAAGGGTGAACAAAAGCTGCGTGCTTATGCGTACGATACCACTTTCTTTCCGACAACTGAAAAATCTGTACGGATCATTTTGGAAACGTTCTCGTTTTTCGGCAAAGGGAGTGGGGCAAAATCAAACGTCGAAAAATCTACTATAATGGGCTGAGGCAAATGGAAAAATAAGGCGGATTTTCCATTTGACTTAACATCAAACAATCTTATAAAAGTGTACGGAATAGTCTTCCCATGTCAACCAAATCAGACACACAAAGACACATGGCAAAATCTAGAGAAGAAAATAACAGATAAATTACAGAGGTACAAATACAAAACAACTAACATATTTGGTAGAAGTACCATTGTTAATACATATATAATTCCAAAAATACTATATCTGTGCACAGTTCTAGATCCCCCATGTCAGACTGTCACAAACATAAACAAAGAGATTAGACGCTTTGTGTTTGGCAGCACCATCTACAGTATCAAACATACTTCACTCATGCAAGACAAAAAAGATGGAGGTATCGCCCTCCAAGACATAACCAAAATACAAGCACATAGGATCAAACACGTAAGCGAAATCCTACAACACCCAGAAAAACACCTTTTAGCACACTATTACATTGGAATTAGGCTATCTTATTTCAAACCAATTAGGAATACATCCTCACATTACTTTGGCACTCTCCCAACATTTTACAAAACATGTATTTCAGCCATTAAAGGACACGAAAAATTACTACACAAGAAAACGCATACAATCTACAAGCATTTAGTTAAACTACAAGCAACTCCAGTACACCTCAGAATTGAAAGAGGACATAAATATTTCATAAAAGATTATACATAAACTTTCTCTAATATTCACAACAAGCAGATTACCCCAAAAGAACAGGAAATTACATATAGGCTTGTTTACAGCATGACCCCAACAACAGAGAGAACAGCAAAAATAACTAAACAAATACTACAGTGTCAGCTTTGTAGACGGAACGTCAAAGAATCAGAAGAGCACGTCTATTACGAATGCAACACAATCATGCCAACAAGAAATCTCCTACAAAACATCCTAAACACTCAAACGAAACAAAGAACAGATGTTTACAAAGCAATCATGATAAATTCCATTCCTTACTCCACACAAGACATCCACACAAAGCTACTTGTTCTATTGGCAGAGTACAGGCATCTTATATGGACATTAAGAAACAAAGCATTATACAATTACAGAACAATCAACAAAGAAATTGTCCAACAACTTTATCAACAAAAAGTCTCAAACATTCTAACCTTAGCCCCACAAGCGCAAATCCCGTAATAGTTTTGCCTGAAGACAGCACATGTTACAGAAGAAGCAAATAACTTGTTTTAAACAAACGATGCCAATACTGTAAATGTGTTTATTGACGGTATTAATAATCTTACAATTATTATTATTATTATTATTATTATTATTATTATTATTATTATTATTATTATTCATTGGCACCTTGCCGTCTTGACAGACGATAGTTTGTGCTTTAAAAAGGCATAATAACTTTTTCCTATGGCGGTAGCGCAAGTGACTGATAAGACCAATTTGCGCTGTAAATGTCCGTTCACAGTGGGTGCATGTGAACATGTGGTCATTTCCACCATCATGCACCATCTTACATCTCAAACGCTCGGTGTGTGACTTATCTGCAATAATTTTCTCCTTTGTCTTCATTCCATTTCTGATGTTTGCCCTCCATGTAACACGTTCAGCGGCGACTTGCTCCCAATGTGCATTATCAATGCTTGTATCAATCATGTCCCGCTTATTATTATTATTATTATTATTATTATTATTATTATTATTATTATTATTATTATTATTAATACGTTTATTACAACTGCTACCATTATTATTAATTTTCCCATTATTATATTTGCATGTGCAACATGAAATATAATGTGGATGCGTGTCTGTGTCGTTGGCAGTAACATATGTATGCTTCTGGGTGTGGATGCAGGTGTGTGTGTGTGTGTGTTTGTGTGTGTGTGTGTGTGGTGGATGTATTTGCACGCGCATGTGTACGAGTTTATGTTTGTGTGTGTGCACGCGTGTAGCAGCCTGTAAATCAAGGCGATATCTCAAGTATTAAAATGACGTTATATAGTAATGATATTTTTGAAAAGAAAAAAAATATGCACCACCATGTATAAACACATTAAATAGACCCCTTAAGAACTCTAAGCTAAAGTGGCGTGTAGTGGTCAGATTTTAAGTCCTTCACATTGTATCTTAAACCCAGTCACTATCACAGCTTTGTACCAATTACCTCCCTGGGGACAGGCCATGGACTCTAATTGCTAGTTACAAATCCCCGATTCTTTTCCCCCAAACAAAAGCGGTTATGGGCAATTACAGGACACTAGAGCGTCATCCTGTAATTTGACATCAGACCAACAACACAAAAATTGTGAACCTTCACCTCGGTAGCAAAGTGATCCATAAATTACAAAGAAGCCACATTTTAATGGGAATGATAATTTAAAGTTTATTGCCCAAGCTCACGGCATTCAATGTACTGCTGTCTCCAGAAAGCATGAGATATATCAAGATAAAATGTGTGTGTGTGTGTGTGTGTGTGTGTGTGTGTGTGTGAGAGAGAGAGAGAGAGAGAGAGAGAGAGAGAGAGAGAGAGAGAGAGAGAGAGAGAGAGAGATGGATAGGCGTTACACACATTCCGCTTGTGTAAGTGGAGATGAATCATATGTAAGGCATGTGTGTTTTCATGCACAATGCCATAAATGGTATAATATCATAACTGTATATATGTATGTATTTGTTTTATTCACACATGTGACACCTAACACAAACAAACGGCAACGCTTTGTAATATACACAAACAAAAGAAACACACATTACACCTTGTAAATATACATTGCTTTGTATGAAATAAACGTTAAAAAACATATTTAAAAAAACAAAACATTAACAATATTACAACACCTTTCGGAGTCAGTTCGCAAGTCGTCCAGTGTAATGTCTGATACTGAAGGAGATGCCCCAGCACCTGCTCCTGTAGATCTGGCTGCTGATGTAGGATCCATAGATCTCTACCAAGCCCTGCAAGAAGTCCTGAAGACAGCCCTTATCCTCGATGGACTCTGCAGGGGTGTGAAAGAAGCCACGAATGCTCTTGACAAACTTCAGGCCCATCTGTGTGTTTTGGCAAACAGTGTTGCTGAACCCTTGTACGTGAAGTTGATCGAGGCCTTGTGTGCAGAGCATGGCATCAACTTGCTCAAAGTTGATGATGCAAAAAAGCTGGGAGAATGGGCTGGTCTATGCAAACTGGAGAAGGAAGGCAAAGCCAGAAAAGTCAACGCCTGTGAGGTTGTCGTCGTCAAGGACTATGGCATGGAGACACCAGCTCTTGATGTGGTCAGAGATTATTTAAAGTCCAAATGAAGCATATTCTGCCAAGAAATCTTGTTGTGCGGAGTTTGTGTGACATGTGAACATGACTTGATGTGTTTTCAAGTGTTAATTCTTGGAATAAATTATCATTGCTCAAAAAATAAAAATGTAACAATATCTTTTAGGGGTATTCTTAGGGCGTTTATAAATTGTAAGGCGAGCCTTGCACTTGTAAACCTAACAGACATAGTTGTAACAGGAAAACACAAGTATGTCTGCTTTAATCCTGACAGTTCTAATGATAGCAGGGACAGACGTAATTCATGCAGGTCCGGGTGAAGAATCAGAAAGAAACAACAAAAGACAACTACATAATAGTTTGGCCGCGAGAAAGTCGTACGAGGCCAAGAAAAGAGAGAGAGAAATATTGTTACAGAAAAACACGGAACTTGTGGAAGTCCAAAAGAAACTTATCCTTCACAAATCTCGGCTGGAAAAGAAGATCATCTTTCTGAAACAAATTATGAACAACATAGACCACAAAAGCTGCAATGCCACAAC
The DNA here is from genome assembly GCA_014155875.1 of Cepaea nemoralis. Taxonomy (NCBI): domain Eukaryota; kingdom Metazoa; phylum Mollusca; class Gastropoda; order Stylommatophora; family Helicidae; genus Cepaea; species Cepaea nemoralis. The sequence goes on from JACEFZ010026777.1 coordinate 137,636, forward strand.
AGCAAGAGACACCAAATACCTGACTTTTGTTTCCAGCACCTTCATTTCCGCTCACTCCTTGAATGACCATGACGATGACAACAACAAAACACTGGACTTGTCCGTTAGAAGTCGACTTCCGGTGTCTTATGAAAGCGAGTCGTCTAAGCAAACCTCAAAAGGTCGCGTGTGTTTAAAAAGCGTAGTTTTTGACAACAGAAGCCAGAGAGATAAAACTGCCCCGAGGAATGCAGACAGGAAGACAGTCAGATTTGAGGAGCCTATCAATCAATCAATCATGTGCCATGCCGGAAAGTGTGGGCGGTAATGACTCGCCATTTCACTCGATCACCAGAGTCGTGGATCAGCTCGGTGTTCCTGTCTCGTCCATGTCATGTGGCCAAGCCATCCGGGTATTTTCCTCTCCGTCTTCCTCTTTGTCATCTTGATCATGCCTGTCTGAGACAACTGAGTCCAGGAGGTTAATCCGTTTGAAAAGGATTTTCACTTCCTATCTTGAAGGTAATTCCTGCAACATTGATAACAGAGTCCATCCTGTGTTTGGTTTTAAATTGAGACCCTTTCAGTTTTGGCAAATATTGATGCAGATTTATGCTGGCATTTTCCTGAAGACATTGTGGTTACTAATACATCATATTTTCCACATTTTCAAAGGAGTTGTAATCCTGAAGTGGGGACTCCCATTTGTATGTCCCCATAAAGAAGAGGGCCTCTCCACCATCCCTGTTCTCTGTTGATATATAAAAGATACAACATTAGCTTTACATTTGTTCAAAGACAATGTTATATCAAATATCAACATACATAGATGGAGATGGGGAGTAAGGGGGAGAGTGTTACCCAGACACCAAATCCCCAATATTGGTGATGGAGTGGATTCCACTCTGATGGACTGTGGGTGATACCTTTTCATTATTCCCCTTTATTTGTGGTAGTCACAAGCCCATATGCTGAGACAGGGGTACCTTACACAATTACAAGCATTTTATATGTCTAAGTTCTCACATATTTTAACCACAGTAGACCTGGGCACAATGAGGAACAGACACAGTAAAGCAGGCCTATGAAGCAAGCATTGTAAGACAAGCATCATGAGCAAGCCTTGTGAAATAGCAACATGAGCAAGCATTGTGGGGCTGATGGAAGATAGGTATCATTTATAACTGCATTATGCAATAGTATTAAACTAATGGCAAATAACCAATTAGCAGACCAAACATCAATTCCAATGGGTGTTATGTTGGTACATGAATGTTTCCTCCCATCCTCACTCACACAGCAATGCCAGACTTCACCCCTTTCAGACCAGACTCGGCTCACAAGTACATCATATCATCACCATCATCATGTGCTCTTTCCCCACCAAGTAATCTCAATATCCATTACAGTAGGTAATTAAGCAAAATTGCATGAGCAATAGTTCACATATGTAACAAAGCACATGTGGAAAAACATGTTTTTCCCTGTAAATTTGCATGAGCCATACAATATATTCCGCCAACTAAGACACGGGTTCGAACACACCAAACGTCTTTCCTTCTCCTAATGTGAGAGGTTACTTATAAAAACACCAACTCACTCACTCAAACATCCTAAGCATTTAAAAGGATAATGTTACATGTTACACCACACATTCTGATCACAGACGTAGATTCATAGATTCACAAGAGCATTACTACCGTTTGATCAAGAGTGGGCAATGATAGGCTTTATGTGAGAATCCAGAATGCACTAAGGTTTGCGAATACGCATTGAGTGTGATTTACAGTCATCACGCACACGCAAACAGTCACAGCAGGTGAATAATAGATAATTGGAATATACAGCGTGGAATCTCGAGGATGCGTACAATAGAGTTCGCTTTGATATTTTGATGACCGCACTGATGAAGAAGGGGGTCAATCCCTGGATGGTGAACTGGATAGCAGCCGTCCTGCACTCTCGTCGCGTTGCTCTCCGTCTGGGCGCATGGACCTCAGAGCCACATATGTTAACCCCGGGACTGCCACAGGGATCTGCAGTCTCACCGGTGCTCTTTAATTTGTATACTAGCAAGATTGCAAACCTAGAAGCACCAGGGGTTGGGAGAATACTAACATTTGCAGATGATATTCTTTCATATAGGCAGGGGAGAGATAGGGAGCAAACAGCCCAGGAGTTACAGGCGACAGTAGATAAAGTGATTGACTGGTGCACAGAAATGAATGCTGTCATCCACCCAGAAAAGGCGGCTGTTTTGTGGGGCTCTCTGGGCAACAGGATTGTAAGAGCCGACTGTTGCTGGTAGGCTCAAGGTGATGCAGGCGAAGGCATACCTCAGAGTAGCTGCAGACACAGACCACCCACTGCATGAGGCGCTGGACGCAGTTAAGGGTCAGCGACTGATAAGAGGGAAATCATGGATGGCTTAGGCGGAGGATACGATCAGACAGGTGTGCCCCATGGAGAACATTAGGCGTGGAGAGGAGTGGGTAAGAGTGCCAGCGGAGCAGTCAGACTTGTGCAGAGTTATAATCACATTAAGCCGGGAATGCAGGGAGTGGCCAGCAGGGGCCACGGAAGTGGAAATCCAGCAACTAATTCAGGACAATGCTCACTCGGGTGATGTGATTATCTACATAGATGGTTCGGTGTCAAGAGGTGAGAAAAGTGGCTGGGAGGTCATAGCCAAAGCTAATGGTCGATGTTTGGGGCAGGAGAGCCTGGCATATGATACCACAACATCCAGCTTAAGAATGGAGATGGAGGCAGTCACTGCGGCTTTCCGCTGGATGGAGAATACGACACACACACACACACACACACACACACACACACACACATCGTGATTGTAACTGACTCAGAAAGCATGCTGACGAGGGTGAGGACGGGCAGGCTTCGTGCGGAGTGGCTTGCTTCGCTTCGGAGGTCACGGTGACAAGCATCGCCTGGATCTTTTCTCCGGGGCATGCCGGTGTGCTGGGAAATGAACAGGCGGACAGATTGGCTGGCTCTGCAGAACTTGGTGGAGTATTGATACATGACAAGGTAGATGTGGTTGCGGCCTTGAGGGAGCACGAGCACACATCGGAGGAGCAAATGGATTACCATAGTCTGGCAAGAATGAGACAGCGAGGAGTGACGAGGGGATCTGGCCGACGCTCAACGCTCAGAGGAAAGGCGAGACGGACTTATAATCAGATTGCTACTGGTACTATTAGTGTTGGAACTCTTCGCTGGCTGCTGAGGATGGAGAAAGAGCACTTATGGGAATGCCCGGATTGCTGTGATGTCGATTCCTAAATCAATCAATCAATCAAAAACAGCGTGGGAGACCTGACAGGCTGAAGAAGCAACATTCAGAATACTTTCACAATGAAGTTCTGATTTCACTTTCACATTTTCTCATAAAAATACTCTTATAGTCTTCTCTTTCGCTCACTAGGCCTAACCACAACATTTAAATATGTTTTAAAGTGGTACCTGTTGTCCAGAGAACAATATTATATTATCTTAGGGCGCACCACATCACAGATAGCGACTGCTCCGGGTGGAATCCTAGCGTCAACTACCAGATTTCCAATTCCAATTCCAATTCTCAAAAAAAAAAATAATTTCAAATTCGGTCTCGTCTAACCTGTTTCCTCAGCGGTAGTTATTGTTGAGAGCCGTGGTTGTGTGGACTGTTAGTCCTAATTCCTACTGGTTATCTTGGTTCCGCTCTGTTCGTCGGATTAATTTATTTTGTGCTATCTGGTTGTTTTCTTTGTTTTGTGTTGGTCCTGATAAAGACCGGTCCTTGGTTGGGCCTACTGGGGCCCGCATTCTCTCATTTGTTGGTTTCTTTTCTCTGTTAGCACTGTTACGTGCTTATCGCTTCTTGTGTTATTCTCATCGGGGCTAGTTCCGGTCATGTCCAGTCCTCGTAAGGACTCGATGTAGGCAAAGGCAGAGAATTCAAGTGCAAGTCTCAAGTTGTCCCCCTGGTCAGTGGCCCGAACTCCTTTACGTTTGTTTTTAGGCGTTTTTCTTCATCGCGTGTGGGTGTGGTGTGGCAACAAGATGACCCGGTCTCTCTGTCATCCTAGCTCAGGTGCTCTACCGGAAGAGCCAGCCCACCTTCCTGCCATTCACCCCATTTTTTTTATTTGTTTTTTTAATTACGTATGTTTAAAAAAAAGCATAAAACCATGCACACATACATACAAAGATGATGAATATGCTGGGCGGAGGATCTGAGCACCTATGGACATGTCAGGAGTGCAACGAAGATACCCCAACTGATAACTGATATATATATATATATATATATATATATATATATATATATATATATATATATATATATATATATATATATATATATATATATATATATATATATATATATATATATACAAGTGTAGGGATGTTATACAGTCTTCCCTGTTCAGCATAGGAACTGTCTGACCAGTCGCTGTTTCTGGTTTGCTTTTTATGTGCAGGCACTCCGTCATTGTCATTGGTTTCCCAGTTTTGACGAAGTGATCTCTCAGGTCCCTTCGCTCTCTATTGTACTTGTCGCATACTAGTAAGTAGTGTTCGATGGTGTTGTTTTCTCGGCACTCTCTGCAGAATGGGTTTTCTCTTGTGTCTTTCCAATTGCCTAGTCTGATTCTCCACAGCTGTCTGTTTGCCGGTGCTTTCATGTTGGTCTTGACTTGTGGCTTGTATCTGGGTTCACCCAATACTTGGTAGGCATGACGGCCTTTAGCGCTGTCTCGCCACTGTTTCCTCCATTCCTTGAGAATGTAGTTTTTGACTATATTCTTCCCTTCTACTTTACCTAGGCCTGTGCAGATTTTATTATTGCTGGTTATTCCTCGTTTCGCCGCTCTGTCTGCCTGTTCGTTTCCTGGATACCCCTGCGAGCTGGTATCCATCCGATGGTGACTTGGCATCCCATGTACCTGAGGTTTGTGGCTGTCGCTAGTATCTCCTCTTTTATGTCGGGTCTGTTGCCTCTATTGAAGTTCCCGAGCGTTTGTACTGATGACAGGGAGTCTGTTAATATACACAGTCTCAGTGGTGGTTTTTCGGCTGCGATCTCTAGGCCTTTCATTATGGCTACCAGTTCGGCCGTGCATACTGCTGTCTGGTCTGTTAGTTTGAACTGTCTCTTCATCTTCCAGTCTGGGACCACTACTCCTGCTCCTACCTCTCCCTGTTCGTTCTTGGACCCGTCTGTGTATATTATGAGGTTGTCCTTACTGATTTCTTGTATGTATTCCTCGGCAGAGTCTCTTGCATCTGTGTCCTCCGTGTCCTTGGTGATGGACTTTGCTAGATTACAGTCAGTGAATGGGACTGTAAGTTCCCATGGTGGGATTGTTGGCTTGAACCGTCTTGTCTGTTTCAGGGTCTCTGCTAGCTCCATTTCTTCCTTCATCTTCTCTGCTGCTTCCCATCCTGCCGGTCTTTGCAGTTTTACTATTGGGATGCCCCCCCCCCCCCCTTTTTGCTGTTGTTGTCACTGAACGTTTGGTATCCAGGGTGGTTTTTGTCTTGTGCTACCTTTAGCCAGTAGTTATACGTCAGCTGTTTACGCCTCAGACTCAGTGGAAGTACACCCAGTGCTACCTCCATGGCTTCTCTGGATGTCCCTTTTCCAGCACCCAGGATGGTGTTTAGCGCTTGGGTCTGTATGGTGTCTAGCTTCCTCTTGTTGGCTTCTGATGCTGAGTCGTACACAATGCTGCCATATTCTAGCTTGCCCCTGATAAATGCTTTATAGAACATCAGCATTGTTTGGGTGTGGGCACCCCAACCGTTACCTTTTATCACCCGCAGTAGGTTGCTTGCTTTCTTGCATTTTTCTAATGTCTGGCTTATATGTTTTGACCAGTTCATCTGTTCGTCCAGGGTCATTCCTAGGAAGACTGTGCTCTTTGTTCTATTAATGGTTTCCCCTTTTATCTCTATTTTCCAGTCCTTGTTATGATTTATCTTCTTCTTGCTGCTAAATACCATGCTGACCGTTTTATTGGTATTGATTTTGAAACCCCATTTGTCCATCCATGCTGTTAGCTTGTTTATTTGTTTTTGGAGGGGTCCTCTTGTAGTCTTTGCCGCCTTGCCACTCCTCCATATGGCGCAGTCGTCCGCAAATTGAGATAGTCCTGTTTTCTGGTCTTGAATCTCCTCTGTCAGGTCGTTCACCAGTATTGAAAAGATTGTTGGTGAGATGACCGAGCCCTGGGGAATGCCGTTCTCTTGCACATATGTGTCGGATACCTCATTCCCTATCCTCACTGAGAAGCTTCTATCTTTGAGGAAGTTTTCTATGTATTTGTAGGTTCTACCCGCTATGCCTACTTTCTTTAGTTTGATTAGTGCGGCTTCACTCCAGCATTGATCGTACGCCTGGGCTAGGTCCAGGAATACAGCCAACATCTTTTCCCCTCTCTTGAATCCTTTCTTTCCATGGTTTTCCAATTTGATGATCTGATCCATCATGCACCTGTTGGCTCTAAACCCGGATTGTGTATGGCTGTACAGTTCATTCTTCTCCAGGTAGAATGTTATTCTTTTATTTATCACAGTCTCCATAACTTTGCCCAGGTGCGATGTCAGCGAGATGGGGCGGTATGATTCTACCCTTGATGGCTCTTTCCCTAGTTTCTTGATTGGGATCACCGTGGCTGTTTTCCACTGTCTGGGGATCTTTCCCGTCTGCCATATTACATTATACAGCTTAGTAATTGTTTTTATGGTGTTATTCGGGAGCTTTTTGAGGATGGTATAATTTAGAATGTCCGCCCCTAGCCGCGGTTTCGGATTTTTCGTTTAGCGCTGTCATCACCTCATCTGTTGTGATGTCTGCATCCATAAAGTGTTCTTCGATGTTCTCGTCTGCTGTGTCTTTTAACTCTTGTGTCAGTTCCTCCCTTCTATGTCTTTCTTTGCTTCCTAGTCTTTTGTTAGAGCAGACTTCGTGGAAGTAATCTCCAAACACTTTGGCTTTGTCCTGGTCTGTTACTGCTAGTTTCGTGCTTTTGATGGTTGGGATTTTGCTGGTCTTTTTATTTCCTTGAATAGCTTTTATTTGTTTCCACACCTTTGTGGTTGGTGTATCTGGACTGAGTGTTTGACAGAATCTTTTCCACTCCTTTTCTTTTGCATGTTTTACTGCTCTGTTTGCTTCGTTTCTGAATTTCTTGTATTCTTCAAAATTCTCTTCTGTCCTTGCCTTTTGGTATTTCTGCAGCGCTCTTTTCCTATTTACTACTTTCTTTGTTCCACATTTATTTTCCAGTGTGTCGAGCATGGCAGCCTGGAAACATGTCCATTCCTTATCTACGCTTGAGTAGTAATCAGGGATATTCTTATGTAGATTTTTGATTACTTGATTGAATTCGTCTTTAACCGTATTTTCCTGCAGCCTCATATAATTGATGACATGTGTAGATCTGTCAGACAAGGGTGCCCACCATCACCAGTCCTATATGTACTCACACTAGAACCACTCTTAGAAGCAATTAGACAGGACACTAACATTAAAGGTACATTTATACAAGGGTCTGGAGAGCGGAAATTAATTGCTTATGCAGATGACACCGTTTTCTTCCCTACAACCAACACTTCCATAACGAACATACTTCACACCTTCAGACAGTTTGGTGAAGGAAGTGGGGCCAAAATAAACATACAGAAGTCTAAAATAATGGGTCTGGGGAAGTGGAAGAATAAAGCAGATTTCCCCCCGGATCTAACAGTCACAGATAACATGAAGATTTATGGGATCACTTTTCCATCCAATCCCAGAAAAACACACACAGGAACATGGCAATCACTGACAAAACAAATTATAGACATACTACATAGGTTCAAATACAAGACATCAACAATTTTTATACGAAGCACTATTGTTAACACCTTCATCTTTCCTAAAATACTATATTTAGCCACAGTGTTAGACCCACCAAAACAAACAATCACAGACATAAACAAACACATCAGGAAATTCATCTTTAAAAACACAATCCACAGTATTAAGCACAAGACTTTAATACAAGACAAGACTAGAGGGGGAATCTCATTACAGGACCTTAACACAAAAATACAAGCATTAAGAATCAACCACATAGGACGCATCATCAATCATCCAGATCAACACTCGCTAGCATTATACTATATTGCAATTAGATTACACAGAATTAAGAAAATAGACAAAACAACACCGCACTATTACGGCACACTACCGCACTTCTACAGAACATGTATGCAAGCAATTCAAGGTAATGAACACTTAATACAACAGACAACCAAGCAGATATACACATATTTAGTACAACAACAAGCCCCACCACTACACCTGAGAATCAAAAGAGGATACAAATATCACATGAAAGACTACAGTTGCACCTTCACTAACTTACACAACAAACATATCACATCAAAATCCAAAGAAATAACATACAGGCTAATTTATAATATGACCCCGACAACTGAGAGAGCCGCACAAACATTCAAGCAAATAGCCCCATGCAAATTATGTAGACAAAATATTCAGGAAACAGAGGATCATCTCTTCTATGAATGCCCAGCAATCACAGCCACTAAGATTGCACTGCAACAATTAATAGAAACACACACAAACAAGAAAACTGACGCTTATAAGGCCATTTTTTTAAATACAATACCCACAGCCACAAAAGACAAACACACTAAACTTCTTGTTGCACTGGCGGAGTATAGAAACGTAATATGGTCGAGTAGAAACTCGGCCACACACAATCACCAAACAATACAACCACACACACTAGCAAAGATTTTCCAACAAAAAATCGCCCAGCTATTCGCAGATTAATAAACAAGAGCCACTCCCATCAAATTTCACACTACATAACATACATGTTCAAACACACTCTCACAGTATATTTCTATACTCCGCATGTGTACCACTAAGCCCAATCATTGAGGAACAAAGCGCCAAATAACTGAATAAATGTCTTTTCTTTGTTACTGAGTCCTGGAGCCCAATCTAGACAGAACAATGGGACGGTGGCCTTTGTGAGTCAGTGGTCTTGTCGACCGAAGTTTGACCTCGGTCTGAACAGCTCTCTCTCTCTCTCTCTCTCTCTCTCTCTCTCTCTCTCTCTCTCTCTCTCTCTCTCTCTCTCTCTCTATCTCGCTCTCTCTCTTTCTCCCACCCCCCCCCCCACTCCAAACATGAATGACTACACGCTGTATTCGCAATGTAAAGCCTGTTTTTGTACATAATAAATGGGATATTTATGTATACGCTGAATTCGCAATGGACAACTTAACAAATTCCAATCTGTTTACGCGCGCTCTCTCTTTATCCCTCCCCCTCCTCTCCCCCTCCCCAGCTCCCTCTCTCTCCCTCCCTCGTGTTGACCGCGTTCCTGGTCTCAACCCACCCCACCACAAGCAAATCCTGGGCACTTGCGATTAAGTCGAGGGCTGTCATTCAGCAATAATATCGAATCCACTTACAGGAAGTAAACTTGCATGAGACTGCCTGCAGTGTAAAACGTGGGGCGGCTTTTGCCGTTTCGACCTTGACACCAACATTTCCTTTAATGTATATATCTTCGGTGTGGAAGAGAACGCGTGCTGTGTGTTGAAGGTTTTATAAGCGTGTGAGAAAGATGGGTTTAGAATGAACGAGCGGAAGGAATCATCACCACACCATAGTCGTTGTTGTCTCCGTCATTATCATCACCATTATCATCACCATTACCATCACCACTATCATCATCATTATCATCACCATTATCATCACTATTACCATCAATCACGTTAGAATGGGATGACTGAAAGCGTACGTCATTATCATAACTGTATATGTATGTTTTTGGTTCATTAACGAATATGACATAACACTAACAAACGGCAACGCTCTGTAATATACACAAACAAAGAAACACGCATTGCACCTTGTAAATATACATTGCTTTGTATAAAATAAACGTATTAAAAAAAAAAAAAAAAAAAAAAAAATATATGTTCATTGAAACATAACAAATTATTAATTACCATTGCAGTTTTTTTTAAATTGCTGTTATTACCCTCAGTATGTCTCCTCCTGTCATTATTATTATTATCATCATTAGTAATAAACCAAAACCCCTTTCCCATGTGCCCCCCCCCTCCCCTTGCTCATGGTTTGTCGCTGCCTTTGCTGATACCCACACCGGTTTGGTTCAAATATTAATCCTGCCTTTACCATCATTGCCCAGAGAGGGGGGGTAATGGCATTGGTGGAGTGGAACCAAATTGGTGAGAGGGTGGCAAGGGAAACAAAAATGTAAAGATTGTAAAAAATTTGTGCAAATACTGATGCTTGTTTACTTTTTACAATAAGTAATTAAAAAAAAAAAAAAAAAACACAAGAGGAAGGGAAAAAAATGAATGAACCCTTACAAATAAGACCAAAAAATAAGCAAGGAGGAAAAGAAAACCAACTCCTTTTACTTCTACTATGTTGCAATTTATATGTACCTAATATGCTATGCTAACACCATTCCTAGGAAAATCATTCTAGCAAATGAAATCACAGCTTTGGAAAGTGGGATCATTATCATAACTATTATTATCATAACTATTATCATCATTGCTGTTACTATCAGTACTGTTATCACCCTTAGTAGGTAAATGTTAGTCATCATTATCATTGATGTATTTGGTTTTAGTTGCATTATTAATATAGTAACCTTTATTAATATATAACCTCATCTCCCATGAGACCCCCCCCCCCTTCCCTCACTCATAGTTTTGTTTGTTGCCTTTGCTGACACCCTCACCCTTTGGTTCCAAATTTATCCTGCCTTTACCATCATTATCCATTAGGGTGGTGGGTCAAATGGGTGAGAGTGGGACTATCACTATTTTCATTGAGTATTTATCATTGCATTTATTAGCATTGCTGTTTATCACCCTTTAGTAGTTTTATTCCTTGTCATTATTATTTTAGATGCATTTCATGTAAACACCATTCCTAGGATAAGCATTTTAGCAAATGGAATCACATGATTAACTATTATTATCTTTGCTGTCTATTATCTTTGCTGTTATTGTTATCACCCTTAGCAGTTTTACTCTTTGTCATTATTATTATAGATGTATTTAATGTAAACACCATTCCTAAGGAAATCATTTTAGCAAATGGAATCACATGTTTACCTATTATTATCATTGCTGTTACTGTTATCACCCTTAGCAGTTTTAGTCCTTGTCATTATTATTATAGATGTATTTATGTAAACACCATACCTAGGAAAATCATTTTAGCAAATGGAACCACAGGTTTAACTATTTATTATCATTGCTGTTTATTACCATTGCTGTTACTGTTATCACCCTTAGCAGTTTTATTCTTGTCATTATTATAGATGTATTTCATGTAAACACCATTCCTAAGATAATCATTTTAGCAAATGGAATCACAGGTTTAACTATTAATATTATTATCATCGCTGGTTATTATCATTGCTGTTTAACAAAAACAGTGTTATTGTTATCACCCTTAGCATTTTTAAATTATTCCTTGTCATTATTAATATTATTATTTATGTATTTGGTTGTTATTTGCATTAGTATCATTGTAATCATTATAAATATATATGGCTTTGTAAACCCGTAAACTGCACATCCCCCTTTCCCACCTTTTTGATACTGTGATTGTTGTCTTTGCTGCCACCCTCGCCGTTTGGTTCTAAACAATTTGTGCACCGCCATGTTTATCGTCACCGATGGGGATGGTACTTGGTAGGAGTTTTAGAGCTGGCAGGAGAGCGGGGCGGCAAGGGAAAAAATAACAGCCCACTACCATAATGCTGTTGATATAAAATATTTCCTTACAACAATGTCAATGGAGGAATGTTTAAATGTATAAAATATTTGTAATTTTTGCGCATATGTCACCTACACTTCCACATGCAACGCTCTGTAACAACACGAACAATACAAATGCAAATGTTTCTTAACACTCAATAAAAGGTTTAAAAAAAAAAAAAATATGTTCATTGAAGAATGAAAAATTTTAACAAACTATAACACAAGAGATACCGAGTAAACAATACCTAGCTTTATAACAAAACATACAGCGTAGCAGACAGATAGGCCAGATAATTGCCAGGGTAGGAAATATACAAGTAGAGCCACAACAGATAGCCTCGGCCTTTGAAGATTATTATAAGAACCTTTACACAGAGGAAAACACACCGGCGCAGGTACAAGAACACTTTATGAAATTCACAAAACAACTTACAGAGGAACAGAAACTAACACTAAATACTGAATTAGCACTAACAGATATAACACAAGCGGTTCACGGAATGCAGAAGGGCAAATAGCCTGTCCCTGACGGTATTACCGCTGAATTCTATCAGTTTTTCTTTCCTCTTCTAGGTCCCCTTTTACTAACAGTGTTCTCTGAATCTTTCCACAAACAAGAACTCCCATCCAGTTTCAACACGTCTTACATCACTCTTATACAGAAGGAGAACACCGACAGGACACTTTTAAAGAATAACAGACCGATCTCGCTTTTAAACGTAGACTACAAGATGTTAACAAAGGCTATGACGAATAAATTGAAACCAGTAATGGCATCTCTCATTCATGAAGACCAGCAATGTAGTGTACAACACCGGAATATCCAGCAACACACCTACTTCATAAGGGACATCATCAACTACACACATCTGAAAAACTGTCAGTCCCCAATTCTCTCTTTAGATCAAGAAAAAGCATTCGACAGAATATCTCACTCATACCTCGACAAAACTCTCTCACACTGCAACGAGGGAAATTATTTTCGGACAATAGTCAACATTTTATATTAGAAACCGGATAGTCGGATTCTATTAAACCATACCCTAACCAATTCTTTCAGGTTGACTAGGTCAGTGAGACAGGGATGTCCCTTGTCCCCATTACTGTATGTTGTTGCTCTAGAGAACTTAAAGGAAAAAGCCCAACAGATGGGGCTGGTTATCAACCAAGATAAGACAGAATATATGGTAATTTCAAGAGACGGAATGGCTAAAAACTCTGGCCACATACAAATAGATAATATGACCATTAAAAGAACGGAAACATACAAATACCTGGGTACAATCTTCAACTGCTCCAACATCATAAGGGAAGAAATACAAACTAGAATCAACTCTGGAAATAAGATATACTATGCACTACAACATCTACTAAAATCAAAGGCGCTATCTCGTAACACCAAAATCACAATATACAAAACACTGATCAGACCAGTTGTGCTGTATGGCTCTGAAACCTGGAGTACAACGAAAGGAGACGAAGCCTTGTTACAAACCTTTGAGAACAAAATTTTAAGACGCATCTTTGGACCCATTAGGGATACACAAAGTGGAGAGTGGAAAAGAAGAAGTAACAAAGACATTTATGATTTGTTTAAGTCCCCGCTAATCACTGGTATCATGAAGGCTAATAGACTACAATGGCTGGGGCATATAGAAAGAATGGAAGATAATAGGGAAACAAAACTCGCTTACACTCAGGAAATAAATGACCGTAGACCCCGAGGTAGACCAAGAAGGCGGTGGAGAGATAATATACATACAGACCTACAAGCACTTGGAATCAACGACTGGCAAGAGAAGGTCCACCAGAGAGACGAATGGAGACAGATTGTATTTGCAGCAAAGAACCTCAATGGCTCGGAATGCTGAAGAAGAAGAAGAAGATTATCAATACTTTTATTACTATTGCTACCATTATTAATAATTTTCCCATTATTATATTTGTATGTGCAACATGGAATATATTGTGAATGTGTGTCTGTGTCGTTGGCAGTAACATATGTATGCGTCTGGATGTGGCTGCAGGTGTGTGTGTGTGTGCGTCTGTGTGTGTGTGTGTGTTTGTGTGTGTGTGTGTGGGAGGGGGTGCATGTATTTGCACGCGTATGTGTGTGAGTGTATGTGTGTATGTGTGTGTGCGCGCGCGCGCGTGCGTGCGTGCGTGTAGTAGAATTTAAACAAAGGCGATATCTCAAGTATTAAAATGATGTTGTATGGTAATGATATGGTTGAAAAGAAAAAAAAATATGCATCACCGTGTATAAACAAATTAAATGAGCCATTTAAGTGCCCAATAAGCTAAAGTGGCTGGTAGTGGTCAGATTTTAAGTCCTTCCAATTATCTTCCAGGTGACAGGCCATGTACTCCAATTGCTAGTTTTAAATCCCCCATTCTTGTCCTCCAAACAAAAAGGGGTCAAGGATATTTACAGGGCACTAGATCGTATTCCTGTAATTTGACATCAGGCCAACAACACCAACAATGTGAACCTTCACCTCGGTAGCCAAGTGACACAGAAATTACAAAGAAGCCACATTTTAATGGGAATGATAATTTAAAGTTTATTGCCCAAGCTCACGGCATTCAATGTACTGCTGTCTCCAGAAAGCATGAGATAGATCAAGATAAAATGTTTGTGTGTGTGTGTGTGTGTGTGAGAGAGAGAGAGAGAGAGAGAGAGAGAGAGAGAGAGAGAGAGAGAGAGAGAGAGTTAGAGAGAGAGAGAGAGAGAGAGAGAGAAGGAGGGGGTGGGAGAGGGAGATATGGACAGTTGTTACATACATTCCGCTTGTGGAAGTGGAAATGAATCATATGCAAGGCATGTGTGTTTACATGCATAATGCCATAAATGTCATATTATCATAACTGTATATATGTATGTATTTATTTTATTCACACATGTGACACCTAACACTAACAAACGGCAACGCTCTGTAATATAACACAAACAAAAGAAACGCACGTTACATCTTGTAAATATACATTGCTTTGTATGTAATAAACGTTTAAAAATAATTTAACAATATTACTTTTATCTTATATATAAAAAGGATGTATGTATGTATGTGTGTATGTCCTTTATGCATTCGCGAACGGTCCACCCGACTGAGATGAAATTTTCTACAGGTCTTCCGCTCATTCCCGCGCTGCCAACTGTCACATTCTTTTAGTGTAAAATCGGCAACTTAGTTAATATTATTTAATTTTTCATTTTTCATTATAATTTCTATATAGCAAGGGGACTTAACTCTAGAAAAGTTATTTCAAGGGGCATAACTTTTAATAACTTTTCTGTATACCTTATAGTCATATTGTTGCATCGTTTTCAAATATTTATAAACTCTTTGTCTGTAGTTATTTACAGGCATATGAGTTATAATAAATAATGATATAATCTTTAAGGCATTTTCAAAGTTTTCATAAAATAATGCATAATGCATAACATTGTAACTCATCTTTATATGCTTAAAAAAGTTTCTACAGTCATGTAGGTGATTAAAAACAGTTTTCCTTAAAAAATAATGGATGGTGTGTGGAAGGACATTCTTTTAAGTAACTTTTGTTGTTGTATGAATTTAATAAGACGCTCCCCGCCAGGAGCTGGGCGAATCCACGCCGGGTCATAACTTCTAATAGCATTGCTATATATGTAAAATTGTTGCATATTTCTCAAGTAGGTGGACCTTTTCGCTACAGTTATCTACAGGCATATACGTTATAACCTACTCCTCCTCCTCCAACTCCTCATCCCTCCTCCCCTCCCCCTCCTCATCCCCTCTCCTCCTCCTCCCCCTCTTCTTCCCTCCTCCTCCCTCCTCCTCCTTCTCCTCTTTCCCTCCTCCTCCTCCTTCTCCTCTTCCCCTCCTCCTCCCACTTCTCCTCCTTTCCTCCTCCTCCCCCTCCTCCTCCCCTCCTCCTCCCCCTCCTCCTCCTCTCTTCCTCCCTCCTCCTCCTTCCTCCTCCCCTCCCCTCCTCCCCTCCCCTCCTCCTCCCTCTTCCTCCTCCTCCCCCTTCTCCCTCCTCCTCGCTCTCCTCCTCCCTCCTCCTCGCTCTCCTCCTCCCTCCTCCTCCTCTGCCCTCCTCCTCCTCTGCCCTCCTCCTCCTCTCTCATCATCCCTCTCCCTCCTCCTCTCTCCTCCTCCCTCTCCCTCCTCCTCCCCCTCCTCCTCCTAATCCCTCCTCCTCCCTCCTCCACCTCCCTCCTCCTCTTCCCTCCTCCTCCTCTCCTCTTCCTTCCTTCTCCTCCCTCCTCTTCCTTCCACCTCCTCTCTCCTCCTCCTCCCTCCTCCTCCCTCCTCCTCCTCTCTCCTCTTCCTCCCTCCTCCTCCTTTTTCTTCTTCTGCTGCTGCTGCTGTCGCCGTTCCATTTACCCAAGTTAATTGTTGGGGGAAGATGTAAAGATCTTTCAAGTGCTTTTTCTAATGCTTTTTGTAAGGTGGTCTTCGTTTATCTAAGGTTGTTCTAACCGCAACCAATAAATATGAATTAAACAGACAGACAGACAGACAGACAGACAGACAGACAGACAGACAGACAGTCAGATAGATAGATAGATAGATAGATTGTCGGGAACGGTAGCTTATATGACTACTTATATGAATTAAATGAGATGCTCCCCACCAGGAGCTGGGCAAAGCCGGGCCGGGTCAGCTAGTCTTGTATATAAAAAGACTGTATGTGTGTATGTCCTTTATGCGTTCGCGAACGGTCCATCCGATTGAGATGAAATTTTCTACACTTCTTCCTCTCATTCCCGCTCAGCCAACTGTCATATTTTTTTAAGTGTAAAATCGGCTATTTACTTAATATTATTTACTATTTCATTTTTCATTATAATTTCAATATAGCGAGGGGACTTAACTCTAGAAAAGTTATTTCAAGGGGCATAACTTTTAATAACATAGCTATATACCTTATAGCCATATTGTTGCACCGTTTTCAAAGATATATAAACTCTTCGTCTATAGTTATTTACCGGTATATGAGTTATAATAAATAATGATATAATTTTTAAGGCATTTTAAAGTTTTCATAAAAATAATTCATAATGCATAACATTGTAACTCATCTTTTTATGCTTAAAGAAGTTATCTACAGTCGTGCAGGTGTTTAAAAACAGTTCTCATTAAAAATAATGGATGGTGTGTGGAAGGACATTCTTTAAAGATACTTTTTGTTGCTGTATGAATTTAATGAGACGCTCCCTGCCAGGAGCTGGCGAAGCCACGCCGGGTTATATAGATAGACAGACAGACAGACAGACAGATAGTCGGGAACGGGAGCTTATATGACTACTTATATGAATTAAATGAGACGCTCACCACAAGGGACTGGGTGAAGCCGGGCCGGCTCAGACAGACAAACAGACATACAGTCAGATAGACAGACAGACAGTTAACTACAGGCATATGCGTTATAATCCTCCTCCCCTCCTCCTCCTCCTCCTTTTACCCTCTTCCTCCTCCCCTCCATCTCCTCCCTCTCCCTCCTCCTCCTCAATCCTCTTCCTCCTCCTCCCTCCTACCTCCTCCCCCTCCTCCTTGCACTCCTTCTCCTCCTCCTCGTCCTCCTAATCACTCCTCCTCCCTCCTCCTCCTCCCTCCTCCTACCTTCTCCTCCTCTCTTCTTCCTCCTACTCCCTCCTCCCTCCTCCATCCTCCCCCTCCTCCTCCCTCCTCCTCCCTCCTCCATCTCCCTTCTCACCCTCCTCCTCCCTCCATCTCCCTTCTCCTCCCTTCTCCCCCTCCTCCCTCCTCCTCCCTCTCCTCCTCCCTCCTCTTCGCTCCTCCTCCTCTCTCCTCCTCCCTCCTCCTCCTCCCTCTACCTCCTCCCTTCTCCTCCTCCCTTCTCCTCCTCCCTCTTACTCCTCCCCCTCCTCCTCCCTCTTCCTCTTCCCTCCTCCTCCTCCTCCTCCCCTCCCTCCTCCTCCCTCATCCTCTCTCCTCATCCCCCTCCCCCTTCCTCCCTCCTTTTCCTCCTCCTCCTCTCTCCTCCTCCCTCCTCCTCCTCCCTCCTCCTCCCTCCTGCTCCTCCCTCTCCTCCCCCCTCCTGCTCATAATCCCTCCTCCTCCCTCCTACTCCTCCCTACTCCTCCTCCCCCTCCTCCTCCCTCCTCCTCCCTCCTCCACCTCCATCTTCCTCCTCCCGCCTCCTACTCCTCCTTTTTCTTCTTCTGCTGCTGCTGCCGCCGCTCCATTTACCCAAGTTAATTGTTGGGGGAAGATGTAAAGATCTGTCAAGTGCTCTTTCTAATGCTTTTTGTAAGTTGGTCTTCGTTTATCTAAGGTTGTACTAACTGCAACCAATAAATGATTAGACAGACAGACAGAGAGACAGAGAGACAGACAGACAGACAGACAGACAGACAGACAGACAGATAGTCGGGAACGGGAACTTATATGACTACTTATATGAATTAAATTAGATGCTCCCCACCAGGGATTGGGCGAAGCCGGGCCGGGTCAGCTAGTAATCTTATAAAAGTGTACGGAATAGTCTTCCTATGTCAACCAAATCAGACACACAAAAACACATGACAATATCTAGAGAAGAAAATAACAGATAAATTACAGAGGTACAAATACAAAACAACTCTCATATTTGGTAGAAGTACCATTGTTAATACATATATAATTCCAAAAATACTATATCTGTGCACAGTCCTAGATCCCCTACGTCAGACTGTCACAAACATAAACAAAGAGATTAGACGCTTTGTGTTTGGCAGCACCATCTACAGTATCAAACATACTACACTCATGCAAGACAAAAAAGATGGAGGTATCGCCCTCCAAGACATAACAACCAAAATACAAGCACTTAGGATCAAACACGTAAGCGAAATCCTACAACACCCAGAAAACACCTTTTAGCACACTATTACATTGGAATTAGGCTATTTTATTTAAAACCTATTAGGAATACATCCTCACATTACTTTGGCACTCTCCCAACATTTTACAAAACATGTATTTCAGCCATTAAAGGACACGAAAAATTACTACACAAGAAAACGCATAAAATCTACAAGCATTTAGTTAAACTACAAGCAACCCCAGTACACCTCAGAATTAAAAGAGGACATAAATATTTCATAAAAGATTATACATAAACTTTCTCTAATATTCACAACAAGCAGATTACCCCAAAAGCAAAGGAAATTAAATATAGGCTTGTTTACAGCATGACCCCAACAACAGAGAGAACAGCAAAAATAACTAAACAAATACTAAAGTGTCAGCTTTGTAGACGGAACGTAAAAGAATCAGAAGAGCACATCTATTACGAATGCAACACAATCATGCCAACAAGAAATCTCCTACAAAACATCCTAAACACTCAAACGAAACAAAGAACAGATGTTTACAAAGCAATCATGATAAATTCCATTCCTTACTCCACACAAGACATATACACAAAGCTACTTGTTCTATTGGCAGAGTACATAAATCGTATATGGACATTAAGAAACAAAGCAATATACAATTACAGAACAATCAACAAAGAAATTGTCCAACAACTTTATCAACAAAAAGTCTCAAACATTCTAACCTTAGCCCCACAAGCGCAAATCCCGTAAGAGTTTTGCCTGAAGACAGCACATATTACAGAAGAAGCAAATAATTTGTTTTAAACAAACGATGCCACAACTGTAAATGTGTTTATTGACGGTAGTAATCATCTTACAATTATTATTATTATTATTATTATTATTATTATTATTATTATTATTATTATTATTATTATTATTATTATTATTATTATTATTATTGTTGTTATTATTATTATTATTATTATATTATTATTATATTATTATTATTATTATTATTATTATTATTATTATTATTATTATTATTCATTGGCACCTTGCCGTCTTGACAGACGATAGTTTTTGCTTTAAAAAGGCATAATAACTTTTACCTATGGCGGTAGCGCATGTGACTGATAAGGCCAATTTGCGTTGTAAATGTCCGTTCACAGTGGGTGCATGTGAACACGTGGTCATTTCCACCATTATGCACCATCTTACGTCTCAAACGCTCGGTGTGTGACTTATCTGCAATAATTTCCTCCTGTGTCTTTATTCAATTTCTGATGTTTGCCCTCCATGCAACACGTTGTGACGAAACCGCGATCATCTGTCTGTTGTCGTCGGAATCCAGCACTATTATGGCGCGTCATCGGGGACTTTCCCAGTTATAAATAGACTGAGGGAAGCCGATAGGAATTTTCCATCTAGAATCATCTCGAATTACCGGTATTTGACTGTACCGGGTTGCCGGGTGCTTCAGCGAATTCCCGTGCAGCGAGGTCTAGAAATTCTAGGCGGGGAATGAATGTTGCCCGAGAAGTTGACTTTTTCCAAGGAGCACTCAATCCTAGTGCGCATGAGTTTGCACGTTTTGGGGAAATGCGGCTAGAATCGGCATTCACTTCATGACTCTCCCGGAGAGAAGACGCAGGGCTGTGTTGAGCCATTTGTTTTGCGTCTCACCTCATCCACATTACAGCTGACTGTTATCGCAATGAGGCAGATGTGCCGTTGAACAGTTCTTGTAGCTGACTGGAGGCTGGTTCGAAGTATTCAAGTATCTATTTGGTTAATTCATTTAACTTTGTAACTGTTCACAAATCGCCATCGTTCTAACCTCATTAAATATGTGGATGTCTTTGCATTAGTAATGAGACTTCGATCGGTAACGCCGCTGAAGCTTAGGCCGTGTGTAGCGTTGGTTTACGAGCGTGTGTAGTTGAAATCACTGGTTGGAAATGTAAGCTTGTGATATTGGCGATTGTGTTCAACTAGTATTTACCGTGTCTTCCAAATCGTTGCATATACTATGGCTGTTTTAGAATAGACCATAGTTAATAGTGCATGATAGGAACCTAGACTTATGTCATTCAGTTACTGAAGCAAGGAGAACTGTTAGATAGCAAAGATAAGTTGGTAGGTGGAGATTCAGACATAATTGTGCTTAGTTACTAAGTAAAGACAGAACTTAGTTCTTAGCCACCATGAAGGATGTAACTATTGTGTGTTAACTTAATAGTGAATTCATTGTGTGGAACACTGGAATTCTGTGTGAAGGTAAGTCTTCCTTGATGATGATGATGATGATGATGATGATGATGATGATGATATATATATATATATATATATATATATATATATATATATATATATATATATATATATATATATATATATATATATATATATATATATATAGTAAGTCATGTTATGTGATACTTCTTGGAG
The DNA here is from genome assembly GCA_014155875.1 of Cepaea nemoralis. Classification (NCBI taxonomy): domain Eukaryota; kingdom Metazoa; phylum Mollusca; class Gastropoda; order Stylommatophora; family Helicidae; genus Cepaea; species Cepaea nemoralis. The sequence goes on from JACEFZ010026777.1 coordinate 158,718, forward strand.
CGATACCGAACGCCGAATGGGTCGACGCGTGATAACAATGCATACCGTCGTGTTGTACATTTGCGTTCTGAATTCTTGTCTTTACTTTCCTGTTCTTTCATGCTGGCACACGTGCTAATGAGTGCTGAGGTGCTAGTGGTATGGAAGGACAAAAGGAGGTTGCTGAGACACGGGGACATATGGGATATGGGAGATTTAGAAGCAAGTTATGAAAGTATGGTGGTGGTATGGGAGAGTCTACATAAGATTCTACTACTTCTACCTATCTCATATCTGTCTCACGGACATTTGTGTTGTGGTGTTTAGGTAGTACTTTTAGTTAGTGATTAATTGTATTACTTCACCCTCACATACTTAAATAACCACATCTCGTAGTCAACATGTCTACCCAAGAGTTAGACTTAGCCAAAGTTCAGGAAACTGGGCGTAAGTTAGGTCTAGATGGAGATGCATTGAAATCCTCTGTGCAAGAGGTGGAAAGAAATTTCCGCCAAGAGGAAAGCGAGGGGAGGAGAGCAGAAAGAGAACTTGAAGCCAGTAAAGTTCCTCTAGAGGAAAAGAAGATAGCTGCTGATAGCGAGATGAAACGGCTTGAGTTGGAAGCCGACAGAGAAAGACGGGATCATGAGTATCGAATGAAGCTACTTGAGGCACAAGCGCCTGCTACTGGTGTAACTGATGGAGCTGTGGGAGGAAGTGTACCTCCTGGCTCAGAGTCAACCAGTAGACGTGACTATCAGGCTATGAAGTGGCCTTTACAGCCGTTCGAACCTGAGAAAGAACGGATAGACCAGTACTTGGATAAGGATGAGGCCATGTCTATTGCAATGGGGCTAGACAAACAGAAATGGTGTTTGAAACTCTCCCAGGGACTCCGTGGCGCCGGTTATGACGTGTATGCACGCTTGCCACCGGGTTTACAGAATGATTCCCTGGCATTGAAAGCGGCTCTCTTGAAGAGATTTGAGATCACAGCGCACTCATACCGAAAGAACTTCAAAGCATACAGTGTGAGATTGAACTCATACCTTCTTAAATGGATGCCTTGGCCGGGTGTGACGAGGAGTATGAAAGTTTGCGTGAGTTGATGGTTGTAGATCAGATTCGAATGCAAATGTCAAAACCCGTGCGAAACTTCTTAGGTGAGAATGGGGCTGAGAGATTAGATATAGTCACCAAGTTAGCCGAAAGATACGTTGAAGTCTATGGCGAGACTGGGGACACCAGTCCAACGGATCCGAGATCGAAAGATAAGGATCAAGGTAAGTCAAGTAAGGCAAAGAAGACCAAAGGTTCTGATGAACCAAGTAACCAGGTAAACTCCTTAGAGAAGACCTCTAACATCAACCAAGGTAAGAATAGCCCACCTAACTCTCCAAAGAGGAAGTGGAGTGAATGGTGGTGCAAATTCTGCAAGTCCAGCACTCACAATACGAGGGGGTGCAAGAGTAAGCCCAAGGTCTTTCACTTTGCTTGTCTTGCAGAGGTTAGGGATAGACCATGCAGGAAAGTGAAGTCGGTTGATGGGAATGTAGAACCTGAACGACCTCCAGTGGTTGAGAGTGTAAGAGTGAACGGGCAACAGGTGATGTGCCTCTATGACACAGGATTGAAATTTCCTGCTATAATTGCATGCCACCTGACAGGCCCAGAGCAACTCACCGGGGAGATAACGGAGATACAGATGTGGAGATTCGGAGCAAGTACGTTACTAAACGCATTCAGGCGGCAGTAGTACCGGATCCTCTCTATCCCCTGATTCTTGGCCGGAAGTACGTGTTTCTGGGCGAAACAGAACACCCTAGCATCCATAAGTCTAGGCAGGTCAGATCTACCGAGGAAGAGGGTCTAGAAAAGGCAAGTCTCCGGTAAACTCACCCGGATGTAATGAGTACTGCTCGGAGCAAGGATGCGACGCTGTGTCCTTGTTCAAACAGGTTGTCCAACGATGTGAACCCGTTAACTCAGGGTGAGTTCAGCTCTGACAACCCTTCACAGTTAATTCAGACCGGAACAGAGAAGCGGCAGAAGGAACGTAAGTTGGTTCCTGATAGCTTCAGAGCTAATCTGCTGTGAACGGTACATGTCAGGTCCCCAACCGGACATCTGACTGTAGGGGCAACCAGTAAGTGTCTTTCCCGGTACTATTGGTTGCCGGGAATGACAGGCGACGTGCGCAGATATATCAGGTCTTGTCCGGAGTGCCGTAAATGCACACCTGAAAAACGGACGAAGACAAAGATATCCTTAGTGGTTGGCGACCGAGTTCTAGTACTACTCCCAATCGAGGGGAACGAATTCGAAATCGGGTGGCAGGGCCCATTCCTAGTGGATAAAGTGGGGCTCCACAAGCACTATGGAGTGGCGATCCGGGGAAAGTCTTCTACTTTCCATTCCAGTCTCCTCAATGCGCCATGAGGGGAAGCCCGATGATAAGTCTACCAACCCAAGGGCGCAAAGATTCGCTGAAAGAACGGTTCGGGGTTCAGGTCAGGTTGCGGAAAGCTTGTCACACCATAGGAAGTCCTATATGTATGTGCAGGTACCTTCTTCGGTTCAGCACGGTGATCGGGGGAACATGACCGGCCAAAGGAACACCCGCAGTGCTAGCTACACGGAGAACCGTGGTCGGAAGAGGTGGGTTGTGTCGGAACGTACACAGACCTCTGGTTTCTTAAACCGACCGACTGCAGTCCAGCTGGGTCCTCGAAAGGGGAAGCTGGAGTTGCAGAAGTCCAGTAAACTCTGGCAGGATCAATCGTTAAATCAGATCGAGACGGGAGTTCTGGTCCGCAAGACACTGCGAGATGCCCGATCGCAGTAGCAGAGTAGGCGTTGATCACTCGAGATACTGAATAGCTTGTCTCCCCACCAATGGTGGTAAAAGTATCCTATGAAATATTGACGGGGTAGACTTCCTCACCCGCCATCCGGTCTCTAAGAAAGAAAAAGAACGACATAGGCAGCTTCTGCGTAGAAGTGGAACAACGGGGTCGATCCTCTTAAAGTGGGAGACTATGTGATGAAACCGCGATCATCTGTCTGTTGTCGTCGGGATCCCGCACTATTATGTCGCGTCATCGGGGACTTCCCCAGTTATAAATAGACTGAGGGAAGCCGATAGGAATTTTCCATCTAGAATCATCTCGAATTACCGGTATTTGACTGTACCGGGTTGCCGGGTGCTTCAGCGAATTCCCGTGCAGCGAGGTCTAGAAATTCTAGGCGGGGAATGAATGTTGCTCGAGAAGTTGACTTTTCCCAAGGAGCACTCAATCCTCGTGCGCATGATTTTGCACGTTTTGGGGAAATGCGGCTAGAATCGGCATTCACTTCATGACTCTCCCGGAGAGAAGACGCAGGGCTGTGTTGAGCCATTTGTTTTGCGTCTCACCTCATCCACATTACAGCTGACTGTTATCGCAATGAGGCAGATGTGCCGTTGAACAGTTCTTGTAGCTGACTGGAGGCTGGTTCTAAGTATTCAGTATCTATTTGGTTAATTCATTTAACTTTGTAACTGTTCACAAAACGCAATCGTTCTAACCTCATTAATATGCGGATGTCTCTGCATTAGTAATGAGAACTTCGATCGATAACGCCGCTGAAGCCTAGGACTGTGTGTGTTGGCGTTTGTTTACCAGCGTGTGTAGTTAAATCACCTGTTGGAATGTAGGCTTGTGATATTGGCGATTTGTGTTCAACTTGTATTTACCGTGTGGTGCAAATCGTTGCATATACTATGGCTGTTTTAGAATAGAACATAGTTAATAGTGCATGATATGAACCTAGACTTATGTCAGTCAGTTACTGAAGCCAGGAGAACTGTTAGATAGCAAAGGTAAGTTGGTAGGTGGAGATTCAGACATAATTGTGCTTAGTTACTAAGTAACGAGAGAACTTAGTTCTTAGCCACCATGAATGATGTAACTATTGTGTGTTAACTTAATAGTGAATTCATTGTGTGGAACACTGGAATTCTGTGTGCAGGTAAGTCTTCATTGATATATATATATATATATATATATATATATATATATATATATATATATATATATATATATATATATATATATATATATATATATGATGTGGCATTATGTATATATATTAAGTCATGTTATGTGATACTTCTTGGAGCGATAGCGAACGCCGAGTGGGTCGACGCGTGATAACAATGCGTACCGTCGTGATGTACATTTGCGTTCTGAATTCTTGTCTTACTTTCCTGTTCTTTCATGCTGGCACAAGTGCGAGTGAGTGCTGAGGTGCTAGTGGTATGGAAGGACAAAGGGAGGTTGCATGAGACACGGGGACATATGGGATATGGGGGATTTGAAAGCAAGTTATGAAAGTATGGAGCTGGCAGACCAGGCCAGCTATGAAATTCGATCCAGGCCAAGGCTAATCCACTTGGAAGGGCAGAGCTGGAACATAACCCTTGGAACATGTGGGGAACATGTTTTACCAAGAAGGCTTCTTGACTCTAGGGAAGATTCTGATAAGAAGAGTTTTGCTAGAGGGTGGGCAGGAGGTCCCACCAGCAGAACGGTGTGTGTAAATACTTGATGTGATCATGTATTATCTCTATATCCCGAGGGATGGTACAGTGATCAGTATATGTTTATTATTGAACATGTCCAATGTAAGGAACGAGTCCAGGGACTCTTCACCTTAATATTTAGTTCTGTTAATTTTAGAACTATGATAACCGATTACTATAGCTAGTGACGTTAGCGACAACTGGTAGATGATTAGGGATAGGTGAGACATACGATCAGACTCGTCATTCTGATTTCTTACTCTGTTTGACGGGCTGTTCTAGTGAGGCCAGCTGACATTACCAGAACCCATGCTTTACTACTCTCAATATAGAGATAATGCTTTAGTTATTTGCATAACTAAGTAGCATGACTGAGGGTTGAGTAGTCAGTGGTAGGATGCATGTGGACCAATGTTTGGGCCAGAATACTCTCACCGGTCGCTCTTCCTTTCAGGAGTTTGCCTGTTGAGGAACCAGTCGACTACACTTGTTGTCTGCCTGAAACCACTTCGTGTACCACAGCGAAGGGTCAGAATCCTTTACCTACCTCGCCTGACTAAACCACACCATGTGCCAGGGTGAATCAACATGAGTGAATGTTAGCATCCAGTGATTCCGGTGCCCTGAAAGTGCACGTGGATGTGATGGTTTGTGTTGCTTTTCTGACTTAGAAGATACTTTATTTCAGTAAGGAGAAGTTCAGCTACCTGAGCAATCATGCTCAATGATACGAGACACCAGACGGTACGCCGTCTAGTGAGGTTCCGCCTAAACGCGGGAAAGAATGATTTATAAACTGGGACTGTTCCTACGACAGCTTTAGTGGCAGGTCATGATGAGACCTACACCAGCTTACGTATATAGAATTATTACCAGTGTTATTTGGTAACGGACAACTAATTCTTGTCCTAGACTGAACTGTGTTATCTTCGGATGAAATAGAAGTGTTATCTAAATGGTGAACTTAATTTAGAAAGAGAACTGTGTTTTCTTGTAGTACTCTAGTATCAGCAGAACTATCTGATTACACGACCAGGGGTAATGTACTATGATTGAGGGACCATAAGATTGGTCAATGGCTGATTACCCAACCAGGGGTAATGTACTTGATTTAATGAGGGACCATTAGATTGGTCAGTGGCTACAGACATTCATTGAACTCAAGAGTAACTGGGGTCAAGTCCAGGAGGATTGTCTCCCAGCTAGGCTGTTTCCAGAGAACTGTGTATTAACTTAGCAGTGACTCATTAGGAAGTGATGAAGTTGCAGTTGGTCCAGTTGAGTGAGGTCCAGGGGTAACTCTCTTGTTGTCGATCCAAGCTCTGGGGACGGAGTGGTCTCCAAGGTTCTAGTCATCTCACTGGAAGGAAGCCGGGTGAGTGGCGGACCGACTGGACGGGACATCTGCATCCAATCTACTTCTCAGCCTGATGATGATTGAGCCATATCTCTGATTCTGTCTCTACTCTATCTTCTATTTGTGTAAATAGATTATTCTATCAGGATGTTCATTTCAGTTCTATTTTCTCAAGGGTAGAATAAACTTTGTGTATATTGACTTACTCTTTGTATACTTATTGAGTGTGGTCTCGGACGATGCCTCAGTGTTCATTGTTCCACGGGAGTAGGTAGTTAGTGGGGGTCTAGAATCTGGAGGGGCTTGTAGACATAATTAACTAATACGAGGTCAACCACAGAGTAAAAAGTGTATCTACCTGTCCAACCCCTGGGGTTAGAATACACGGGAGTGCTAGAGACACCTCGGGTGTGGTTAACTCTCACTACCCAAGGCGATCTTGTCACACACGTTCAGCGGCGACTTGCTCCCAATGTTCATTATCAATGCCTGTATCAATCATGTCCCGCTTATTATTATTATTATTATTATTATTAGTATTATTAATACGTTTATTACAACTGCTACCATTATTATTAATTTTCCCATTATTATATTTGAATGTGCAACATGAAATATACTGTGGATGCGTGTCTGTGTCGTTGGCAGTAACATATGTATGCTTCTGGGTGTGGATGCAGGTGTGTGTGTGTGTGTGTGTGTGTGTGTGTGTGTGTGTATGGTGGATGTATTTGCACGCGCATGTGTACGAGTGTATGTTTGTGTGTGTGCACGCGTGTATCAGCTTTTAAATCAAGGCGATATCTCAAGTATTAAAATGACGTTATATAGTAATGATATTTTTGAAAAGAAAAAAAATATGCACCACCATGTATAAAGAAATTAAATAATTCCCTTAAGAACTCTAAGCTAAAGTGGCTTGTAGTGGTCAGATTTTAAGTCCTTCACATTGTATCTTAAACACAGTCACTATCACAGCTTTGAATCAATTACCTCCCTGGGGACAGGCCATGGACTCTAATTGCTAGTTACAAATCCCCGATTCTTGTCCCCCAAACAAAAGCGGTTATGGGCAATTACAGGACACTAGAGCGTCATCCTGTAATTTGACAACAACACAAAAAATGTGAACCTTCACCTCGGTAGCAAAGTGATCCAGAAATTACAAAGAAGCCACATTTTAATAGGAATGATAATTTAAAGTTTATTGCCAAAGCTCACGGCATTCAATGTACTGCTGTCTCCAGAAAGCATGAGATAGATCAAGATAAAATGTGTGTGTGTGTGTGTGTGTGTGTGTGTGTGTGAGAGAGAGAGAGAGAGAGAGAGAGAGAGAGAGAGAGAGAGAGAGAGAGATATGGACAGGTGTTACACACTTTCCGCTTGTGTAAGTGGAGATGAATCATATGCAAGGCATGTGTGTTTTCATGCACAATGCTATAAATGGTATAATATCATAACTGTATATATGTATGTATTTGTTTTATTCACACATGTGACACCTAACACTAAGAAACAGCAACGCTCTGTAATATACACAAACAAAAGAAACACACATTACACCTTGTAAATATACATTGCTTTGTATGAAATAAACGTTTAAAAAAATATTTAAAAAATTAAAAAAAAACAAAATATTAACATTATTACAACACGTTTCTGAGTCAGTTCGCAAGTCGTCCAGTATAATGTCTGATACTGAAGGAGATGCCCCAGCACCTGCTCCTGTAGCTCTGGCTGCTGATGTAGGATCCATAGATCTCTACCAAGCCCTGCAAGAAGTCCTGAAGACAGCCCTCATCTACGATGGACTCTGCAGGGGTGTGAAAGAAGCCACTAATGCTCTTAACAAACGTCAGGCCCGTCTGTGTGTTTTGGCAAACAGTGTTGATGAACCCTTGTACATGAAGTTGATCGAGGCCTTGTGTGCAGAGCATGGCATCAACTTGCTCAAGGTTGATGATGCAAAAAAGCTGGGAGAATGGGCTGGTCTATGCAAACTGGACAAGGAAGGCAAAGCCAGAAAAGTCAACGCCTATGGGGTTGTCGTCGTCAAGGACTATGGCATGGAGACACCAGCTCTTGATGGGGTCAGAGATTATTTAAAGTCCAAATGAAGCATATTCTGCCATGAAATCTTATTGTGCGGAGTTTGTGTGACATGTGAACATGACTTGATGTGTTTTCAAGTGTTAGTTCTTGGAATAAATGATCATTGTCCAAACAATAAAAATGTAACAATATCTTTTAGGGGTATACCTAGGGCGTTTATAAATTGTAAGGCGAGCCTTGCACTTGTAAACCTAACAGACACAAGTTGTAACAGGAAAACACAAGTATGACTACTTTAATCCTAACAGTTCTAATGATAGCAGGGACAGACGTAATTCATGCAGGTCCCGGTGAAGAATCAGAAAGAAAAAACAAAAGACAACTACATAATAGTTTGACCGCGAGAAAGCTGTACGAGGCCTAGAAAAGAGGGAGAGAAATATTGTTACAGAAAAACACGGAAATTGTGGAAGTCCAAAAGAAACTTATCCTTGACAAATCTTGGCTGGAAAAGAAGATCATCTTTCTGAAACAAATTATGAACAACATAGACCACAAAAGCTGCAATGACACAACACCAAATACCTGACTTTTGTTTCCAACACCTTCATTTCCGCTCACTCCTTGAATGACCATGATGATGACAACAACGAAGCGCTGGACTTGTCCGTTAGAAGTCGACTTCCGGTGTCTTATGAAAGCGAATCGTCTAAGCAAACCTCAAAAGGTCGCGTGTGTTTAAAAAGCGTAGTTTTTGACAACAGAAGCCAGCGAGATAAACCTGCCCCGAGGAATGCAGACAGGAAGACCGTCATATTTGAGGAGCCTATCAATCAATCAATCATGTGCCGTGCCGGATTGCGTGGGTTGTCATGACACTCCATTTCACTCGATCACCAGAGTCGTGGATCAGCTCAGTGTTCCTGTCTCGTCCATGCCATGTGGCCAAGCCATCCGGGTATTTTCCTCTCGGTCTTTCTCTTGGTCATCTTGATCATGCCTGTCTGAGACAACTGAGTCTAGGAGGTTAATCCGTTTGAAAAGGATTTTCACTTCTTAACTTGAAGGTAATTCCTGCAACATTGATAACAGAGTCCATCCTGTGTTTGGGTTTAAATTGAGACCCTTTCAGTGCCTTTCAGTTTTGGCAAATATTGATGCAGATTTATGCTGGCATTTTCCTGAAGACATTGTGGTTACTGATACATCATAGTTTCCACATTTTCAAAGGAGTTGTAATCCTGAAGTGGGGACTCCCATTTGTATTCCCCCATAAAGAAGAGGGCCTCTCCACCATCCCTGTTCTCTGTTGATATATAAAAGGTACAACATTAGCTTTACATTTGTTCATAGACAATGTTATATCAAATATCAATATACATAGATGGAGATGGGGAGTAAGGGGGAGGGTGTTACCCAGACACCAAAACCCCAATATTGGCGATGGAGTGGATTCCACTCTGATGGACTGTGGGTGATACCTTTTCATTATTCCCCTTTATTTGTGGTAGTCACAAGCCCATATGCTGACACAGGGGTACCTTATACAATTACAAGCATTTTATATGTCTAGGTTCTCACATATTTTAACCACAGTAGACCTGGGCACAATGAGGAACAGACACAGTAAAGCAGGCACTATGAAGCAAGCATTGTAAGACAAGCATCATGAGCAAGCCTTGTGAAATAGCAACATGAGCAAGCATTGTGAGGCAGATGGAAGATAGGCATCACTTATAACTGCATTATGCAATAGTATTAAACTAATGGCAAATAACCAATTAGCAGACCAAACATCAATTCCAATAGGTGTTATATTTGTACATGAATGTCTCCTCCCATCCTCACTCACACAGCAATGCCAGACTTCACCCCTTTCAGACCAGACTCGGCTCACAAGTGCATCATATCATCACCACCATCATGTGCTCTTTCCCCACCAAGTAATCTCAATATCCATTACAGTAGGTAATTAAGCAAAATTGCATGAGCAATAGTTCACATATGTAACAAAGCACATGTGGAAAAACATGTTTTTCCCTGTAAATTTGCATGAGCCATACAATATATTCCGCCAACTAAGACACGGGTTCGAACACACCAAACGTCTTTCCTTCTCCTAATGTGAGAGGTTACTTATAAAAACACCAACTCACTCACTCACTCAAACATCCTCAGCATTTACAAGGATAATGTTACATGTTACACCACACATTCTGATCACAGACGTAGATTCACAAGAGCATTACTACCGTTTGATCAAGAGTGGTTAATGATAGGCATTCATATGAGAATCCAGAATGCACTAAGGTGTGCAAATATGCATTGAGTGTGATTTACAGTCATCAAGCACACGTAAACAGTCACAGCAGGTGAATAATAGATAATTGGAATATACAGCGTGGGATCTGGAGGATGCGTACAATAGAGTTCGATATGATATTTTGATGACCTCACTGATGAAGAAGGGGGTCAATCCCTGGTTGGTGAACTGGATAGCAGCCGTCCTTCACTCTCGTCGGGTTGCTCTCCGTCTGGGTGCATGGACCTCAGAGCCACACATGTTAACCCCGGGACTGCCACAGGGATCTGCAGTCTCACCGGTGCTCTTTAATGTGTATACGAGCAAGATTGCAAACCTAGAAGCACCAGGGGTTGGAAGAATACTAACATTTGCAGATGATATTCTTGCATATAGGCAGGGGAGAGATAGGGAGCAAACAGCCCAGGAGTTACAGGCGACAGTAAATAAAGTGATTGACTGGTGCACAGAAATGAGTGCTGTCATCCACCCGGAAAATTCGGCTGTTTTGTGGTGCTCTCTGGACAACAGGATTGTAAGAGCCGACTGTTGCTGGTAGGCTCAAGGTGATGCAGGCGAAGGCATACCTCAGAGTAGCTGCAGACACAGACCACCCACTGCATGAGGCGCTGGACGCAGTTAAGGGTCAGCGACTGATAAGAGGGAAATCATGGATGGCTCAGGTGGAGGATAGGATCAGACAGGTGTGCCCCTTGGAGAACATTAGGCGTGGAGAGGAGTCGGTCAGAGTGCCAGCGGAGCAGTCAGACTTGTGCAGAGTTATAATCACATTAAGCCGGGAGTGCAATGAGTGGCCAGCAGGGGCCACGGAAGTGGATATCCAGCAAATAATTCAGGACAATGCTCGCTCGGGTGATGTGATTATCTACACAGATGGTTCGGTGTGAAGAGGTGAGAAAAGTGGCTGTGGGTTCATAGCCAAAGCTAATGGTCGATGTTTGGGGCAGGAGAGCTTGCCATATGATACCACAACATCCAGCTTAAGAATGGATATGAAGGCAGTCACTGCGGCTCTCCGCTGGATGGAGAACACGACACACACACACATCGTGATTGTAACTGACTCAGAAAGCATGTTGACGAGGGTGAGGACGGGCAGGCTTCGTGCGGAGTGGCTTGCTTCGCTTCGGAGGTAACAGGTGACAAGCATCACCTGGATCTTTTCTTCGAGGCATGCCGGTGTGCTGGAAAATGAACAGGCTGGCTGGCTCTGCAGAACTTGGTGGAGTATTGATACATGACAAGACAGACGTGATTGTAACTGACTCAGAAAGCATGTTGACGAGGGTGAGGACGGGCAGGCTTCGTGCGGAGTGGCTTGCTTCGCTTCGGAGGTAACAGGTGACAAGCATCACCTGGATCTTTTCTTCGAGGCATGCCGGTGTGCTGGAAAATGAACAGGCTGGCTGGCTCTGCAGAACTTGGTGGAGTATTGATACATGACAAGACAGACGTGGTTTCGGCCTTGTGGGAGCACGTGCACACCTCGGAGGAGCAAATGGATTACCATAGTCTGGCAAGAATGAAACAGCGAGGAGTGACGAGGGGATCTGGCCGACGCTCAACGCTCAGGGGAAAGGCGAGATGGACTTATAATCAGATTGCTACTGGTACTATTAGTGTTGGGACTCTTCGCTGGCTGCTGAGGATGGTGACTGAGCACTTATGGGAATGCCCCGAATGCTGTGATGTCGATTCCTAAATCAATCAATCAATCAACATCAGCGTGGGAGACCTGACAGGCTGAAGAAGCAACATTCAGAATACTTTCACAATGAAGTTCTCATTTCACTTTCACATTTTCTCATAAAAATACTCTTATATTCTTCTCTTTCGCTCACTAGGCATAACCACAACATTTAAATATGTTTTAAAGTGGTACATGTTGTCCAGAGAACAATATTATATTATCTAAGGGCGCACTACATCACAGATAGTGACTGCTCCAGGTGGAATCTTAGCGTCGACTACCAGATTTCCAATTCCAATTCCAATTCTCAAAAAAAAAAGTATTACAAATTCGGTCTCGTCTAATCTGTTTCCTCAGCGGTAGTTATTGTTGAGAGCCGTGGTTGTGTGGACTGTTAGTCCTAATTCCTAATGGTTATCTTGGTTCCGCTCTGTTCGTCAGATAAATTTATTTTGTGCTATCTGGTTTTCTTTGTCTTGTGTTGATCCTGATAAAGACCGGTCCTTGGTATGTATGACTCTTTCAAAGCATCCTGCGCCTGGTGCTAGTCCACTCCTGTTTCATCTTCCATCATAAATCAACAAATACACCTACTTCCCGTTCAGTGTAGGGATTACTTTATCTAGGAGATGCCCAGCCGGACAAGTCCTCCTTCCACACATACTCACCAATTAACCAATCCTTTCACCCATGGATTGATCAACTACACACATTAATAACTATATGACCATAATAAATTATACTCCTTATAATTCATTACTATAGTATTAACTAAGGATAATTCATGAATTGTTAAACTTAAATAACCAACTCATATCACAGCCATCGCTCCGTCCTGGGATCCCTGTCCCAGAACCTGAGTTGCCTTTGATTAACTGACCTTCCATTCTGGTCGGTAATCTCTGTGCCGGTCGAGCACAGCTTTGGTGGCCATCCACCAATACACTTTCCCACAGCTACTGTGGGTCCCGTGCATCTTGTCCCGTGACGACTTAGGTCACGTCATCCAATGTAGCAAGGCCTCCAGCCTCTCCTCTACCACACCTCAGCTCCATATTTTTGGGGGATCATTCCCCTTACATACTACTACTTCACGGCAGTACCTCAAGTACTCCATGACAGAGTCAGGTTTCTGGAAGAGTAGAATAATAGAGACAGATTCGGTTCGTTTCCTATCTTGGATCTACCTAGACGCAACGGCCTCGAATTACAGAGCGCCGGATCGTTCTCGGTCGGGTATGTTCAACCATCAAATAAGCACGATAGCTTTGGGGTCGGACCTGCAACCTAACGGCTCGGGCGGACCGGCCTACTTTCCAGTCGGTTGACTAGACATACGCAAGATTGAACACGCACGGTCACTCTAGCGGACGGACCTGTAAACAAGCAGTGACAATAGGTCTTATAAATACTTCCTATCAACCGGTATCCAATAAATGTAACACCATTCTTCCTACGACGAATAACACTGGTAATATTACATCGCAAATACTTACCTGCCGGCCTTTCCCATGAATCACACCTTGGTTCCAAGGATAATCACCACCACTGATCTAACATTTGCGTTACAATCATAATCTAACGAAGCTCATTATACATCTATAATAATAACAAGCCCTAACTTATCATTATTAACAGCATCTAGCATTTCTATGTAATGACTGACAAACAGCCTGCCTTGCGTGTGTAATTCCTAACCAAACAAGTAACTGCTACACACTTGGTAAAGTACCGGCATCCTCCTGGCACAAAGCAGTGATACTCTACAGATCACTAACCATGCAAATCCTTTGTAAACTAATGATTTATAATTCTATCAATCTACAAACAATGGTTTTACGCGAGTACTAGAAAGAACACACGTTCCGGCACATTTTGGATACACACGCTCAGCTGTTGAGCCCGTCCGTCAACACATCACTTCGCCGATCGATAATAGCTAATTAAATATGCAGGCGGCCGTCGGCAAATGTCTGCGCTTCGCTACGACAATCGCGGTCGGCAATTAATTCTCTTGGGACGGTAGGCGCGGTATTAGGACAATAGTTACACAATAGACAAAGTATTCAACTGACCTGTGATATTCAATCACAATCTTGACTGCTGATGTCCCGCTCTGGCCGCGCACACTGACATCAACTTTCAGCAGCTCAATTCTGCGATCGTTCTACGATGAGGTCCGACTGGCGACTGATCACACCCAGCTAAATGCGTCGTCACAAAGCCTTCACTGCTCGAGTGAATTTCATGATCCACGGAGAAGTCCTGCGTCACGGATTGTTCTAGGGGGTGCTAGGGGGCTATATGTAGCCCAGACGAGTGACTTGACTATGTACAGGTGTACTATTGCTTGCTCTTACATCATCATGCCTATACATTATAGTTAATAGTGGATCTATGATGTGATTATCTCATACATATATCTTGATTGCATTATGTATGACTGAGAGGCAGGTGTAATGGTGGAGTTGCAGTTAGTTCTTATTGTAGTTGAGTACTCACACCACCCCCTCCGTGTTTCAGGATTTGTTATTGCTATACTAAATGAGATTCCAGAGTTGAACCATGAGCTCTAGAGGACCGGCTCACTCCAGTGCCGATCAAGATGATGAGTAAGGCATTACTGGGAGCGGTCATTGGAATCTGCCGAGATCAACGATTGAAATGTCTGAGTACAGAATGTGTCGGTAGGTCTATGCTGTGACCACCGGAGAGAGTCCGACGAGTGTCAACAGATCCCGAGAGGATCCAAGACAACAACGTCTGTTGATTCTAGCCAGTGAAGCACTGGTGGAATTCGAACTTAGTGAGAACCTTGAGGATTGCAAGGTAGTAACTTTCAAAGTTGACGAAATTGATCTCTGTTACCAGTCACCATGGCCTGTTTGTTATGCTTCCGGCCCGGCTGGGTCGTTATGGGACACCTTGTATATTATCATGCTTGTGTGGTGTGTATCTACAATGGTTTACCTTTGTGAAGCCGAAACTTGGTCCAGTAACCTAAGACATTGATTTACTTATTGGTGTGAACACCGGAGTGATATGCTTGATAGGGTAGGGATCTACCCCATTCCGAGGTGTTGAACATTGACATTGATGGTTAGGATGTGATTGATACCCTTCGATCAGGGTAGTTACTTGTGAATTTGTGAAGATCTATTATTCCAAGAGACATGGGAATAGGTGAAGTGTTGTAGTCACCTGATAGACTTTGCAAGTGACATTGTGTTGATGTGGAATAGGTGAAGGGTGGTATTCACCTGTTAGACTTTGCAAGTGACATTGTGTTTATGTGGAGCGAACGCTCAGGTTATAGGTGACGTATCAGTGTGCCAGTCACTTATGAGACAGAAGAGCATCCCGGCTCTTGAACTTTAGGGTACGGTGCTACACGTACTTGTCTGCAGTTGGGAGACAGCTAGTAGTCTAGAGTCTGCCCAGACTTCATCCGTAGAGTGTTACGGTGATATAGTACGACATCTAGGGAGGATCCTTGATCACCAGTGCAGTGTCGGTCAGGCAGTGGTACTACGCGTGATCATCCCGGGAGTTGGAACACTGAAAGAAGAAGGAACTTTGGAGAGACATCAGTCCTTGGAGTTCCTGTCCACTGGAGGTTCCTGGGTGAGTCGTGACCACGACAGGACGACCGCACGAACTATAGTCACAGTCTCTATGATGAAGAAGAATCATCTGTAGATCTGCTCATGTACATATTGTCTTATAGTCCGGCTTTCAGCCATCCTTCTCTGTGTTGCAGTTGACGTAGTAATGAATTAAATTTTGTTATGTTAGCTATGACTTTGTGCTGTGGTATGACTTGTGTTTTGTCCGAGCCCCCTTGGGGTAGGAAACCCTAGGTAGGGGAGGGGAGGTTCAGCTGTCCCGGCTTGTGTGGGGCCTGGTAGTTGTGAAGTGCTAGTGAGGTGGTTGGAGCAAAGACTGGGATATTATCTATAGTAGCAAACCAGTCCAAGCCCCGGCGGTTTTGTTACAGGCATGACGGCCTTTAGCGCTGTCTCTCCACTGTTTCATCTATTCCTTGAGAATGTAGTTTTTGACTATATTCTTCCCTTCTAGTTTACATAGGTCTGTGCAGATTTTATTATTGCTGGTTATTCCTCGTTTCGTCGCTCTGTCTGCCTGTTCGCTTGGGTCTGTATGGTGTCTATCTTCCTCTTGTTGGCTTCTGATGCTGAGTCGTACACAATGCTGCCATATTCTAGCTTGCCCCTGATAAATGCTTTATAGAACATCAGCATTCTTTTGGTGTGGGCACCCCAACCGTTACCTTTTATCACCCGCAGTAGGTTGCTTGCTTTCTTGCATTTTTCTAATATCTGGCTTATATGTTTTGACCAGTTCATCTGTTCGTCCAGGGTAATTACTAGGAAGTCTGTGCTCTTTGTTCTATTAATTCCTTTTATCTCTATTTTCAGTCCTTGTTATGATTTACCTTCTTCTTGCAGCTAAATACCATGCTGACCGATTTATTGGTATTGATTTTGAAACCCAATTTGTCCATCCATGCTGTTAGCTTTTTTATTTGTTTTTGGAGGGGTCCTCTTGTTTTCTTTGCCGCCTTGCCACTCCTCCATATGGCGCAGTCGTCCGCGAATTGAGATAGTCCTGTTTTCTGGTCTTGAATCTCCTCTGTCATGTCGTTCACCAGTATTGAAAAGATTGTTGGTGAGATGACCGAGCCCTGGGGAATGCCGTTCTCTTGCACATATGTGTCGGATACCTCATTCCCTATCCTCACTGCGAAGCTTTGAATCTCTTCTGTCAGGTGGTTCACCAGTATTGAAAAGATTGTCGGTGAGATGACCGAGCCCTGGGGAATGCCGTTCTCTTGCACATATGTGTCGGATACCTCATTCCCTATCCTCACTGCGAAGCTTTGAATCTCTTCTGTCAGGTGGTTCACCAGTATTGAAAAGATTGTTGGTGAGATGACCGAGCCCTGGGGAATGCCGTTCTCTTGCACATATGTGTCGGATACCTCATTCTGAAGGCCGTCATTCTGAATGCTCTACGAGAAGTAAGACTTTTGCGAGAACCAAGTGATGACTGTGAATCTACAACAATGGCCAGACTGCGAGAGCAGCAAATTAAAAGAGGGGTGGCCAAACAAGAACACTACGCAGGAAGCCAAAGAAGATTGATAAACCAACACAGAACTGGCGTCGTTAGCCGCTACACGTTGCAGGATTTGCTGAGGAGGGGATCCGAGCACTTATGGACTGAATGGTTCGATGTGCAATGAGGATGATCTGTCGACTAACTAACTAACTAACTAACTAACCTCATTCCCTATCCTCACTGAGAAGCTTCTATCTTTGAGGAAGTTGTCTATGTATTTGTAGGTTCTACCCGCTATGCCTACTTTCTTTATCTTGATTAGTGCGGCTTCACTCCAGCATTGATCGTACGCCTGGGCTAGGTCCAGGAATACAGCCAAAGTCTTTTCCCCTCTCTTGAATCCTTTCTTTACATGGTTTTCCAATTCGATGATCTGATCCATCGTGCACCTGTTGGCTCTAAACCCGGATTGTGTATGGCTGTACAGTTCATTCTTCTCCAGGTAGAATGTTATTCTTTTATTTATCACAGTCTCCATAACTTTACCCAGGTGCGATGTCAACGAGATGGGGCGGTATGATTTTACCCTTGTTGGCTCTTTCCCTAGTTTCTTGACTGGGATCACCGTGGCTGTTTTCCACTGTCTGGGGATCTTTCCCGTCTGCCATATTACATTATACAGCTTAGTAATTGATTTTATGGTGTTATTCGGGAGCTTTTTGAGGATGGTATAATTTAAAATGTCCGCCCGTGCCGCGGTTTCGGATTTTTCGTTTAGCACTGTCATCACCTCATCTGTTGTGATGTCTTCATCCATAAAGTGTTCTTCCATGTTCTCGTCTCTTGTGTCTTTTAACTCTTGTGTCAGTTCCTCCCTTCTATGTCTTTCTTTGCTTCCTAGTCTTTTGTTAGAGCAGACTTCGTGGAAGTAATCTCCAACCACTTTGGCTTTGTCCTGGTCTGTTACTGCTAGTTTCGTGCTTTTGATGGTTGGGATTTTGCTGGTCTTTTTATTTCCTTGAATAGTTTTTATTTGTTTCCACACCTTTGTGGTTGGTGTATCTGGACTGAGTGTTTGACATAATCTTTTCCACTCCTTTTCTTTTGCATGTTTTACTGCTCTGTTTGCTTCATTTCTGAATTTCTTGTGTTCTTCAAAATTTTCTTCTGTCCTGCCTTTTGGTATTTCTGCAGCGCTCTTTTCCTATTTACTACTTTCTTTGTTCCACATTTATTTTCCAGTGTGTCGAGCATGGCAGCCTTGAAACATGTCCATTCCTTATCTACGCTTGAGTGGTAATCAGTGATGTTCTTATGTAGATTTTTGATTTCTTGATTGAATTCGTCTTTAACCGTATTTTTCTGCAGCCTCCTATAATTGATGAAATGTGTTGTTACAAGGGGAAACAAATACCTCCTTTTCACGGGAACATATTATTCATTTTATTATTTGCAAGGGACATAATTCGCCAACTTGTTTCTAAAGAAGCAATTAGTTACATCAGTTGTTAAATGTTTAATATAATGACACTACCTTCTCACCGTTAACACTACACCTTAATATAATAAAATACGAATACTTTTACTCCTAAAATTGAATATAATGTACTTGTTAATGCAATATATACAATGTTTCAACACTGCAAGCTCCGTGCACGATGTTAACGACTTCCCCGAATGGTCGATCTAACATTCTTACTCTGGTTTCTCTTCACAACGTAGAAATCTTTCGCACTTCACATTGCCTTCTTCTGCCAGAAAAAAAGCAAGAAAAAAAAAAAAAAACATTAAGCAAGGAGAAAAAAAAAAGGATAACCAAATCCTTTTTACACCTACTATATTATTAAAGGGTGCAGGATGAAATTGTTATTGTATGTACCTGCCATAATTTAACACAATTTCTAAGAAAATCATTTTAGCAAATGGAATTACATGTTTGGAAAATGTGATCATTATCATAACAAATTTTATCATTGTGATTATTAGCATTGCTGTTATCACCCTTAGTAGTTTTTATTCCTAGTAATTATTATTATAAGATGTATTTCATGTAAACACCATTCCTAAGAAAATCATTTTAACACATGAAATCACATGTTTAACTAGTGTAGTATTATTATCATTGCTGTTATCATCATTGCCTTTAATTTTATCACCCTTAGCAGTTTTATTCCTTGTCATTATAATATTATTCATGTATTTGGATGTTATTTGCATTATTATCATTGTAATCATTATTAATATCACATCCCCCTTTCCCATCTTTTGATACTGTGATTGTTATTACTGCTGCCACGCTCACCGTTTTGTTTCAGTTCTGCACCGCCATGTTTATCATCACCGAGGGTGATGGTACTTGGTAGGAGTTTTTGGAGCTAACAGGAGAGCGGGGCAGCAGGGGGAAAAATAACAGCCCGCTACCATCACGCTTTTGATTTAAAATATTTCCTTACAACAATGTCAATGGAGAAATGTTTAAATGTATAAAATATTTGTAATTTTTGCGCATATGTCACCTACACGCCCACATGCAACGCTCTGTAAAAACACGCACACAAATACTGAACACACAGTACGCATGTAACAACACAAACAATACAAATGCAACAACTACCCCTCCTGCATCGTAAACTAGGATACTCCTTGACAACCCCCCCCCCCCTTCCCCCCCCCACCTTTTCGATACTGTTCGTTTTGATGCTGCTGCTGCCTTCACCGGTCGGTTCTAACAAGTTTTACTGCCCTTGACCTCATTACCAGGTAGTGATGATGGTATTGGTGGGGTTGGAGCTGACAGGTGAAAGGGTGGCAGAGGGAAAAAAAATGGTATACTACCGTCTTGTTGTTGTTTGTACTCGTTTTCCGTTACCCTTCATTTCAAATGTAAAAATGTTGAAATAAATGTTGTAAAAATTTGCGCATATGTCACCTACACTTCCACATGCAACGCTCTGTAACAACACGAACAATACAAATGCAAAGTTTTCTTTAACACTCAATAAAAGTTTAAAAAAAAAAAAAAAATTCAACACATAAGACGATCCTCCCTCTGCTTGGAGGGGGGAAACATTTTTTTACTGGCCTTCTAGGGCCACACAAAAATTTAAAGAAAATTAACCACACACATCCCAAACTTTGATAAAAAAAAAAAAAAAATTCCTCGTAACTGGTATGGAACCTGTGAGAGAAACAACACATCTTGTAATAGTACTAGTCACTGATCCTACCGGCTGAGTGTAAGCCTATTGCCTTAGACACGACCCAGATTTGAATTACCACAGAAAAGATAGAGGTAACCACTTAAACTAAACTACCGGCACTCTTCCGAATTGATTCTTATTCACTACATTCACTGCGGAGCTATTTGGGACCGGAATTCGGAAGAGTGCCAGCTATTTCTATTCCAGTATGGATTAAAGTGTTGTTCTAGAATTCGGCTGTCAACGTTTCTTTCACACGGATTAAAATACGCTGGAACAATATGCTTTGCAGGTACCACGGATACTCGGATTAGTTAAGGTGCAGTAAGTCTTTGAATCCTGTAGTACTGTTCGTAGCAATCGTAATATATATTTATAACAATATACTCTTTCTACCACATATCTCACACATATTCGACACAATTATTCATATAATGATAAGATATACAATATATTTACAATGGGATATTATATCATCCCTATCACATAATTTGTACAGCGTTACTGAAATGATTTCAACTTTCGCTGTGATGCTGAGCGCTCTATCACTGTGAAGTTTACTCATTATCTGCTGTGCGCTCAGGTACTACATGGCTGTTGGGTACGTCGTAAAGACATCTAGAAAGAAGGTCAGCAAATGAATTTTGTGAGCCTCCCCCGATGTGTTTCCACCTTGCCGCGGTGGGGGCGCTTGTGTGTCCCTCTGACCCCATGTGCTTGCCGATGGATGAAAACTACATATCGGACAGCTTATGGGATAGGGGCCAGACTAAGAGAGACACAACCTGCTGCTCTGCGGGTTAGACTGAGGTGAGGATAACAGTCAGAAGTTAAATCAGGCGAACGAAGGCAGAAGGTCTTGGTCCAGACAAAACACTTAAGGCTCCCTGTCGAGGGCTGTGGCTGAACGCCTCTAAGCCACAAACCCTCGGATATGAGAGCCGAGCAAATTCCCTCCTACCGAAAAATAGAGGCGTGATACTGAGCAAGCTACATGCTCAGGTCTGATACAAGTTCGAAGGTCTCAGCTGGGGGATATGAGAGATCCCCGGATGAGAGGGCCAGGCCGTTTCTCGTTCACTGCTGCAAGAAGGTAAGGTCCTGAACCGGCAGCACATGTAGCCTACCTTTTGAGCGATAACAAAAAGTCAGAAAAGTGCCCCAGTCGAAGGAAATAGTTACGAAAACTGTCTGTTTCTAACTCATAGAGAGTGTAGACAAAAGTGGAAGAACGTCTCAATCACGCGAAATGGAACGCACGGCGAGCGAACCTATTGCGTTGTCCGAAGTCAAAAATAAAAAAAAGTGGATGTCGCTCGCAGTCTGACCGCTCCTGGTGTGCTTGAGCGATCAGTGGCAAGCGAGACTCCCAACACATGGAAGTGAGGAACTAAAGCAGCATGAGCAGGACGTGGCAACTCCTCGGGTGAGCCCAGTCTCAGAGCAATATGTGCCGGCTCTGCAATTATGGAAGCCTCCTTGGATAGCCAGGGAATGCCCATGATCTGCCCCTGCCTTCCCTTGAGGGCCGACCGCGATGTCGTTGATCGTTCTATCTTGACCAGCTGAGATATTGGCGACATCACAACAGTCTAACGTGCCTCGAAACCAGAGGAAGGCTAACCTCATTAATAAAATGCCCGCCGGAAGTCGGAAGTGTCGGCCTACGGGTGGCAAACTAAAAATTGACACTACGCAATTACGTCCGAGTGAAATGTCTCGTCCGAATGTCTCTCGTGCTAGGAACAGCTCTGACTACCTAGTTTCCGAATGCCGCTCTTGTTCGGAACAGCTCTGACTAGGTAGTTTTCCGAATGTCTGTCGTGCCTGGAACAGCTCTGACGGGCGCAACGACAAGCACATGTCCGAAAACCCGCTGAGTGGATACCGTCTGCAACCCTGTCTGGTTTGTGCGGGAATGACCCGGGGCAAACGAAATGACCAATATATTGAAGTGAGGATTTAAAGCAGCCATGAGCAGGACGTGAGCCCTTGGTGAGACCAGATCCAGGGCGCTATGTGTCGGCCCTGCAACTATGGAAGCAACCTTGGATGGCGGAAAATGCTATGGACTGTCCCTGCCTTCCTTTGAGGAATGACCGTTATCTTCGACCGTTCAACCTTGGCCAGCTGGGCTGTAGATGGCACCTGGTTTGTGCGGGAATGACCCGGGGCAAACGAAATGACCAATATATTAAAGTGAGCATTTAAAGCAGCCATGAGCAGGACGTGAGCCATTGGTGAGCCCAGATCCAGGGCGCTATGTGTCGGCCCTGCAACTATGGAAGCAGCCTTGGATGGCTGAAAATGCTATGGACTGTCCCTGCCTTCCTTTGAGAAATGACCGTTATCTTCGACCGTTCAACCTTGGCCAGCTGGGCTGTAGATGGCACCACAAAAGTGAGAGCCTCCCAGGAATGCTACCTGGTTAAAAAATCACGCTGTAGCCTGATGTGTTGGCATACGGGTTTCGGCCCAAGGGCGCATAAATGACACACCGCAATCATATCTGAAAAAACACTCCGGATGAACGAAAAGAAGAAGAAGAAGAATTTTGTGAGCCACTTATATGTCTGACTTCGAAGCTATAATCCTGCAGTAGTGTCAGATTCTCACCCATAGTTGCAACGCGTCGTCTTTACCAACGTCAGGCGAATGCAACCGGGCTCAACTCTGAGTGATGTTAATGAGTGATGTGGAACTGTCGTAGTGCCAAGCAGAGAGGTCCTGTATTGGAGAAACTATTATGTGATTTTGATGTCCTCATGCTCCAGGAGTTAAATACAGATAAATACCATTGCCCTGGGTACGTCAGTTATATAAACCCCACTGGGCAGAAGAGACATGGGCAAGGTCTGCTGGTGAAGAGAGGAGTAAAGCATGTGGCACTTGACTTGAGCCAGTGGAATCACAGTGCAAGGGAGGTCCAGGGTATACAAATGGAGATTGGTGGCTTAAGTTGGAACATCATAAATGTATATGCCACAGTGGACTGTTTTGTCAGAAAGGAACAATGGGACTGGCTTAAGGAATTAGAGGACTTACCAGGTGATAGGCTACTCATATGTGGAGACTTCAATGCGAGAAACAGAGATTGGGACAGTAGTGGAGAAAATCGACAAGGAATTGCACTTGCGGATGCCATGGTGGACTCCGAGGTGGTCTGCATAAATGATGGTAGGCCGACTAGAATGGCAATGAGGCCTGGCGATGCGGATACTGCTATTGATTTGGCACTTGTCTCCCAGTCATCAGTCCTTGATGTAAGGTGGACTGTTTTGAATGACCATGGGAGTGATCACATGCCATGCTCAGTCCTGATCTCTAAGTCCAGGAAAGTTAAGGCTGGGAGAGCGCGCAAGACCTTTCGGTATGAGCGGAGCGACAGCCTTCTTGGACGCCTCAGACATGGGGCATGCAACAGGACTGTTAAAACTCCTTTTTTGCAGCCCCCATGGTGGACCCCAGAAGTAGACAATGCGTGGAAAGCAAAGAGAGCTGCAGTGAAGCAGCTAAGGAAATTGCGACAGACACCCCTAAGCTCACGAGAGGAAGTGGACATAGCGGAAAATGACAAGAAAGACAAGGTGGAGGCTTTCAAGCGATGTGCTGCAGAGGCCAAGAAAGTAAAATGGGAGTGTTTTATGAAGGACATTGGAGGTGATAAAACACTGCATAAATTCTGGAAACTGTACAGACAAATGCAAAGAAAAGATCGGCCTATGACAGTGGGAACAATTTATAAAGAGGATGGGGTACGCTTGACAACAGACAAGGAGAAAGGGGAGGCGTTTCTCCAGAGATTTTTAGAGCAGACCAATCATAGTGATGCGGATACCAGGGATGCAGTTAGAGTGGAATTATCTGGCACAATAGAGAATATGCCTTACGAAGACATCGTACTGTTTGAAGATGTTAAACATATTTTGCAGAAGGCAAAAGACACGGCACCAGGGCCTGACAGTGTTAGGTATGGCCACATGAAGGCTTTGAGCGATGTGGACCTGAAGGAGATGGCTGGCTGCTTTAATCAGAGCATTAGGACAGCGTCAGTACCGCAGGATTGGCTGCATAGCTATCTCATCCCTCTCCCAAAACCATACAAGGCTCATTCAAAGCTTGCAGGCTTTAGGATCATCACCCTTCAAAATACATTTGGGAAGGTTTTAGAGAAGATAGTCGCTGTTAAGCTGCAGGATTTTTTGGAAAGGGGGAAGCTTCTTCCAAGAGGCCTGGGGAGCTACAGGCCAGGAAAAGATACCTGGTCGAATGCAGCCACCTTTGCCTTTGACGTTTATGAGGGGTTCCAGAGTAGACAGGAAACGATGGCGGCAGCGCTTGATCTCGAAGATGCGTACAATAGAGTTCGCTATGATATTTTGATGACCGCACTTATGGAGAAGGGGGTCAATCCCTGGTTGGTGAACTGGATAGCAGCCGTCCTGCATTCTCGTCAAGTTGCTCTCCGTCTAGGCGCATGGACCTCCGAGCCACATATTTTAGCCCCGGGACTGCCACAGGGATCTGCTATCTCACCGGTGCTCTTTAATGTGTATACGAGCAAGATTGCATACCTAGAAGCACCAGGGGTTGGAAGGATTCTAACATTTGCAGATGATATTCTTGCATACAGGCAGGGGAGAAATAGGGATCAAACAGCCCAGGAGCTACAGGTGACAGTGGACAAAGTGATTGACTGGTGCACTGAAATGAGTGCTGTCATCAACCCGGAAAAGGCGGCCGTGTTGTGGTGCTCTCTGGACAATAGGATTGTGAGAGATGATACCCCAAGCCTCACGATAGATGGTAGAAGCGTCAACAGAGAGAACAAACTGAAGTATCTGGGAATCACATTTGACAGGAGTCTGTCCTTCAAGGACCATGTGGAGACGGTTGTGACAAGATCGCAAAAGGGACTCAATGCACTTAAAACTATGGCTGCAATGGACATAGAGCAGAGAATGCTCTTCACACTATACCAGCACTTGATCCTCTCAGTGATTGATTATGGACTAGGAATGCTCACTGTCTCAAAGAGTCAGCTGGTGAAATTAGAGCGCATACAGAATGAAGCGATGCGGGTCATTCTGGGATGCACCAGAGACACTCCAGTAGTGTGTATGCGTTACATCCTTGGTCTTCCTACTGTTGCTAGTAGGCACAAGGTGATGCAAGCGAAGGCATACCTCAGAGTAGCTGCAGACACAGATCACCTGTTGCATGAGGCGCTGGACGTAGTTAAGGGTCAGAGACTGATAAGAGGGAAATCATGGATGGCTCAGGCGGAGGATACGATCAGACAGGTGTGCCCCTTGGAGAACATCAGGCGAGGAGAGGAGTGGGTCAGAGTGCCAGCCGTGCAGTCAGACTTGTGCAGAGTTGTAATAACATTGAACCGGGAGTGCAGGGAGTGGCCAGCGGGGGCCACGGAAGTGGAAATTCAGCAACTAATTCATGAAAATTCTCGCTCGGGTGATGTGATTATCTACACGGATGGGTCAGTGTTGAGAGGTAGGAGAAGTGCCTGGGGGTTCTTGGCAAAAACTAATGGTCGGCGTTTGGTGCAGGATAGCCTGGCGTATGATAACACTACATCTAGCTTAAGAATGGAGGTGGAGGCGGTCAGTGCAGCTTTCCGCTGGATAGAAAACACGATACATACACACATTGTGATTGTAACTGACTCAGAAAGTATGCTGAGAAGGGTGAGAACAGGTAGGCTTCGTGCAGAGTGGCTTGCTTCGCTTCGGAGGTCACGGGTAGTAAGCATCACCTGGATCTTTTCTCCTGGGCATGCCGGTGTGCTGGGGAATGAACAGGCGGACAGATTGGCTGGCTCGGCAAAATTTGGTGGAGTATTGATGCATGACAAGGCAGACGTGGTTGCGGCCTTGTGGGAGCACGTGTACACCTCGGAGGAGCAGATGGAGCACCATGGTCTGGTAAGAATGAGACAACGAGGTGTGATGAGGGGTTCTGGCCGACGCTCGGCGCTCGGAGGAAAGGCGAGACGGACATATAATCAGATTGCTACTGGAACTATTAGTGTTGGAACTCTTCGCTGGCTACTGAGGATGGAGACGGAGCGCTTATGGGAATGTCCCGAATGCTGTGATGTCGGTTCCTAGATCAATCAATCAATCAATCAATCACTCTAGTTACAACGCGGCGTCTTCGACGGCACTAGGGAAGTCCAGCCAGGCTAAACTCTGAGCAACGCTAAGCCCGTTGCTGGTCAGTCGGGACACAGCGTGAAACTTGTGGTTCACGCAGGGGGACTCTACTCCGACTGACGAGAATGCTGAACGGCTAGGCAGACAGGCTTGGGACGTCGTATCGGACAGACGGGTTGAATGAGGCTTGTATTGAATTGAATGTTTGAGCGTGAATCGATATCTAGCCTGTACGAGTGTTGGAGACTGAGCGCCTGTGTGATTAACTTGTAAGTGTATTGCATTGATGTATCTATTGATTGCTTGTATTGATTATATGATGACATTGTGAATTATGATTGCGCGATGCATGCATTGATTGTGAAGTGTTTGAATTGTTATTACCGTGTGTCACGTCGAGTTATTTAGTGACAGTATTTAGTATCTCACTTGTCAGCAAACGAGCTTCATTTCTTGCCTCACGCAAGACCCTGACAAGTGCGAACGTGGGTAGCTCGTCCTACTTTGTAAATCTTGTGATTGAAATTGTAGGAAATAAGTGCAAACATGGCGTAGATGTCCTTGAACCGTTATTGCGTAAGAAAAGAAGTACGAACATAGCTTAAATCAGTTGTTGTAAAATAGATGTGAATAGTAGTGTAAGCGGAAAGTTTGGAAAGGTTGGAAAGTAAGTTGTTGATTGTGGTGAAAAGACGACAGAACGACTAACAAAAATACTTGACTGCATACAAACCTACAAAACCTTAGTTGACATCGCATACACCACACATTTGCACATGTTCTAATTTCTCTTGTTCCAAAAACAACAGGTTGTTTTGTGTCATCCGTACCTGTTGATTGTAAAGTCCTTTTTTTGTCGACCTGAAGTAAGATCCATTGTGGTTCCGGGCAGTAACGAACAGCCATTGTCCGACACATTGTTCAAGAAATACTTGAGTATAATTTTTTCTCCTCTTTATACTTTTGTTAATCAGGTCAAAGCATAAGCTGTACTAGTAAAAATTGTAAAACTATTGTATTTCAATTACTAACAACATAATTAATCTTGTGTGTATTTATTTCATCAGACATTTTTCATCATGTCTAGTTTAAACGAGTATATCGAAATGGGTTTAAAGTTGAATCTTTCTGGTGAAGAATTAAATAACTGGAGTGAGAGAAAGTTTGCAGAATACCTCCTATTACAGCAAAAAGCTAATGAACGCGAAGATAGAGCTGCCGAAAGGGAACTGCGAAAATCCGAAGTAGAGGCTGAAGCCAGAAAGGCAGAATCAGATAATGCGTTAACACTTAAACAGGCAGAAACAGATGCAGAAATAAAGAAAGCTGAAATTTTAGCTCAGAGAAGGAAAGAAGAACTCGAAATAAATGCTCGAAATAAACGAGAAGAGCTTGAAGTACAGCTAAAAATTGAACAACTGAAAGCTGAAACTTCATAAGAGAAGGAAGATAGAAAGTCAGACAAATTAGACAAAGAACAGCCGTACAAAAAGTACCAAGGGCTTGTTAAAAATTTCACCACGGGCGACTGCATAGCAGCCTTCACCCAAAACTTTGAATGCATTATGGAGCATTATCAGATCCCAAAGACTGAATGGAATATGATATATATGAGAAGTCTTTCTGGGGAACCTCTGAAAGTGATAGAGACTATTCCCAATGACCTGAAGAAAGATTATCAGTATATTAAGTCTAAAATTATGTCTCATTTCCTGTTAGATGAAGCAGGCTACAGAGAACAGTTTAGTAAATTGTCACCTAAACCAACAGAAACGTTCTCTGACTACGTCTCAGTAGTACAGGATATGTTTACTAAATGGCTGTCAGCAGCCAATGTGAATGATAGTTTTGATAGATTGAAAGATCTTATTTTGAGAGATAAAATTATTACATCTCTGCCACCACTATTTTCGAAATTTCTATTGGAATGTCAGTGTGAGAGTGTACAACAGATTGAGAGTCGTGGCTCGGGTTATTTTACAGCCAATAAACAATGTTTCACTAGTGGATTGACTAGCACAGACTTTGTAGCAGCCGCTACATATGATAGATCAAAGTCAGTTCCCTACAGTAAACAGAAACCCTATAAGCAATCTGCTGAGAAATATTATCAGTGCAGATATTGCCATTTATCACACAACGAAAA
The DNA here is from genome assembly GCA_014155875.1 of Cepaea nemoralis. Taxonomy (NCBI): domain Eukaryota; kingdom Metazoa; phylum Mollusca; class Gastropoda; order Stylommatophora; family Helicidae; genus Cepaea; species Cepaea nemoralis. The sequence continues at coordinate 187,284 of JACEFZ010026777.1, forward strand.
TGATATGTGTGATCAACACCCAGAGTACACCTCTTACTTGCAGAATTACATAGCTAAGCAAGATAAGGAGAGAAAGAACTATAAACGTCTCACCAAATGCTTCCTTTGTAAAGCCTATGGCCACTGGCGCCACTCTTGTAAAGGCAAGCATATGACTAGAAAGGCTAATGCAGCCATGTTTGATAGCTCTTCCTCAGATGAGGAAATTGTAGAAGATCATCCTGTAAATTCAGCACATTCCATTGATGTGTCTCACCATGAAAAATGTACCATCTGTGATCGTTTCCATGAGGATGGCGTTTTAACGTACCTGTTACAAATGAGGAGGCCAATTTAGTGATTAACTCCAAAGGTAAATTAAACATCCACCATGGGTTTGTTAATGATAAAGCTGCCACCGTTTTACGGGATAGCGGCAGTACTCTCATTGGTCTAAAGAGAGACTATATTTTACCCTCAGAGTATACTGATAAACATGCTACATGCAGAACTTTCTCAGGTAACATCGAGAAATACCCGCTTGCATGGGCATACATAGATACACCATTTCTTACAGGAAAGGTCAAATGCGCAGCATTAACCAATCTTTGTTGCGGTATTATTATTGGTAACATTCCTGAGGTAAATGATATGCCACATGACAGTATTACATCCACTGTCACTTGTAACATTGATAATACCATTTAACCTTCATCTCAAATCGCTGTTCATGATGTATTACTACCTGTAAATGAATGCATGTATGCCAATTCGTTAACTTCAGCACATGAATGTATTGGTCTGAACGTAACACCAACTTGTAATGTGATTGATAACCTTGATATTACAAATGCAGTAACCAGATGTGCTGCTCAAATGCAAGATCGAATCGATCAGACAGAGGCTTTACAAATAGTAAGCCCAGTTGTAACATCTCCTGAAACAACCAGGGAGAAACTTATAACAGCCCTAAAAGTCGATCGATCTTTGCAGAAATATTTTAAATTAATAGGCCAAAAGCCACGAGTATCGAAGAACGCCAGATGGCATTTTGCTCTGAAAAATGGGATTCTGACACGGTACTATACCAAAGGTTCTAGCACTACAGAACAGACGGTGCTACCATCAGAAAACCGCAACCAAGCATTACATCTAGCGCATGACATACCCTTTGCAGGGCATATGGCTTATGCCAAAACTAGAGCTAGGTTACTTACTCAGTTCTATTGGCCTAAATTCTGCAGTGATACCAAACAGTGTTGCAGATTGTGTGACATCTGCCAAATGTTTGGTAAAAAAAAGTAAACACCCGCAAGCTGAACTGCAAATCACTGATTTGGCAAGCAGACCGTTTGAAAAGATCTCTGTCGATATAGTTGGTCCTCTTAACCACATAACATCGAGAGGAAATAAATATATTGTAACAATAATTGACCTCTGTAGTCGGTGGCCAGAAGCGATTCCTCTTAAGAACATAACTTCCAAAGACATAATGGAAGTCTTCTTCCATATTTTTTCGAGGGTAGGATTCTCTGATACCATCCTCTCAGATCGGGGTAGTCAGTTCATAGCATCAGCCACTCAAGCCTTTACTAAAATGTTGGGGGTAAAGCAGTGTTTCAACAGCCCCTACCATCCTCACTCAACTGGTTGCCATGAGTCTGGTTAAGTAAAGACTGGTTGAGTAGATTACGGTAGAACAACGGTAGGATGAATTGTCATGGGGTGTCAGAGCAAAGAAATACACCGGGAAACGGTTATTCGTAAGGGCCAATAGAAGTGCGAGGATTAGGGCATGTGATCGGAAAGGTCGAGAAAGGCGGGAGCTGAGAGGGCAGTCGGGGGAAAAAGACAACGATGTACACATCACAGAAATGGAGAGACCAGGTTCTATTCTGAAGAGGTGGACAGAAGCCCAACTATGAATGTTAAATCAAAGCCTGCACGGCAGGAAACAGAGTGACATAGTTACTGAGATCATGTGTACGACAAGCAAGATGGTCAGGCGAATACGCCAGGTCGTTTATCACGCTCCTGCAGAGATAGTGAGGTTAGCCGTGTCGCTGAGTAGCTGAGGGCCGAGAATGACCCAGTACGGCGAGGTGTAAGTAAGAACATTGTTAGCTATAGAGTGATGTAAACTTATTAATGAATAAACAACGTGACTAATTCAGTATGTTTTGGAACTGCTATCTTTGTGCTATTGGACGTATACATTCGTAAGTTGTCAGGGTGCATACAACTATAACCCCTAGTAACACTCTGGCAATCATGGGGGACGTCACGGAGCCTGAATCCAGGGAATGGAGGACGATACGAAATTGAGCGATTCTCACGGAAAAAGTAATCAGCGTGGAAAGTTCTAGTGATAGATCGAAGTTAAGAACAAATATTAGAACACGACTAGTGGAAAGCCGGCAACAGTATTAAGCTACAAAGATACCATTGTATTAATCGTGAACTATAATATGATTTGTGATAGCAAAGATCGGTGTGGAATAAGGAATAGGTGCAGCAATGAGCGATGCTTAATAACATCGTAGAAAGAGTTATGAGTAAAAGCCAGAATAGAAGCTTACGAATTATGAATCATGGCTAGTGGTAGAGCATTGCACGGTTGAACATAGCAACACGATTTGCAAGAAATTGATTCGCAGTGAGCGATACTCAGCAACTCAGGAAAGTGATCGCTAGTATCAAATAACACTGAAAGGTGAAGTGGGAAATGTGATTAAAACCAAAGAACATGAGTAGTCAAATAAGAAGCAGTGATTAATATCAAATAACATAGAAAATGAAGGGTGAAAAGCAAAAGTAATAATGTGTGCCGACTTGATTCAGGTTAGAGTTGCAAAGTGAGTTTGAACAATAGGACTATCACAACGATATGAGGGTGCTCGAGAAGGTGTTATTTAACAGCAGGAGTGAAAACATTGTGTGAATACTGCTATCAACCACAGCAGTGGAACCCACATAGAGTAGCAACAGCGATGTTGGTGGCGAATTGAGCAGGGTGCCATAAAGCGCAATATTTCAAGTTCTCCAAAATTTCAAAATAAGGGGCGCAGCCACATAAATAACATTAATAGGCGGTCTACATGTGCCCAGGCACTGGAGTGCTTTCAAGAACTAATCGCGTTATCAACATTGAGTATTCATTCCAGGTTTGTTTCACATGGTTTGGCAAGAGGTATCATATGTGGTATCTACACCACGTTTGGGGACCCACCAGTTCACCTGACGACCCAGTTGATCAGGTCCATGCCAATTGAACCGAGTTGGAGCCAGGCAGATCATTACCAAGTCCTGAAACAAGCGGAGCTGGAGCCGAGCAGTTGGACCAAGTCACCAGGGACACCAGCGCTAGAGATACAAGGTCAAGTTTTCTTATTGATTACTGTGTATATTCTGCTTAGTGGTCCAGAGTCATGGGACACATTTCATGACTATATATATATTTGTACCATCATTATTAGGGTTGCTCACTCCACAGGTATTCAGTTTGTCAAACGGTTGATAAGTGCCGTTGGTTGTCCGGCAAAGGATTATTGGTTTGAACAGTGGTACAGCAGGGTCAACACTTTGTTGATGTTATCATAACAAGACAAGCAGCAACACTTGAGGGGTCTGCGTGTACAGATAGTAATAGGGATACCACTCAGTAGTGACATCATATAACCATGCCTACATGGTCGGACTTCATAGATTTAGGTGTGAGGTGTGGGTTGACAGTGACAGAGCTCAAGACAGAACTGCAGAAACGGAACAATAACCAAGGTAACGACCAGCAGAATAGACCCAAGAGTAAAGATCACCGAACAGATTTCATAGCTTTAGGTGAAAGATGTGGGTTGACAGTGAAAGAGCTTAGGACAGAACTTCAGAAACGTAAGGAGAACCAAGGTAAAGACCAGCAGAATAGACCCAAGAGTGGAGAACACCGAACTACTCAATATAGACCGGCTCTACAGAGACCAGCTAAGGTAACTCGATTAGAGCCAGTAAGTGAATGGGCATATGGTGGTCGCCAACAAGAGTCTCTTAAAATAGGCGACAGAAACCCTAAGCACGACGCGGACATCAGAAACCGTCCTTCCAATAGAGTTGATAGGTACACAGACTACATAAGCAGTCGAAAATGTTGGGTCTGTAACAGCTTGGACCACGTAGCCAGAGAGTGTAGACTGAGACTAGTGACTAAACAAGAACATGACCAAAAGACAAACTTAGGATACATAGCAACAGACAGACATAAAAGACAACGGATCGGTAACCCTGCGTGTAGTCAAATAGTGCCTACACGGAAGTCGAATGCGAGCAGTATTCATAGCGAGACTTTAAAATCCCACAAAGCACTCGTGAACGGGAAGTTGACCACCTGCGTTAGGAATACAGGGTCGTCCATAGCTGGTGTAGATCATAGCCTGGTAAGGAGTAGCGACTACACGGGAGAGAGCGTGACGTGCAGTACCTTCGGTGGTACAAAGGAAAAGTATGCTATAGCATGGGTGCATATATCCTGCCCGTACTATGAAGGTAGAATACGAGTAGCAGTGTTGCCTAGTCCACTTGCAGGACTAATGATAGGTAACATGCCGGGAGTGACAGAGTGTACAGAGAATGAAGCCCAAAGATGGAATGGTAAAATGACACGGGAGAATACAGACTCCAGACAGTATATTAAGAAAGACAAGAAAGAAGATAACGTGGTCATACCTCGGGCTGACCAGACAGACACTAGACGGGTACCAGACATCCAAACCGAAGACCGTGCAAAGCAACAAAGAGACGACAAGACACTGCGAACTTGTTTTCAGCGGGCAAACTGCCCACCTAAACAATCGAAATTAGGCAAGTGGTCATTTGTAATGATGAATGAAATTCTCATGAGAGAATACACGAAAGATGCAACATGTATCTTACAAAGGGTGCTGCCAGTGCGAGAGCGCAGTAACGCTCTGGAACGGGCACACATCGCCCCGAGTGCAGACCATATGAGTTTGGCCAAGACTAGAAAGAGATTATTATCCGGGTTCTACTGGAAAGGCTGTGAGAAGGACATCAGAAGCCATGTCCGATCATGTAAATTGTGCAAACGAACAGAGGTAAGAGCCTCAGACATACAGATAGAAAAAAGCAACAAACAACAGATAGAAAACACTTGTGAGAAACACTGTCAACAAGATGACAAGAAATCAGAAACTCACCACATAGAACAGGTCACTGACAAAGAGACAGACAAACCACTGACACATGAACAGCCAACAGTCACACCGATAGCATGTGGCTTATTAGAGTGGCAGCGTCGTCAGAAATGTGCAGAATGCATCAAACTTAGGGTTACAATATTCTTAACTCTGATGAATACTTCTTCTTCTTCTTCTTCGTTCATCCGGAGTTTTTTTTTCGGATGTGATTGCGTTGTGCCTGTTTACGGCAGAGCTGCGTTCTTGCGCCGTTAGGCCGACACATCCGACTTCTGCGGGCATTTGTTGACCGGGTTAACCTTCCCGGGGGTTTCTTAGGACGTTTGACTCTCACTGTTGTGGTGTTATCCCCCATCCCAGCTGGTCCATATAGAACAGCCAAAGATCCTGGTCAGCCCTCAAGGGAAGGCAGGGGCAGACCATGGGCATTCCCCGCCATCCAAGGAGGCTTCCATACTTGCAGAGCCGATACATAGCGCTCTGGTACTGGGCTCACCCAAGGAATCGTCACGTCCTGCACATGGCTGCTTAGCCTCACTTCCGTATATTGGGCCTTCCGTTCACCATAGGCTGTTCTTCCGGAAACCAGAAGTATGCAGTCTGCAGATGACATCCACACAGTGAGCTTTCGATTCGGACTTTCCATGTAATGGATTTGCTAGCCAAGCAATATTCCATTTCGTGCCACTAGGACACTTTTCCACCTTTTATGAAGCCCACATAGTGGGCTTTTGATTCAGACTTTCCACGTAATGGATTTGCTATCCAAGCAATATTCCATTTCGTGCCACTAGGACACTTTTCCACCTTTTATGAAGCCCACACAGTGGGCTTTTGATTCGGACTTTCCACGTAATGGATTTGCTATCCAAGCAATATTCCATTTCATGCCACTAGGACACTTTTCCACCTTTTATGAAGCCCACACAATGGGCTTTTGATTCGGACTTTCCACGTAATGGATTTGCTATCCAAGCAATATTCCATTTCGTGCCACTAGGACACTTTTCCACCTTTTATGAAGCCCACACAGCGAGCTTTCGATTTGGACTTTCCACATAATGGATTTGCTATCCAAGCAATATTCCATTTCATGCCTCTGGGTCTTCATGCACCTTTAAATGTCAACCTGTATATAGTTAAAGTAATCTGCGGTCAACTTTAGCTTGTTGATATCTCCATAGAGCTTGTCCTCAAATGAAGCAGGTGTGGGCCAAAATATCTTTCTCTGTTCTGCATACATTGGGCAATCCTACAGCAAATGTTTTGCTGTCATTTTTCCAGTTCTACAATTACATTCATCGGTATCTCCTATCTTTAGTTTATTGAACAAGTGGTATTTCAGCCTGTTATGTCCTGTGCGGAGTCTGAAGATTGCTACTTGTTCTCTTCGGTCGAGTTTGTAATATGCATCATCCTTCTGATGGCCTGGATGCTCTGATTCCCATTTGGTTCTATAAGTGCTTTTTATCAACCTCTTTGCCTCATTATAGGTTATGTCTATGTCAGGCTGTGGTAGTCGTCCGCCCTCTTTTGCCAGTCTGTCAGCCTCTTCGTTTCCAGGTATACTGCAATGTGATGGGATCCACTGTATTACAACTTTTTTGGATTTCTGGCATAGACCATGGAGTGCTGCTCTTAGGTCAGTTAGTTCTGTGCTGTTATTGCTCTTCAGTATTGAGACAGCTGACTTTGCATCTGTGAAGATAGCTATTTGCTTCTCTTTATTTTCCTCCATCAGGAGCATTTCTGCTGCAGTTTTCAGAGCCTCTACCTCCGCTTTGAAGTTACTTGAAAATTTTCCAGTTGCCATTGAATGTGTTTTTTTCACTCCATTTTTTAAATTTAGGAGAATTCCTCCTCCTCCATTCTCTATTGAATTTTTGGCTGATCCATCTGTATATGCATGGGTCCAATTCCTGCTTGGGTAATGTTCTTTTATGTAGTTTAGGGTTATTTCTCTTCTTTCGGTTTCATGCTGAGTGTTCTTTTTCTCAATACCAGGAATGTTTTCTATCATCTCAGGCAGTTGCTGCTGTCTCCAAGCTGGGAACTTGTGTGCATTGTGTATGGGCTTGACTGTTGATATGTTAAGAATAGGATCTGCCCTAATCCTTCGTTTTGCAGTTTCTACAAAGTTGCTACGCTTCAGTCTTCCCTTTCCAAAACCATTAAATCTGTTGTACATAGGGTGGTCTGTCAATCTTCTAAATTTTTCTGCTTGTTGCTGGGCTCTGCTATCTCTTCTATCCTGCATTGGTTGTAAACAAGTGATCTTTTCCAGTTCATTAATAGGCGTTGTCTTCAGGCTTCCAGTTATGATTCGCATTCCTTGGTTTTGGACTCTACTTATTTTGTTAAAGTTTGACTTAGCTGATGTTGCCCAAGCTGCGATGCCATATTCCAGTACTGGCCTCACCCGTCCAGTATATAACTTCTTGAGAACTTTCTCATCTGCTCCCCACGTTGTACCAGCAAGCTTTTTCATGATTGCCATTCTCTGCCTTGCTCTTGTTCGATTTTTCTCAACCTGTGTCTTCCATGTCAGGCGACGATCAAAGGTGACTCCTAGATAGTTTGGATTTTCTTCATGGCGCAATATTTTTCCATTCAATACCAGCTTAGGTTGCTGAGGTTTATTTGAGAGGGAGAACACTGTGCATGTTGTTTTCTCCTCACTTATCTTCACTAGCCATGATTTTGACCAGTCCTCTAGAGTTAATAAGGCTTGCTGTATTCTGCTGTTAGCTGTACTAATATATTCTTCAGATGTCCATATGGCTAGGTCATCTGCAAAGGAGGATGTGTGTACTCTGGCTGGAAAATTTTCTGTGATGTCATTTATATATGCTAGGAATAATGTTGGTGAAAGAACTCCTCCTTGGGGGACACCTTGCTCCAGCAGCATCATTTTGCTTGTTTGTCCTTGTACTTTTGTCCTGGCAGTTCTGTTCTCAAGGTAGTGGCTGATCCATTTATACATTTTTCCACAAACATGCATGTTTTGCAGTTTTACTTTCAGTCCTTCCTTCCATACTTTATCAAATGCTTTTTCTAAATCTATCCAGACTGCTAGTGTGTGCTTTTTCTCTTGGAAGGTATCCTCTATTTCCTGAGCTATATAGGTTATTTGATCTTCAGTGGATCTGTACTTTCTGAATCCTGCTTGGTGTGGTGTTAAGAGTTTGTTTTCTTCCAGATGCCATGTTAGCCTGCCATTGATAATGCGTTCCATTAATTTTCCTACACAGCTAAGTAGACTGATAGGTCGATAGCCATTTGGTTCTTCCAGGTCTTTTCCTTTCTTTGGGACTGGTATTAGTATAGCTTCCTTCCATGCCTGTGGGACTATTCCTCTCTTCCAGCTGTTATTTAGGACTGCTAGTAATTTCTTCTTTGCCTTGGTGCCTAGTCCTATTAGCATTTCATTTGTGATTCCATCCTTTCCTGGTGATTTCTTCTTTTTTAGGGTATTCATTGCCTGTTCCATTTCTTCCATTGTTAGATTTGCCATCATATATTCTGCTGCTGTCTCTGTATTTCTATGATGTATCTGTTTGTCTTTGATTGCTTTCTTCTGTTCAGTTGTAATATCAATGTGGTTTGCATTTGCATAGTGTTCCATTAGTGCATTTGCAGCCTTTTTTCCTGTAAGCAAGGCATTTCCTTGTTTAATTGTTATTTGTTTGTTTCTAGGTCCTTCATTGTTCATGGCTTTCACTAGTTTCCATAGTTTGTTTCCATCCCTGTCAAAATTCAGGTTTTCTGTTTTTTCCCTCCAACGATCTCTTGTTGTTTGATTTACTGTTCTTTTATATTTTGCTGAGATGGCTTTGAGAGAGGTATTCGCTTCAATTGTTTGTTCTCTCTCTGCTGTCTTCCTGGCATCTTCAACTTTGTCCTCCAAACTTTGTAGTTCTTCAGTCCAGTATGGTTTGTAATTTTTCCTCGCTCCTCTAGGAATGGACTCAGTGGCTGCCTGTATTATCGCTCTGTTTAGACTTTCCACCATTTGCTTTATGTTGCCATATCGTGTATTTATGTTTTCACAATATTTGTCTGTTAGTATGGCAAATCTGTCCCAATCTGCTCGTTTGTAATTCCAGCGGGGCAAGGGCTTTTGCTCCTGTGGAACATACTCCATATTCATTACAAGCTTGATTGGTCTGTGGTCACTACCTGCTAATTGGTCCAGCACATGGCGATCGATTTTGTGGAGGATGTCTCCTGTGCAGAAAGCTAAGTCTGGAGTAGAAGTGGTAAGCCATCTTCTGGAGTAGAAGCTCGGTGTGTCATCCGCTTTGTTGAGTAGATGGAGATTTGAGTCTATTTCCCAGTCCTCCAATTCATCTCCTCTTTTGTCAGTATCTGGGTATCCCCATCTTTCTGAACGGCTATTAAAGTCTCCGACAATAATGCAGTTTGTGTCGGTTATTTTCATGTTTGAGAGTGTAAGGTCCTTATCTGCTGGGCTATACAGATTGTAGATTCTTATTTTCACGTCCTTTATCATTATATCAACACCTATAATTTCTGTTTGGTTGTCAGAGATCACAGATACTTCGCTGCAAGGTATTGTATTTCGTGTAAGTATTAGAACTCCTCCTTTGTGTCCTTCGCGGTCGAAACGTGTGGCCTGATATCCTCTGACTGAGAATTTGTGATTGGCGTTGAGGTGTGTCTCTTGAATGCATGCCACATCTATTCTATCTTTATGAAGACGCTGTGTTAGGGAGGCTTTCTTCTTGTAAACTCCTTCGGCATTCCACTGTAGTATGTTGAGTGTCCGGGGTATTTGGTCAATAGCTCTTAACCTACTCCTCTGTGCCTTGACTCCACAGCACAGGGGAAGGTGACCACCAGTAGTCATGGGTGGACCCCCTCGAGGCAGGGGGCCCGGCACTATCGCCGCCTGATGGGACTTCACGGGATTAGCACCATAACGATTAATTTTGATTTGTGACATCTTGAATTAAGTTACGTTGCACTGCTTTGTCAAGCCTGTGGCTCAGTACATCCGATTTCGACAAGCATTTATTTGGGATGCTTTCCCTAGCCTTTGACTGTCCCCAGTCTACCTACAAGGCAGCAGGTTTTACGTTGCACTGCTTTGTCAAGCCTGTGGCTCAGTACATCCGATTTTGACAAGCATGTATTCGGGTGCTTTCCCTAGCCTTTGACTGTCCCCAGTCTACCTACAAGGCAGCAGGTTTGTGTGTCTCTTCGTCTGGTCCCTCTCCCTTGACCTGTCCGACATGGGTGGCCCTACCAGTAGCTGTGCTACCGTCGGCATAGCTCTTGGGGTCATTGGGACGCACAAGCCTCTCTACCTCGTCACGGTGGACACACAGTAGAGGGGTGATGAATACTATAATTATGGGAAAGGAAATACGTCATCGGATGTTGAAAACAGTAAATACAAGAAAAACACATACAGTTAGAAAACAACAGTATACCCCAAGATATAAAAAAAACTCAAGACTCACCGCTTACACTATACCACCAGGCAAATCACATCAAAAACTGGTAACAGCAAATACTTACTGGGTTCGGCAGGCAGTGTCAAAACTATTAGCATCAAACAGAAATTGCAAATTTAAGAATAATAAAACATCAATATTACCACTCACAGGATAACATCACATGTCTCAATTTCAAACACTATTATCTTGTCATATATATATGTGTATATTGTAGATACTTTCATTGGCACCTTGCCGTCTTGACAGACGATAGTTTGTGCTTTAAAAAGGCATAATAACTTTTAACTATGGCGGTAGCGAGTGTGACTGATAAGGCCAATTTGCGCTGTAAATGTCCGTTCACAGTGGGTGCATGTGAACACGTGGTCATTTCCACCATCATGCACCATCTTACGTCTCAAACGCTTGGTGTGTGACTTTTCTGCAATAATTTTCTCCTTTGACTTTATTCCATTTCTGATATTTGCCCTCCATGCAACACGTTCAGCGGCGACTTGCTCCCAATGTGCATTATCAATGCCTGTATCAATCATGTCCCGCTTACACACATCTTTGTATCGTAGTAGAGGCCGACCCTGAGATCTCTTACCCATCTGTAATTCACCAAAAAAGATATCCTTTGGTATTCTACCATCATCCATCCTCCTAAGATGTCCTATCCATCTAAGTCTACGAAGACTGAGCATGGAATAAACTGTCACACAACCTGATCTTTCCAATACTTCAGTAGATACTTTATAGAATATATAAAAGCTATATGGATGTGATTGGTGTAGATAGAATTGTTGGAGTAGAGTGAATGCATTTATAGGTATAAGGTTGATTGAAGTAACATGATGATGTGGTAAAGTCATCAGAGAAAAAAAAAATACAAACAGTACAGAGGTGTAATAGTGTGGTTAAAATTTATACATGAAGTCTGTGAATGCTAGCAATAGCATGGCCTAAGAAATGTTACACCGACTATATGACAAAATGATCTGGTCAGATTAGGGACAAAATCCCGATAGTACAATAGGGCATACGGTAAGACTATCATTTAGGAAACCATGCGTTCATACAAGGTGACTGGTCCAGTGGTTAGCACGTTGTGGTACTGACCATGAGAACATGTCAATGTAGGAAATGTGATAGGATTGCGGTAATATAATATGCAATTGTGAATGTAAATATGCATATGTATGTATGAATATATATACACCCAAGGCTGTTATTAATTTCAGATAGTTAAGGGGTGTAAATGACTGAGCAGAAGAGATAGTGTCGAAGGTACCTCAAAGATGCTACCTCACTAGCTGACTGAAGAGGCTGAGACAGACAGACGCAAGTGAAGATTGGTAATCTGATGGGTAGAAGATACAGTCAGCGAAGACAGATACCAGCCAGAACCATCCAAGGGAGTAATAGTTAATAACATTCACAATCATTCAATAAACAAAACTCATAATACACGTAGATAGAGATAAATATAATTTTAATGGCTTTAAGTACATCCATAAACATCAGTACGTTCTTATGATCATGATCATCATGCCATGTATATTTGTAATCAGTATGCATGTAATTGTAACAATAATTGTAACAGTATTGATTGTACTATTACCTGATTGTAACACATAACGTATAAAATGAGATGTCGGTAGAAACTGATAAATGATCGCAAAGGAAAAAAAAGAAGGATCAACGTCTACTAGAGCAGGAAGGTTGACAGTGGGTCTAAAACCACGATACATCACAGATGACACCCATAACATAAAAGGAAAAGAAGAAGGTAACTGAGACATTACTACCAGTGATACATATTGATGTCACAAAGATGATAATGATGGGCGAGTGAAAGTTTGAATAGTGCTTGAGGTATTACATGTGAGTCCAATTTTATATACTATTCAGGTTTTATGACAATATTGTAAATTGGAAAGACAGACATGCACAATTGGTAGGAGAAACTTATGTGATTGTGGTAACAGGTACATAACATAAGAATATGAGGAGTAACAGTGAAGTGAGAGAAAGGGGACGAGAAGACTGAGAGTAGGAATTTGTGCCAATGAGGATCAATTTGAACACAACCGGGATACTTGCACACCAGTATACAGGAAGCGTACAGGCATAGACGGAACATTTGAGGTTCTAGTATGTGTGTTGTAAGACAGAGTACATAATAGAAAATTAAACACTATAAAAAAAAAAAAAAAGAGAGAGAGAGGATGAAAGAGAGAAAGAACAAATCTCAAGCGAATGTGAAAGGAAGGGAGGAAAATGAAACGGACGAGTGAGAATGAAAGGGAAAGAGAGAACAGAGTGCAAGTAAAAGAAAGGATACAAGGATAGTGGAGTAGGATTATTAGTAGTACCATTGATAATAGTACCAAGTGGTAGTACTGTGTACATATAATATTTTAACATGTAGTATATCGGCATGGTAGTAGATGTATATAAAGGTATATAAGGGTCATGGTATTAGGAACACGACAAGGAAAAAGTTAGTAGCAAGAACACCAGGGATAAACAGAAGGCAAATGAAGGGAAGAGATAGCCACAGAGCACAAGTAACTAATGGCAGCCGACCACGCACACACGTTGACAAGACAAATACAAGAGTCATAGGTACTCGCACCAAAGAGATCCACAGTCGTAGCATAGACTACTCAGGAGCAAGATAGATCTTAAACAAAATATGGGTGAAATTGATATGTCTGCAATACACACGTTCCTGCACACAGGGCTTAAGGGCTGGGGAGGGTGTCAGTTGCTTGTACCGAGGTATAAATGAGGAACCTTATGGGAATGTCCGGGGTGGGACATTGGGACTCATAGTAGGTTGGTCCTCAACTTGCCGAATACAAAGGGGGTTGAGGCCACACGAGGTCTATTTGGGAATAGACGGATATTCGTGTCCGACATTATAATTTGTGTGAAGGTATAGCAGAATATCAACGTAACACAGAGGGAAGTTAAAAGGAACTGAGAAGCAAGCTCTAAGGCATGAGGTAGTAGACAGATATGTGCGACCAGGGGACAGGCATGTGCGACCAAGCTGACTCATGTCAAGTGTAGAGATAAGGAAGAACCCAAAAATGTAGAACAATTTTTGAAATTGCGGGGGGCATATGCCATGAGTCTGGTTAAGTAAAGACTGGTTGAGTAGATTACGGTAGAACAACGGTAGGATGAATTGTCATGGGGTGTCAGAGCAAAGAAATACACCGGGAAACGGTTATTCGTAAGGGCCAATAGAAGTGCGAGGATTAGGGCACGTGATCGGAAAGGTCGAGAAAGGCGGGAGCTGAGAGGGCAGTCGGGGGAAAAAGACAACGATGTACACATCACAGAAATGGAGAGACCAGGTTCTATTCTGAAGAGGTGGACAGAAGCCCAACTATGAACGTTAAATCAAAGCCTGCACGGCAGGAGACAGAGTGACATAGTTACTGAGATCATGTGTACGACAAGCAAGATGGTCAGGCGAATACGCCAGGTCGTTTATCACGCTCCTGCAGAGATAGTGAGGTTAGCCGTGTCGCTGAGTAGCTGAGGGCCGAGAATGACCCAGTACGGAGAGGTGTAAGTAAGAACATTGTTAGCTATAGAGTGATGTAAACTTATTAATGAATAAACAACGTGACTAATTCAGTATGTTTTGGAACTGCTATCTTTGTGCTATTGGACGTATACATTCGTAAGTTGTCAGGGTGCATACAATATAACCCCTAGTAACACTCTGGCACTGGTGTTATAGAAAAGATCAACGGGGATCTTAAGCATATGCTCTCAAAAGTTACCCAGGAACACCCTGAAGACTGGGATACGTATTTACCTGCTATTTTGTTTGGATACCGGGAAGTGCCCCATTCCAGCACTGGGTTCTCACCATTTGAAATTGTATATGGGGCCAATCCACGCGGCCCATTATCTATGTACCGTTCCATGTTGACTGAAAGTGAAACTATTCATAAACCCATTTCATCTTATGAACATGTAACACCATTGCGTGATAGGATAATGAAATCATGTGTGTTAGCTAAAGAAGCACTGAAACAATCAGGTGCTATCTACCGACAATACGCTAACAGAGGAACTAGAACAATTACACTGATGCAAGGACAGGAAGTTCTTCTTCTATTGCCAACCGACAGACATCTTCTCACATATTCATGGCAAGGACCGTTTAAAGTGTTACGACAAATTTCTACGGTAGATTACGAAATTGCAGTTACGGACAAACACAAGATATTTCACATAAACATGCTTAAACCATATTACAATAGGGACGAAGACCAGGTAGAGACTACAGCAAGCACGACGGTAGTGGACCAGACAGACGACGACAATACTGACGAAATACCAACACCAGTACTTGACACGACAACCAACCTACAGGACATCAAGATTAATCCTAAGCTGACGCAGACACAGACCGACAGTTGCAGACAATTGTTACAGGAATATGGCACTATTTTTACTAACAACCCAGGACAGACAGACTTAGTGCATAACCATATTATTTTGACATCCGACATTCCAATAAAATGCACAACGTACTCCATTCCCATACACAACAAAGACAAACTACACCAGGAAATTATTGACTTAGAGACAAACCATATCATCAGACGTTCACAGTCACATTTATGTTCTCCCATTGTGATTGTGAAAAAGAAGGACAACAATATAAGACTCTGTGTTGACTATCGTAAACTTAACAGCATCACACAGTTGGATTTAAATCAAATCAAATCAAATCAAATCAACTTTATTAGGGTCACAAATTGGGCGCGCAGGCCCGTCTTACATTCGGCCCTTCCAATCACTCGTCTTTCGTTCATCAAGAGCATTATACATTTGCATAGGAAGAAAAACAAACATTGTGAAATGAATGTTGTAAACATAAACAAGGCTAATTACCATGGTATGAAGCCCATCTCCCACCTATCCATACATCACCCCACCCACACAACACCCCCACCTACCCACACATATGCGCACCAAGGGACACATACACACCCCCACCTACCGACACACACGCACACCAAGGGACACATACATACCCCACCAACCGACCCATCCCCCTCCCGCACATCCCCCACCCACACACACTGCCCTCACCTGATCCCACAACCAAAACACACTCGCCACCCACAAACATTCCCCCACCAACCCACACATCCCACGCCCATCCACATTCTACCCCACACATCCTCTCCCCACCCACACCTCAAACCACCCTTCCCCCAGCCACATCTCCATCGACAACATATTCCCCACCCACACACACAATCCCCCACCAACCCACACATCGCACATCCACTCACACATCCCCAAACCATACACACATATCCCCACCAACTGACATGTCCCTAACCCCCCCCCCCCCCACACACACACACACATCTCCCTAACCACCCATACATCCCCAATCCACTCACACACACACCACCACCCACACATACAACTTCCACCCACCCACACATGCCTTAACCTAATCCCCAACCACACAATCCCCCACCCGCACATCACATACACCCCCTACCACGCACTATTCCCAACCCACGCACCACACACACACATATCCCTCACCAACACATCCCCACTTACACACCACACACATATCCCCCACCCAGATACCACACAATATTCCACCCACACCCACACAGATACCCTTACCCATCCACCCCACATACCCCCACTCACACACCACAAAAATCCCCCACCCACACACACATACCTCACCCACACAATATCACCAACCAACAAACCACACACCTCTCCCCACCCACACACGCATTCCCTACCCGTCCACCAACACACACTCACTCACACATCCTCCACTACGCACCCACACACCCCCACAAACCCACTCCCAACCAAACATCTCTCGATCACAATACCCCTACCCCCACACACATCCTCCACCCACTCACACATCCCACCCCGACACATACAACTCCCTCACCCACCTACACATCCCTAAGCCACTCACACACCCCCACCCACACATTCCCATCCACATACACACATCTCCCACCCACACTCCCCCACATACTTCCCCCAACCACCACAATCCCCTGCTCACCCACACATATACCCCACCCATACGCACATTCCCCACACCCATCACACACATCCCCCACACCACACACTATCCTCCACCCATATCACCACAAACATACCCTCCACCCACACATCATTCACACATCCCCCACCAACACACCGCACACATATCTCAAACCCACACACCATACACATCTCCCCACCCGCCCTTCCATCCCAAATCCACCCAACACAATCCCCTACCCACACAACCCCGCCTCCCACACACACTTCCTCAAACCATCCACACATCTCCACCCACATAAACACACATCCCCTGCATCCGTCCCATACACATATCCTCCACACATACACACATCCCCCACACCCATTCCAACACCCGTACTTTCACCCCCACACATCCATCCACACATCCCACCAACACCCACAAATACCACTACCCACCAAAGCCCACACACCCCAACCCATCCAAATGCATACCCCCACCCACACACCCCCACCCACACATATCCCCACACTCACACACATCCTCCACATACACTCATACTTCCTCACATCTAGACACATACAAAATGTCTCACGTTAGTATTGAAACTAGTATGAACAAACTCCCACACTTTACTCACACACATACACTGACACTTGTCATGAGCAGTCTCATAAAAATGTTAAACATGGAGAAAAATGTGTACATAAAATGTATGTGACGTAAAAATAGTGATGCTCTCTCTCTCTCTCTCTCTCTCTCTCTCTCTCTCTCTCTCTCTCTCTCTCTCTCTCTCTCTCTCTCTCTCTCTCACACACACACACACACATTCACTCTCACGCTCACACATTCACTCTTCCGCTCATTCATTCACTCTCACGCATTCATTCTCCCGCTCATTCACTCTCACGCTCACTCATTCACTCTCCCGCTCACTCATTCACTTTCCCGTTCACTCATCCACTCTCCCGCTCACTCATTCACTCTCCCGCTCACTAATTCACTCTCACGCTCACTCGTTCTGTCTCTCATTCACACTCACTCACTCACTCACTCAAACTACAGTAATGAACATGAGTTTATATTATGCATGATAAAATCAAATGGTATTTAACTGATAATATGACAGATGAGAATACACAAACATATGGATTCGCGTGTTACATAACATGCGTGTTACATGACATGCATCTGCTCAGCTCTCTCTCTCTCTCTCTCTCTCTCTCTCTCTCTCTCTCTCTCTCTCTCTCTCTCTCTCTCTGTATTCTTTCATATACACACACTCACACGCATGCGCGCGCTCACACACACACACACTAACACATCAACTCTCCCACTGTCTCACTCGCTAACACACAATCCTTCACACACACACTCACTCTCTCAATCACACTCTCTCACACATACACATACACATGAACGCATGCACGCACGCATACACTCCCTCACTCACTCTCACACATACACGTACGAATGCATGCACTGACACATTCCCCCACCATTTCTCGCTCAATCACTCTCTCCACACACACGCATGCACGTGCGCACACACGCATTCACTCTCTCCCTCTCACTGACACCCACTTTCTCTCTCTCTCTCTCTCTCTCTCTCTCTCTCTCTCTCTCTCTCTCTCGCTCCCACACGCACACACATATATAGTGAACAATTATAGTTAAACAATTATAATGAACAATTATACTGAACAATTATACCAGTAAATGAATTATGGTGGCATATAGTCGGTATGGATTAAGTATTGAAAGAGTTTTCGGTTAAATGTGTAGGGACTCATTGGAGTTTTCAGATCTGGAGGCAGATCATTCCATAAGTGAGCACCAGAATAGGCTAAACATGTTTTGTATAGGTCCAATCTAGGCTTTGAGACATGTAACAAATTTAGGCGCTTGCTGTTCATTGCATTAGATTGAATCAGCGGCAGAAGATACTCTGGGGTATTTTGAGATATAATTTTATTCACTAATTTGGCTTTGTTGAAAAGGAAGCGCTTTTGTAGTGGTAGAAGTCTTAGATGACTGTACAAATTATTACTTTCCACGTGCTTTATGTCAGAAACCAGACGAATAGCGCGGTTTTGTAGAGAACATAGTCGTTTTAAATTAGATTTAGGGCAACCATCCCAAACTGTGGAACAGTAATCGAGATGTGATTGGATATAGCATGTATAGAATATTTTTCGTGTGCTTTCGTCCAGGAAGTGCTGAATTTTAGCAAGTTGGTAAACTTTTTGTGCTATTTTCTTGGTAAGACCGTGAACATGAGAGCTCCAGTTCAAATGGCTGTCTATTAAAAGCCCTAGTGTTTTATGTTCAGTCACATTAACTATAGGTAACGTGCCCATGCGGAGTTCGAGCGGTGATCCAGTTATGGCTAGTGTCTGTAGTTTTTGTCTGGTCGTTATTAGCATGGATTTGGTTTTGTCGATGTTAATTTGCATGCGGTTTTCATTGCTCCATCTAGTACGATTATCAAGTTCCTTTTGTAAAGAATTCTCTAATTCACTACGGTTTTCTTGACTAGTATATATAGTACAGTCGTCTGCGAATAGATCACAAGTTGTATTGATATATAAAGGAAGATCATTAATATAAACTGCAAAAAGCAGCGGACCTAGTATTGAGCCCTGAGGCACACCAATATTAAGCTGTGTGGGTCTTGATAGACAGTTGTTGAAGGACACGACTTGTTGCCTGTCGGATAGAAATGACGTAATTATGTTCACCATGTTGGTGCTTGTCTTCATTTGCTTTAGTTTTCTAATTAAAATATCGTGATCTACCATATCAAAAGCTTTTTTAAAGTCTACAAACACCGCTCCACAAATTCTACCGTTGTTGATGTTTAAGTGCCAGTTATCGGTCATTTTTGTTAGAGCACTATCGAAACCCAGATTGACTGTTAATTATTAGATCATTGTTAATTAAATGGTGTAACGTTATTTTATGAATGTGTTTTTCTAGTGGTTTTGATAGCGACGATAGTAAGGAAATAGGTCTATAATTACCCAAAACGCTATTATCGATTGAGCCATTTTTAATAAGCGGAAACACTTTAGCAATTTTAAATGCAGATGGAAAGTAGTTTTTGGCCAGACACTGGTTATATATGAACGTTAAGGACTCGCTAATGACTGGTGCAGCACAACGAAGAATTCTATTACTGATACCATCTAGGCCGTGTGAGTTTGTTGATTTGAGGTTCAAGAGATATTTATAAACGTCTGCAACAGATTTTAAAGGAATCTCAGCGGGAATATTTCTGGCGCACTTCTCCTCACAGAATGATGCCAGTGAACTTAAATTACACGATGAGTCTGGTATTGAAGACTTTAGATTCTCTATTTCTGATTGAAAGAACCAACTGAATTCATCGCATGTTATAGAATTTGGTATTGCTGATTCTGTAGGGCGTTTCTTATTGGTTAGCAAGTTAATAGCCTTCCATATATTTGTACTGTTTGAATTATCTACAATCAAATTTTTAAAATGATCTTTTTTTATCCTACGAATTTCATATTTAACTTTATTCCTTAGTCTGCGGTAATTGATGAAGTCTTTATTTTTGTGTGCTGTATCTCGCTCTCTCATGATTTCCAGCACTTCTCTAGTGACCCATGGGGATTTATGTTGATTTTTGACTCGAACTTCTTTGATTGGCACGTGTTTATCGAACACATTGTAGACTGTCTTCGTCCAGAAAGCTAATGCATCGTCCGGGTCAGGAAGTTGGTAAACGTGATCAAGGGCTGCTTTTCTTAAGTCTTGAAAAAATAAATCTTGGTTGAATGCTTTATAATTCCTAAATTTGATACTTACATGTTTATGTTTAAGAGGTTTGAACCCAATTCTTGACCATGTACAACATACCGGGTAGTGGTCACTAACTGTACAAACGGGAACAGAACATTCAATAATATTATATGGACAAGTAACATATATATGATCAATTATAGTTGAGGATGTGTCAGTAACCCTTGTGGGACGGTTTATTAGTTGTTTGAAATTGTAAGAAAGAATGATATCGTCCCATGTCTGGTTGGATTTACTAATATCTATGTTGAAGTCACCTAGTATCATAACTTCTCTACCTGCTGTAAACACTCTATCCATCATTGTAGTGAAGCAGTCATACCAACTGTACCCGGCATAAGGATTCCTATATAGGTATCCAATGAGAAACGGCTGTTGGCTGGCTGGCTTCACCTCTAACCAAACACATTCTATCTCTACTGTCTCGAGATCACTTCTACGGGACCAGTTGAGAGAATTGGAAATGTATACAGCAATACCTGTCTCTAATTTTTGATTTGCATCTTTTCGAATTACTTTAAACCCCTTAAGTGAGATTTCGGAGTCGGTTATTTTGTCGTTAAGACGACTTTCTGTGATTCCAAACACATGGAACTGTTTGGACAGTATTACCGAGAGCTCAGGTAATTTGTTGAGCAGATGAAAGATGTTGAGATGGCCTATATATAGACCATTTTTGCTGAGCCACTGATCGTGATTAGCGAACATTACAAACTAAAAGGAAGATGTCGCTTGTGGTATACAAATTGCAGGGATATTGAAACTTTATTTAGAAATAGTTAAGGCTGTTAGAGGGGGCAGGAAAATGTCTTTGCTGGAGTGATATCATGAATGCTTGGTGCAGGGCTGCAGGATTGTATCGCATTAGCTGCTGAAGTTGACGGTTCCACTCATAGGGTTGTAGATTACCGTCCAGCGAGGGATTGCTATGAGTGTCACTGGAAGTGCCTACATTGGAAGCAGGCATCGACGGTACAGCACCATTGTTTAACGGTGTCCCATTTGAGATCATAGAGGGAGACTGTTTTACGGGCAAGGTAGGAAACAAAGTATCATATTTAGCAACATTTGGATTGGAGCTTGGGTTGCTATTCACAACATTGTGTTCCTGGAGTACAGGCAAGGGTGGTGTGGGAAGAGAAGGAGTGTTTTCTGAACACAGTGAGATGGCTGTTGCCGGAGGTGAAGTTCGGTTTACTCCTGTAACTGGTGCTGGTTGTTGTGCACGTTCGGGATATTTTATGTTCTTCGCTAGGAAGCTACTTCCTAGCTTGGAACAATGTATTTGATCCCTGTATAGTTTTTTCTTAGGAGCTCCGGACGGTGACGTAAAGTAAGGGGTGTTATTTATGAAGTTCATGCTATTATTTTTACAGAATTTATATAACGTTAGATTAGCAACATCGGCAGTACGACGCTGGAACCCGTAACATGGTGGAATGATGGATGAAATAAACAAAGATGATTTCGGAAATCTATTGCGCAACAACACCTCCAATGTAGCTAGTTGTGAGGTGCTGATGATTTTATTATCCATTATGTCATTAACACCAATATGGACTGATGCTCTCCTAATTCGGTCGTTCACTTGGAATCGTCGCAGTGTAGCGGTCAGCCTGTCAATGTCAGCGCCTGGTACAGGGTAGATTGAAGTTGATTCGCTGTCAGAAGATGACATGCAATCACTATAGATTCCCTTCAGCAGGGAGTCTCCAATGACGACATGTGTTGCACTATGATCTATGGTTATTTCACGCTGCTGGCGTGTCCGCTTGGACTGTTGTTGCCACTGGTCATTGTCGTCTTTCTTGTGTTTTTGTTTATTATATCTTGCTTGCGTTGGTTGTTGATATCCAGTAGTGGTAACGACTGAGGTCTGTGATTCCAAGTCTGCTGCTGGAGAGTCTACACTTAAGGCCTGGAACCTGTTGCTGACATGCACATCGATGGGGTAGATAGATGGTGTGCGTTCTACAGGTTTAGTGGTGGTTTTGTTGCTTGTAGAAACTATCTGTATGTCATTATGCGACGAACATTCACTGGTAACACACGCATCTACAACACCATGGATACTTTCTGTTTGTGCACTTTTATGAAATGACTGTGCACGCTTTAGTTTCAAGGCATGTATGGAGGTTTTAAAAGTCTCCTTCTCTTCTTTAAGAATTCGGATTTCCTCTCGAAGAAAAATGTTTTCTTTTTTAAACACCGCAATAATGTTAGTGGTGTTGTTGGTAATAATATCTTTTAACCTCGTCTCCAAAGCCTGAATTAGATCACGACAACAATCATTGTGGCTCTGTGTTTCGGCCGAAGAAAGCGTCTTTGAAGGTGATGTGATAGTTTGATAAGATTGAGCTGGCGAATTGTGTTGTTTGTCCAGCTGGACATCAGTGTCTACTAGTTCACTAGATTGTTCACTAGACAACGTGATGGATGTTGGCGATGAAGATGATCGATTCAGTCGCTGAGCTGGCGTGCTAACTAACTTTTGTCCCGTCTTGTTTTTGTTTACATTTTTACATCGCTTTGACACAGTTGATGATCGTAAGTTGGAGGACATGTTGGCAATATAGGCAGCTCGACAAGGCAAGGATTAAATAAATTTAAATAAAATAAAAGGATTTAGAACCGATGAGCAACTGTGAAGACATACTAACTGAACTAACAGACTCACTTTATTTTACGAAGCTGGACATGACAAAAGGTTATTTGCAAATACCGGTACACCCTGACAGCATACATCTGATAGCATGTGCCACACCCTGGGGACTATACGAATGGTGCAAGTTTCCATTCGGGATAGTTAATGCTCCAGCGACCTTTGTAAGATTGACAAGACTTCTTTTGACAGACATTTCTAACATAATTTTGTACATGGACGACATTTTCATACACACTAGGAACATGACAGACCATGTAACGACATTACGATAGACATTCGACAGGATCAGACAACACGGACTGATAGTTAAACCATCTAAGGTCGACCTAGCCTTTCAAGAAATTTCATTTATAGGCTACAAGATCTCAAATGGCTTTATATCGACTGACGATAACATCATGACCAGAGTTCTAAAATTGTCGCTTTCGACAAATAAGAAAGAGTTGCGAAGTGTCTTAGGTCTCTTAAACTATTATAGACAATTTATTCCACATTTTGCTGAGTTGACTGAATGTTTTACCAATTTACGAACAAAGAACCAACCAAATGTTATTGTAAACAGCAAATGCTTAAGACCTGCATTTTCCAAAGTATTATCTTATTTTTCAAAGAAACCTATTCTTAAATTGCCTGATCTTAACAATACTTTCAGTTTAAGATGTGATGCAAGCTCCGTAGCGATCGGAGGTGTACTTCTCCTGGAATACGATCGAATTTTACATCCTGGGTACTACGTCAGCCGTAAGTTGAAAGATAGAGAGCGAAAGTACAGCATGCCGGAACTTGAAGCACTCACTCTTGTGTTTTCGGTACGTAAACTTTCCCGATTTCTTTTAGGGAAACATTTCATTGTAGAAACAGACAATAGTCCATTGACCATTATCACCAGGGGTACGCCGAGTAACCACAAGGTTGCGAGATGGTCACTTCTTCTGCAGGACTTTAGCTTTGAAGTAAGACACATAAGTGGCTCACAAAATTCATTGGCCGACCTTCTATCTAGATGCCCACACGACTTACCCAGTAGCCAGGTAGCACCTGAGCACATTGCAGATATTGTGCAAACTGCAAAGTAATAGTGCTCAACACGACAGCCAATTTTGAAATTATGTCAGTAACGTTGTGAAGAACTATGTGATAGGGATGAGTTAATCTCCCACTGTAAATACATTGTATATATTATTATTATGAGAATGAATGTGTTATATATTTGGGAGATATGTGATACAATGTTAATATTATTTTAAATATGTATTAAGTATGTAATACGAGTGTCACAGGACAATACTACAGGATCCAAAAACTTACTGAACTCGAACTGCTTCAAGTAATCCTGGGTACCTACACCACAGATCAGTCCACCGTATTTTAATCCGTGTGAAAGAGACTATGACAGCCTATCCTAGAAGAACACTGTAAGCCACATCGAAGAAACTATTCAACAGCTGTTTTTAAGAACTGGTTACCGTGCATTTAAAATCCATCCAAAATGGAAGAACTTGGTGTTACTATCAACCTAACACACGTGGGTAATGTAGCAGAATGAATACCATATCTGTTATTGGCTTAGGTGGGCAAGATTAGAGCACGCTTGAGCATCCTGATAGAACAGTAAGAAGGATGCTCAAGTCGTGACGTAGGTTATTTTGGGTAGTTACCGCTAAAGCCGAGACGAGACAAGACAACATCATATTTAGTGGTCTCTGGATTTTTTATCGGCCATCATGAACCAATAAACCTGTTTTAAAATGAATACATCAGAACTTACTTGTTGATCCTCTGTATTGTTACAGATGGATTTTTGGTGCCGCGCACCAGGATGTCGATTTTTGCTTGGATATCGTGTATAACGTGAAGTACGGGAACCAACATGCCACAGCGGACTTTCATGAAAAATGTGTTACCAACTTGCTGAGGTATGAAGCAATAAATTTTGAAGACATTCATTAAACAAAAAGTTCAAAACCGGACCACTTTTAATTGAGTCAAAGTCAAAATGAAGCATTTTTCGGACTACCTAAATTAAAGTCATACTATCAAGATTTTTGGATGGAGCCATCTTCATAACATGGTTGCCTGTGGAGTTTTACTAAGCTGTTTCTCATCATAACTACTTGAAGTAACGTGATTTTTGTCAAATTGCTATGAGGTTTGACCTGCATTATTACAGCCGTTAGTTAACCCTGCGTTTGAAGGTCAGCCAGTTACATACTAGGACTGTCCAGGTCCCAGGAGCAAAGAAATCTCAAGACAGCTATAGACAACTCGAATTAAATAGAGAACTCGTTTTGAAGGAGCTGTTGTCTTCCGTATATCAAGATCACTTACGAACTCAAAAACCGTTATACTGACTGAACCTTGACCGTGAGTATCTGAAGAAATTATTGCCTATTGCTCCTTCGTTTGGAAATTACGAGAAAGTACAGTTGTGTTTGCTCATCCTGAACTCTAGCATATCAGAATGTTTTTGAACAACCAAAGCGAAAACCTCAATAGGGAACCCTCGGAGGTAGTTAGGCAAACTGGGTTGCCGGCTTGCTGAAGAGGGGACCCAAATTAAATCGCTTTATAGAGCTAGAGCCGCTATCAAGTCGACGCCTTGAAGAGCCCTGTTAGGGTGAAAAGAAGTCTCAAAACTGGTAGGGGCCCGTCCAGAGGCTGAAAGTAGCGAAACCTGAGACGTTGGAAGAAGGATGTCACTGAAGTTACGTAATCGTTTGGATGGCTTCAAATAATACGGACTCCAGACGTTTGTGTTATACGTGAACCGTGGCAAGGAAAATTTTCAGCTAACGTACGTGAATTCACCTTTCTCTTGGATCAAGGGAAGACATGGTTGACGGTAATTAGTTAAAGTGTAACTGCTAGGAGAATGTTTTGTTAATGTGGTTTAAACAAGATCATTTAGATAAATTGTTATAAATGTGACTTTGCTTGTATAAGTGTATAGTGAAATATTTCAGCATGGCAGAAGAACAAAGTTCACTGGCACAAGTTTTGACTGGGGTAGGAACGGTAATAGGTAAACTCAACACAGTCATGAAACAACAAGGAATGGCAGCTGAAATTGTTAAATTTAGCGGACAGGCGAAAGATTTTAAGAAGTGGAAAACTTCAATAGAGAAACATGCGTATTTGGTGTCAGCATCAGATGAAGAAAAAATGAAACTTGCTTATCAGACGGCGACAGAACCGGTTTCTGATCATATCAGAAGGAAATTAGAAGCTTGGGTAGATGAGACATGGGAACACTTCAAGGACTATTTGGCACATAAATACGCTGAAATCACAGACCCCCAACATGCGTTTTCAGTGTTAAGACAATCCAAACAAAACACTGGAGAAACTGTACAATTGTTTAGTGATAGGTTGATTAACCTGGCTGAAGAAGCATTCTTAGGACAGAACGTACGAGGAGAAGAGGTGGAGCGGATGTTGGTCGGGATTTTTGTAGATGGTATAAAGTCAGACGGACTGAAATTTAAGCTGATGAGGGAAAATCCTGAGAGGTTATCACAAGCTGTAGATATAGCAGTACAAGAGGAGAACTTGAGACGTAGATTTAGATTGAGAGTAGGACGAGAAATAGGAACCAGTCGAGAAGACAGGATTGAAGAGCCCATGGAGATAGGACAAACAAGGTTCGGATGGAATAGGAGAGGAGGTATACAGACATTACAAGGAAGTAACAGAAATGCTTATGATGGAAGAAGACAAATGAGAAATCATACAAGTGAGACGGTAGGTAACACAAATAACACAAATATAGTCTGTTGGGGTTGTGGCCAAAGGGGACACATTTTTCGCTTCTGTGGTAACAGGCGTGTCCAGTCGAATACACAAAATAGAAATGGCAATAGCAGATTAAATAGGAATGTTGAAGATAGACACAGAAGTTTTACAAGTCCAAGAACGCAGGAAAACCGGCGCCCTACCTATTAAATAGGACCTGTAGTAGGAGGGAAAATAACAAGGTCCCAAGATTTAAAGAATATTTTAATAACAGGTATAGTAGGATGAGTAGGGAATGCTTTCAACTAGATGAAATTCAAACAGTTTACAGAGAATAAAACAGATCCCAGCTCATGTATAATAGAAATAGGAAAATATAGAGTTCGTACATTAATTGATTCGGGAGCTCAGGTTAGTGTAATCAAAGAAAGTTTTTTATACAAAATAATGAGAAATTGCAGAATATTTAGGAGTCATAATAATCTTCACTCTGTTACATGACAAAATTTACAAGTAGTTGGCCAAACAATAATAAATCTTAAATTAGGGGGAATCAACATAAGACATCTTTTCCATGTAGTGAAAGATTTAAATAGAAATATGCTTATAGGTAGAGATTTTCTAATAAAAAATGGTGTAAGACTTATGTTTGATCTACATAAATTAAAATTCAAGGACGTGTACGTAGATTTAGAGGAGGACATGCATATATCAGCACTGGTTAGAGTTAAAATGTCTACGACGTTAAAACCACAGTCGATTAATTTGATACAGGCAAAGGTAAAAAGAAATCCGTATTATTTAGTAGGACACACAGTTAGAATCACTGAATTGCAAAGGGAGGTAATTGATGAGCCTGGTCTAGAAGTTCCGGATGGAATAATATCATTAGATAAACACTTAACTTTTCCAGTAATGATTATTAATAACACAGGTATAGAAATTAAATTATACAGAGGATGTGTAATAGCCAAAGTAGAACATGATATTAATGACATATTAGCAACAGATAGAGTAGAAATGCCGAGAATAAATTATTCAGAAACTCCTAGTGAAAGAATTAATAACAGACACAGACGCGAAAGAAAAGGGAACGTGCAGAATGATGAATTGATCCATCCATTCAGAAGACATACATCCCAAATACATTCAGTAGACAAAATAACAAGAGAACAAGAATTGTTAGCGCAGTTAAAAACTCCACCAGAAAATAAGAAAGTATTAGAACAACTTATAAAAGAGAATCAGGATGTGTTTGCAATTAATGACTTAGAATTGGGAAGGACAAAAACAGTTACGATGGAAATAGATACTGGAGATCATCCACCAATCAGTTTAAAACCATACAGAACTCCTCTAAGGAATAGAGAAATTGTTGAAAAAGCAATAGAAGATATGTTAAAAGCGGGAATCATAACAAGATCTAAATCAGAGTGGTCATCTCCGATAGTAATTGTGACCAAGAAGGATGGGAGTCATCGCTTTTGCTGTGACTACCGGGCGTTGAACAAAATCACTAAAAATGTAGCGTACCCATTACCGGTGATTGACGATATTTTAGGCTTACTTAATGGGTCTACTTTCTTTACCACGTTAGATGCAAGATCAGGATTTTGGTGTATACCTATGTCCCAAGATGCCCAAAAGAAGAGTGCTTTTTGTACACACGCAGGTTCTTACGAATTCTTACGAATGCCTTTTGGAGTACGTACGGCGCCCTCTTATTATATGCTATTAATAAATCAAGTATTAGAGGGTATGCAAAAGTTTGCATTGGCATACATAGATGACATTTTGATTTATACAGCAGGAGACGTACAAGATCACCTAAAACATGTAAAATTAGTATTCGACAGATTAAGAATACATGATGTTAAACTGAAGCTCAGTAAATGCGAATTTTTAAAAACAGAAACAAAGTATTTGGGGTATATTATTAATAGAGACGGAATTAAACCAGATCAGGACAAGGTAAAGGTTATTAGAGAACTACCTCCTCCAACTAACGTAAAAGAAGTTCGTGCCTTTATCGGAACCTGTGGGTATTATCGTCGTTTTATTCCAGGGTTCTCAAAAATAGCGGAGCCTATTACTAACTTAACTGGCAAATACGCTAGATTTAAGTGGGATGATGAATGTCAAAAAGCGTTCGAGTTTTTAAAAAATAGCTTAACAGTAGTGCCACTATTGACATATCCAGATTTGAATAAACAGCTAATATTATATACAGATGCTTCAGATAATGCTATAGGAGCATGTTTGGTTCAACCATATGAAGGAAAAGAATCTGGAATACCAGGGGTTAAAAATGAAAGGCCAATCTATTTTTTATCACATAAACTTAGCAGGTCTCAGCGCAAATGGTCGACTATTGAGAAAGAAGCTTATGCTATTCATTATGCTCTTCAGAAACTTAACTATTATCTACATAACGCAAATTTCATCATTAGAACTGACCACATGCCTTTAAAATCTTTATTAGAAGCTCCAGTGCAGAACAGAAAAATACAGACATGGGCGTTGAATCTACAGGGATACAATACTAGAATAGAATACATACCAGGTAGGAACAACACATGTGCAGATTTATTGTCTAGAATTCCGTATCCACAGTCATCAGGAAACACGGAAGACGAAGGTGAACCGGAAATAGACGACCGAAACTGGCAAGTAAATATATTAGATTCTGCCATAATAAATAGAGAAGATTTTGAGAGTTTACCGTCGGATCAAGAGTCTAAACCTAGAGCAGAAGACCCACATTTAGCACAATTTAATATGAAAGAAGAACAAGAATTAGATCCAAAGGTTTTAGAAATAAAACAGAAATTAAAAGAAACGGATGAGAATAAGTATAAGAAGAATTATTTAGTGTTGCAAGATGATGACCAGTTATATTACATGAATGAAAGAAACGAACAGTTAAGGAAATATATTCCAAAACATTTGGAAGGTGAAGTTTTAAAGGCGTATCATGATGAGAATGGTCATCTCGGTCGTGATAAGTTAGTAAAAGCACTTACGAATAAATATTATTGGCCGAATTTATTCAAAACTGCTTGTAAATACGTCGATACCTGTGAAAAATGTAGATTAAGAAATATGAAAACAATCAAATGTCCCTTACAGGATACTGATATTCCACAATTTCCAATGCAGAAAGTGAGCTTAGATATATCAGGTCCTCACCCTAGAACACTATCGGGGAATGTATATCTAATTCATATGGTAGATATCTATAGTCTGTGGCCGGAAGTTTATGCAATCCCAGATAAGAGCGCAGATACTATCATTAATATTTTTTTTACAGGAATTCATACCAAGATTTAGTTGCCCACAGATTGTACTCACGGATAATGGTAAAGAATTTGTGAATAAGAAATTTGAAAAGTTATTAAAAGATTTGAATATAAACCATATAAAGACCTCATACTATAGACCTTCTTCAAATGCTAAGAACGAAAGACAACATAGAACATTGTACGACATTATAGCAAAGATTGTCGATGAACATGAAAAAGATTGGGATCTATTCCTGGGACCTGCGCTTAGCGCTATACGCACAAATCAAAATGAGAGCACAGGGTTTTCACCATTTTATTTATTACACGGGAGAGAGCCAATACTACCTATCGACAATCTGTTAAAACCAAGACGTAAATATATGGGGGAAGATTTTCAAGAAGTCATTATACAAGAAATGCATAAAGCGCATGTAAGGTTAAAGAACAATATAATTAAAGCTAGAGAAAGACAGAAAAGGTACAGAAACGTGAATACAAAATTACAGGAATTCAAAGTAGGTGATAGAGTTTATTATAAGAAGCATAGAAGGAACTCTAAGTTTGATGCTCGTTGGATTCCGGGTTATTACATTTTAGAAAAGTTGGGAAATGTATCATACAGTATAAAGAACCAGATCACGGGACATATAGCAAGGGCACACGTAGAGCACTTAAGAAAAGATAATGATGATAAGGGAAACAATAATTATAATAATAATTATTATTCAGACAGCCGTATACTTAGATGAACAAGTCGTCAGAAGAGCTACAATACCCCCAGATTTTAGAAAAGATCCAGTACAAAGTCAATTAATAACAACTCCAGTTTATGATGATACTCAGGAACAGACAATACCGAAAACGCTAATAAAAGAAGAAAAAAATACGTATGAGGGTTATTATGATAGTGTAGAATCTATGGAAGAAGAGATAGATGCTCCATTTAAAAATACTAGACAAGCAGCGAAAAGGAGAATAGAGAGACAGAGAGAAAAAGAAGTGAAAAGACAGAGAAGAATTAGGGAACATTCATCAAGCGACGAATATATACCACTATTAGAAAGATCGTTAAGAAACGATGATAAAAAAATTAGATTGGATATAGAAAAGAAAAGATTGGCAGCTGCTAGTAATAGACATACAGATGAAGAAGAAATGGATGAAAATTCAGAATCCAATAGTAGTATGGAAGAAAGTAATACTTTACATGAGGAAGAGGATATTGATGTGGAGATAGCACTTATTCAAAGAAACTTGGAGTTACTGAAGAAATGGAAACATGGGAGATAAATTGATAGAAAATACTGCAGATAGCAAGATATAAATTTGATGATTTAAAAAGGAAAGTGATATTTGATGATGTATATGACACATTTGTTATAGAAAAGGGTTCTATTGATACTTATAATGAGTTGTCTTGAGGAGTAAACATGACACTATATATTTAGGTATTAAGATAGCTAATATGGATGTAAATTCGAGTGTGGTATATGTTTACTGTAATTTTATTACCAATTGATTTTATGATTTGACTTCTTGAGTTTTCTTAAATAGATAAATAAGTTATTGTTAGTCCATAAAAGAGACTAACAATGGATAGGATGTATGTTATATTATTCTGAAATATGTTTTTCTTTGAATGAGTTGATGCCTTTATTTGATATGAGGGGAAAGATAAATGATGTGTAAAAACTTGGGGGGGGGGGGGGGGGGGATGATGTCCTGTTGTGATTTTATTTCGCTTAACTCATAATTTAAGTGAATTGTCTTGTGTGTTGAACAAGAATTACCTTGTTTATAAATATGTTAGAAATTAGTTAAGTTAAGTTTAATTTACAAACAGTTATGGTTTTGTCCAGTATAAAAACAATACACGGGGCTTTATATAGAGCCCTTCGTTCAGAAAATAGTTAATAAACTACTGAGGTCTAGTAGAGAGACACATTCTCTTTGTGAATAATAGGTTCATGGGTATATTCTGTTAGCAAGTTTGCTGTGATAATCAGCATAGAGAGGTTGATGATATGGCTATGAAGTGTTGGAAACATATGCCGGGGTTACTACACAAGTAAAATGGTTATGGGGAAGTTAAAAATAGGAGCTGCATTAAAGTCAGCATTGATTGAATATATATGGATTGGATGCCATATTATATACGTGAATAACGTTTAAAGATGCTGTGATAGTGAAACAAATATAAGAAGTTGATTGATAGAGAATAGATAAAAAGGGGGCTGTGAATGGCAGTGCATAAGGTTGGGTATATGGTTAGATAAACAAGGAGGCGTATCATGGGATGTGAGGGGGCAAAATATAGGAGCTGTGATAAACAGCGTTAATTAATTTAAAATGTTCATGGAATATGAACATTGTTGAAGGTGAGATAAGTGAAATATAGACAAGGTTGTGGATGGCAATATAAATATTGAGTATATAAAAGAAAACTTGGATCAACTTAATTTATAATGAACAGAGATGTAATTTCATAAGATATATTTTTGAAAAACTTTCTATAAAAGTTTTTTCGTTTGCAAGAGAGGTAAATGTGATTGTTGTTGACTATTTCTTTATACTTTTCATAAATTGGGTGCGCACCCCTTCTTTACCCTTTTTCCTAACTACATTTTTTCTGTCTATCCTGTGTTGTGTGGAGAAAGAATGAGAAATTTCATAATGTCAAGTGTATACTAACGATTATTACGAGCCATTCTTATGATATATAAATTTTGTAAAGAAACTTTGAAGAGCCAGAAACGAAGAAGAAATATAACTTCATAGTGGTTTGCTATGTGGCACGGGGATGAGGTACAATTAGAAGGAAATATTTACTTAACAGAAATGAGGTTTCTGAGAAGAATACTCAACGTATCAAGAAGAGATAAGATCAGAAATGAAGAAATCAGGACTAAAGTAGGGGTTAAAGCTGCTCTAGATTTTATTAGAAAGCAGCAAGTCAAATGGTTTGGCCATGCAAGTAGGCTACCAGTCAACAGCATGCCACAACAAGCAATGATGTACAGACCAGATGGAAACAGAGGAAGAGGCCGACCACGTAAACGTTGGACTGAGGGAATAACAGAATCCATGGGAATGTCGATATACGAAGCCCATAACCGGGCACTCTCACGAAGTTTATACTTCACCTCGACACCGCAAGGTACAAGAGGAACATGATGAGATGAGAGATGAGATATTTACTTAAGATAGAGTTAGTTTGGGGCGGCTTAAAGAAATTATGGGGGGAAGGAGAGAAGGTGTAGTATAAAGGGGTTAGGAGTTAAGACTTTTGAAGAAGAAAAGTCTTTTTAAAGAAAGGGAGATGTAGCAGAATGAATACCATATCTGTTATTGGCTTAGGTGTGCAAGATTAGAGCACGCTTGAGCATCCTGATAGAACAGTAAGAAGGATGCTCAAGTCGTGATGTAGGTTGTTTTGGGTAGTAACCGCTAAAGCCGAGACAAGACAAGACAACATCATATTTAGTGGTCACTGGATTTTTTATCGGCCATCATGAACCAATAAACCTGTTTTAAAATGAATACATCAGAACTTACTTGTTGATCCTCTGTATTGTTACAGTAACACACCAGCTATAGACTTCCGGTATTTTTGCATATTAATTTGAAAGCTAGCAGACGATGCTAAAAGTCTCACAAAGCTTTGACGATTGTAATAAACTTTGTGTGTTTAATATTTCCATATACGGAATTGTATGTGAAGATTTTTGTTAGATGTAATCTCAGCATCGTAACTTGATTTAATCATTCACAACAGTGACATTGTGTTCACTTTTGTCAATAAGTATCAAATTATGACACTAAGAAATGAATTTATAAATGTAATTTATTTTTTGAAAGTATGGTGAAATTACCGTCCATAACCTTTGTATTACAACCAAGGGACATAATTAAAACTGGTAGGAATGTTTAATATGTATTAAAACCATCATCACGTTGCCTGAACACGTCAAGATGGCGTCAGTTGTGCATGGAGAGAGTTACCAAAGCTGTAGACCTTCATTAGACTCTCTGACTAAGTGTCATTATAATCTGAGTCCAAAGATTTTAGAAATTCTTGGAACTGACGGTGATTCATCCCGTTCGACTTAATGAAGATCACTATTTTGACGACCACTTTCATGACATGGTCCACTTTGAGGGACTTCGAACATAAATTCTCCTGATGAATAATGCAATGAAAATTTAGCATTGAAGTATTACCGACTAAGGAGGCCTCATTTTCAATCGATTTTACTAAACTTTCGTGTTTTCCAACGATTTCTGGAGCACCATCCTTTGTTAAGGCCGATAAGTTGTAAAGTTGTAAGGAAAAGCGATTGAATGTCGATGCAATTGCCTCTAAGAAATCTCGTGACTTAGTAGTGTCCTTAAGTGGATACAGTGCCGCTAATTCTTCTGTCTTTTTAAAATGGACATCAAACCCATGATAAAAATTGCCAGTTGGGTAGCATCTGCCATATCTGTGCTTTTATCCAATGTTAGAGCATAAAATATAAACTTGGATGCTCGACTTTTCAAATTATCTTCAATATGTTTTCCAATGTCGCCTACATGCCTAGTAACAGTCTGACGGACAGACGTACTTTTGAGAAATCCTTCTTTTCTGGACATTGAATTTCAACGACGCTTTCCAAACGTTGCTTAAACATTTCACCATTTGAATATGGCTTCGATTTTATTTTTGTGTGTGCAAGTATCATGGCCATTGCGTAACTAGCTTTTACGTAGCATGTTGACTCTGAACCTGTTCTAGTAAATATCATTTGTTGTGCAGAATTTTTTTTAAAACAGTAATTTTCTTGGTCTTGTCGAAATTGCCCTTTGTAGTCTCGTAGTGCTGTTTGATGTTATACTTTTTCAAAACAGAAACAGATGTTTTGCGTATCAAGCATATGCGCTTTGTTTTAATTTCTACGGAAAAAAATGTTTATAGTCTTGAAAACTTCTTAATTCTTATGTGATTCTTCTCTTCTTTGGTCCAACGTCTTTACTCGTTGAAGCCATTGTAGGTCTTCGTTTTTAACTGAAAGAAAACAAAACACGACTGGTAATACTAATTAATAATAATAAATAAATTAATTAATTAATTAAATAAAATGTTTCATGGTTTACTTACCTACAGAATCGATATGGGAGACAGGATTCTTGGTTAAAGTAGTTTGAACTCTTATTATAAATATGATAAATATGTATTTTAACGCTGATCGCAAAATCTCTCCAGACCCAGTGGCGATAGTAGAACGACACTGCAGTATAACACGTAACTTTGAAAAGCCGGACTAAAAGTAGTTATTCGTATGCGTCCGTTAGCGTTGCGAGCTTCCCGAAGACGCGGTATATTTGAAATAGCTAAAATCTAGGAATTTTCCCGAAAATGCGGGATATTTAAAATAGCTCAAAACCAATGAATGTTTCCAAAACATGCGAGATATTTCAAATTTCTCTTAGCTATAATTTAAAAACATATGATACGAACGACTCATGATGTAATGTTCTTTTGGTGCTTTGTACAATAAAGTTAACATTTATGTTCATTTGACCTAGCTCCACGGGCTGCAATATGACTCCCGGCGGGCCGCATGCGGTCCGCGGGCCTCGTGTTAGCCACCCCTGGCTTACAATGTAATCTTGTTATGAGTCACCTTTTTGATATGCTTTGTGAACCTATTTTATTCCTAAATGATTATCTTTCACAACTTATCTCTGTGTTATAAAGTGTTCTTTCTGAGTGCATATTTTGTATTTCTGCTCTTATGATCGAGAAATATTACTCTCATCTGTGTACAACATAAATAGTCTGTAATGTAGAGAGAGAGAGAGAGAGAGAGAGAGAGAGAGAGAGAGAGAGAGAGAGAGAGAGAGAGAGAGAGAGAGAGAGAGAGAGAGAGAGATGTTCTCGCTTGACTTTTCATGCACTTAGGAGTTAATCTTTTGTTTACATTGTGGTAAATACACAGAGGTGTGATTGTCTTGTAGTCTTTTTCATACATGATGTGGGAACGAAGAAAATGTCAGTTAGTTATAATCTCAGGTGAGAGGAAAGAAAACCTGCACCAAATTATTCAAGGCCTTAGCAGGACGTGCATTCTCCATCTGCATTGCACCCCTGTTGTAGGTGTCTGGGCTGATAATTTAGGTCCAGGAATTTACCAACAACATTCTTACTGCTTGACTTACGACATGTGTGTTCTAGAAGTCAATGCATTTCGTATTATGACATAATTTAGTGGGATGTGGAACAGCGTTATTAAACCCCCTATTTTTTATAGACGGGGGGGGGGGGGGGGGGGAATCAACTCTTCTTATATTCTGGTTTTGAGATGTTGGGTATATGCCCACTAAGTGATTCCTACATTGTATGGGAAAAGATTCACATGCTTTCTCTTTTATGAGTATTTTACCTTTTATGTTTATGATTGTTACTGCTGGAGTAGACATAAATTCACCCCAGTGGGGACAGACACATGATGATGATGATGGTGATGGTGAGGATGATGCAAGAGGAGATGACTGATCTGGTTGCTAGCCTTCTGCCATTTGTCAGTGGTACTTACCTTATGCTGTTTGTAACTATGGAGAGGAGTTGTATGAATTGGTGACATGAGGCCATTGTCTTAAGAATTCGGAACATGTTGTGGCAACTGTACTAGCAGAACGTTTGGATCGTTGAGAGGTGAATAACTCCTCAGGAAGCTCCCGGGTCAGTCCCCAAAAGAAGTACATATGGAGTAGATACCTCACTCACTTTTGGAGTGAGACAAAACTCTACAGTAGGCGACAAGTGCTAGGAAACTAGAAACACCCTTCATTCTTCTTCCTTTTTGTTTCCTTTATTTTTATTATGATACACTGTTATAAAAGTATGGGTTTTATTACTAATGTATATCGACCCTGTTTTTTCTTCATTATATAGCGCTGGAGAGATGCGGGTGAAGTATTTGGCACTGGATTTGTATTCAACATGTTTGGAATTGGAGGAGGGAAACTGGGTTATCAGCCCGTCCCTAAGATTCAAGAATTAAAGAGTGCTGATGACTGCCGCGCACCACACTTAACCGGTATATCAGTGCCTGGGTAATTAATGGACTTTGACCATGCTGAAGTGGATTCCCTACCTCTGGGATCTTACAGACGGTGTTCATCATTTAAATGTGTGCAAAGGCATGAGGCAAGCCTGGCCTAGATGGATTCAGAGTATACCCTCTTCTAAAAGTCACCGCCTGATTCCACAGTCAATTGTCATATACCAGAGGCTCATGGAGAGTCTGGGGTTCACCATCATTGAACAATATGGATTTACCGACTGCTCTTGCGGACTCCCAGCTTCCTTTGAATCTTCTCATCCATCATATCCCAGACATGGGCAATCAAGCACTATACCAACTCCCGGTCAATCAAGTCGTGTATTTAGCTGAAGAAAGATAGAGCCTACATCTTAACCCAGAAAATGGCTGGAATATTTATGCCCAATTCAAGTTAGCTCTGTCAGGCAATACTATGGATAATGTGATGTACCTCCTCATCCAAAGATGTGCTGAAAGAATGCCTCTAGCCCAGTTACTTAGCAGCTGTGACTTGATGGATTACAGTATATTCATGGTGGATACTATGAGGTATTACCCATTCATGTTTAAGCCTTGGATATGATCTGGATGGACAATCCATTGGTGTGTGTGTGTGCAATTATCAATTCTATGAATAGGTGGATATATATATATATATATATATATATATATATATATATATATATATATATATATATATATATATATATATATATATATATATATATATATATATATATATATATCAGAGTCTAGAGTAGTGCAGTGATGCAGTGACATCGTTACGCCCGGCAGGCGACTTAGTCCCCAGCAGGGATGCCGTAACTTCGTTACACCGCCAGGCGAGTAGTAGTTACCTGCCTGCGAGGTTGCTGGCTGACGAGACGGCCAGCGGTCAGGCAAGGACGACGCAAGACGCACGCATGCCTCGTGAAGCCACTTCAGGTGGGGAGGCAAGTTGCGAGCTATAGGCAGACAGCTCTGGGACGTGGACTCGACTGGACGCATGATGAGAGAAAGGCGTTGTGTGGTTTCTGTGCCTGAAAGTCGAGTGTCTGGACATCTTGAGAGATAGACTGTGAGCTGTATTGTGTATGTAAGTGTATTGAAGTATCAAGTATATCTTGTAGTGATCATCGTACTGTATATGATCTGTAAATAAATCCATTGAACGTTGTGTCGTTGAGTCTTAAGTCAAATCACGTTGTACTTGTACTGTCTCACATGTGTTAGGTTAACGAGCCAAGTTTAAGACCCTGATATATATATATATATATATATATATATATATATATATATATATATATATATATATATATATATATATATATATATATATATATATATATATAAAGCAGCTGTTTTCCTGGATTATATCGAGTGGGATTATGGCCAGGCTTTTTTAACGGATAATGAAGGAGAAGGAGTCATCACCAGACACATAAGATAGTACCTGAGACAGATTAGATAGTTTTTCTTTATATATGTCTTCTGGTGTTCCTTGCCAGTGAGAAGTCCTGATCGTTTCGGGTCCACATCGATTGACGGACGTCAGTCGCGGCGATTGGGCAATCTTGAGCATAGCCTACGATGGGTGACGTTGTAATATTCTGTTATGATAATTTGGCTGTGTGTCCAACGTGTGCCGCGTGATTACACACCCGTTTCACACGCCGGTGATCCGGGGCTTGTTTCCGGATCTGGTCAGGGATATGCACTACTGACGAGCTCAAACGAGGGCGAAACTCGTCTAGTGCTTCCATATTGACGTGGATAGGATTTAGGCTCATACCAGAATACGACCAGCGTTGCCAGTGGTGGGTTGTGCTCAATATTTAAAATTCAAATCCCGAATAACCAAATAAATCAAATTGATTAGTTTTCATTTGCTTTGTTTTGTGTGTGACACATATGGTTGTTGTGAACCTTTTTTGGGGAATTTTGGGGAAGTCTGTTCTGGTTGTATAAATTGTGTACATTGCCAGAATATGATCATTTCTTTCATGTATATGTCACCATGGTTAAGTCAACAGGGTTTGCCCAGGACCCAAATGTTTTCACAATAGAGTGGCTTGTTTTTGGTTTAACCAAGCCTTGAAGTTAATTCATTGTAAACATATTGTTCCAAAATTGATGTTTATAGTCCAGTTATGGCTATTGTTGTTGTTTAACAGTGGCTGTTCCCATCTGTTATGTGATACAGTGACTCATTACGTTGTTTTTGTTTAACAGTGGTTGTTCCCCTCTGTTATGTGATACAGCGATTCATTGTGTTGTTTTTGTTTAACAGTGGTTGTTCCCCTCTATTATGTAATACAGCTGTTGCATCTGACAGTGGTTGTTTCCCTCTGTTATGTAATACTGTGGATGTGCATGGCAGTGGATACTTGTCATTATTTATATATATGTGGGAGATTACATGTGGGGCGGGGCACTTACATATAGACACACCTTCTGGGTAGAGTGACTAGTTACTCGGGTGTCTGTGGTAGAACTTCCCGGATCTCCCAGCCTTCTATGGGAAACATTTCTTCTATATTAGTGTTGAACTTGCACCATTTTCTGCCTTGTTAAATGCTTGGGGGTTTCTCGAGCCAGTGTATTATTTCCTACAGAGGACGAGTTTGGGATTGAGATCCCATTCATACGGAATACCCCCAGTAAAACTTGTCCTTTTTCTCATTTATGATCTTTACCACCTCACAGTGGTCTGTGTACCAGATTTTGAATTTGGCCTAGTAGATAGCGTTACCACCCGAGTGTTAGCCAATCAAAAGACGGGCATGCGCCTTTTCCCTTCCCTTACAGGTTCTAGAAGGTTCGATTCTATTAATATCTCCTCTATCAGGATGGTCTCCGTTCAAGATTAAAAAGTATTGAGAAAGATGTGATGGACTGGGAATGTGGATGACTGATCCACCATGTCACAATGACAATTCAGTCTGGTATATGAACTACCATGCTCCCGTGCAAAGTTCGACTGTGTGAGTGACTTTCTGTAATGCAGTGAATCGGTGGTGGTCCTACCAACTACGGATATTTCTGTGAGATACTGTGCTTTCTTCAGGGGACCACCCTCATCAGTCTGAGGTCAGGATATTTACGTACTGAGAAGTATGATGACCTCAGTCAGTGAAGTATGGTATTCTGATGTATTGACATTTTTCTTAGAAGACAGCGATGGCCTCAGTTCACCTGGTCTACATTTGAAATTCAGAATCGTCACTGGAGGGATGGCTATCAACACTCATCGGCCTGACGAATCTGCACTCTTGGAGGACAACCCTTTGGATGCCAGGTGAGAGTACGAGGACAGTCCAACGTACAGACCAAATTGGGAGCTGCCCAATGATGACAGCTCAGATCGGAATCTGACAGCCCTTCTTTATCTATCTGATCGATATCCTCACTCCTGTACTATCATG
This sequence comes from Cepaea nemoralis, assembly GCA_014155875.1. Taxonomy (NCBI): domain Eukaryota; kingdom Metazoa; phylum Mollusca; class Gastropoda; order Stylommatophora; family Helicidae; genus Cepaea; species Cepaea nemoralis. The sequence goes on from JACEFZ010026777.1 coordinate 228,012, forward strand.
TATAATACACCAAATGTAGTTAAGATGACGTCCCTCGAGTTGAGTCTGCTGTATGGATTGAGCCCCTAGAGGTATAGACCCTAGGTTGAGTGAGAAAAAGCAGAGTGCAGGAGTCTGAGGGGTCAGGGGACCAACTACACCCGGGTCTTGACCAGAACGTGTCCTATAGTTACACTGTGACAGTAGTCCGGCCAATCCCACTGTTTATTGTTACAGGCAGTATGGATGGACTATGCTTGAGGTCAAAGCGAGCAAGGGCGAAATTTAAAATAAAAAAACTGAGAAAAGAGATATTGAGAACATCGTGATGACTTAAAGGATGGCAGAACAGGCAGATCAAAAGAAACGCTGCCTTATGGCCTAAGACCATTCCATAGAGCAATATCATCAGGGCAATTTATCCAGAACACCAAGGAGCGGCGCTAGCGTAGTGGGTAGACACTTGCAAGCCAGCCCTGTGGTTATGGGTTCAAATCCTTTTATATCGACATGGGCTCCCAGAATAACTGTCTATATAGTACTTTACAGTGTGTGGCAGGGGGTATTGGACCCGAGGAATTAAGGCCGCCTGGCTAGTGCAGTCGCCACGAACTATGCAGGTTAGGGTTGTCTTTTTGTCTCCAGCATAAAAAATCCACACCTTACTGAGGTTTCGAACCCGGGTCTCCCGAAGGAGAATCCAGCATTCTAGTCACTTTGCCAGCAGCTAAAATGAGTACCAGAAACTATCTCGGGAGGTAAAGGCAGCTGGTTTGATGCTGACCACATCACCCACCGAGTGCTGATTGTTCAATAACAATATGGCTCTAGCAACATACACCCAAGGCGTGTAAAAGAGTCATGTACTGACCTAGGACTGAGATCTGTAGAGACATGATTACCTGCACATGTGGGAAAACACATGATGATGGTGATTGTGATGTGTCCTCTGATCTCTAATTCTCTTTGTTTTTTTGTTTTTTTTTTGGTGGTCGTTTTTTAGTCTGTTGTGCGCCGATTGGCTCAGAATACAGGGTTCTCCTTCAAGATTTGGATGTTTTTCTGGTGGAGAGAAAAAGAAAACCCTAACCTGCACAGTTCACGGTGACTGCACTAGCTAGGTGGTCTACATTCCTCAGGCTCAAGACCCCCCTGTCCTACACTGCAAGGTACTATAGACAGTAGATGATAGTTAGTCCAGTTACTGCTACCACCGTGTAGTTGCATTGCTGTCGGCTTTTTGTTTATATTATTAAACAAATCATGTATTGTGCATTTGCTTATGGGAGCAGTAAATCATGTATCGATAGCAACCCAGATCAAATCAATATAAACATATGATTAAGTGTTATTTTTGTAAAGCCTACGGCCACATGCAAAGGTATTGTAAGGGTAGGGCAGAGGTTAAACATGCAAATGTATTTACTGTTGATAGCAAGCAGTGCTTCAAGTAGTGAGTCACATGATGAACAATTGGCCAATGGGGCTGAGGTAATTTGACACCTTACCTCGTCTAATTGTAAGACTTGCAAAATGTTTCACAAAGATGGTAGCCTTACATGTGGTCATACCATTACCATTGACAGCAAGCAGGCGAATGCTGCCACAGACCCAAATGGAGAATTGAAAAGGCATAGTGGTTTTATCAATGGCCAGTTGGTGTCAATCCTGCGTGACACAGGCACCACAGTGGTTGGGGTATGCCAATCATTGGTCAACAACAGTGACTATACGGGTGAACACATTATGTGTAGTACCTTTGCAGGAAGAAAAGAAAGATATCCTACGGTATGGGCTACAATAAAGTCACCTTTCCTATCTGGGAGGGCAAAATGTGCGGCTCTTAAAAACCCATGCTGTGGTGTAATTTTTGGGAATTGCTGTTCTGACAAAGATATAGAGGAATGGAATAAAACATACATTTAGGGTATGGATGTCACCAAAACAATGATGAACATGAAAGAGTATAAGACCCAGTTTGATACTCAAGAGCTTTTGACCATATTATTGTTACAACAAATAAAGATTATGTGCATTGTACTTCCTCACAAAGACAATATGTTCCTCTTATAAACTATTTTAAACATATTCATGGAAAACATAAAGCTAATCCCTGACCAAGAACAAATTTTGTATCATGAGTGTGTTGGTTTTCAGAAAATAAATGCCATTACTAGACTTGATGCAGAACCTATCCGTAGCTATGAGGATCTCATATCTGACATAGCAAACTCTAAAGTATTTTCCAAATTGGACCTGACCAATGGGTATCGGCAAATACCCATAACCGACGAATCGACACACCTAGCAACATTTGCTACTCCACTAGGATTTTTTGAATGTATACATATATGTCATTTGGATTATTGAACACACCAGACCACTAGTTATGTTTTAGTAACATGTGTAATATGGGGCTGTGACACTAATGTTATTGATGTTACGTCCCCCAAAGATGATTCCTCTCATATCTTGGCGGTTTGGAAGCAGACCGATTGCATTGGTATTTTCATACAATGGTATGAGTGCCGGTAGTTCAGAAAGCAATGAAAAAAAAAACGATGGGGTTGACTGGGACAACTTGTAAAGGATATGCAACTAACCAACAAATATATATATATCGCAATGGAGCTCCAGTAATGCAGTGGCTAGCACCCTTGATGCTGGCCTGGAGGTCGTGTGTTTGAAACCCCAAAGGGGGGGGGGGGGGGGGGTATTAAAATATTGATTTTGACAACCAGATCAACCCAGTCTCAAATGTGTACCATGAAACATTCTGGCAAATAAAGATGGCATCGTAGTATTAACCACATGACCTCATAAGTGCTGATTGGTCAATACAAATATGGGGCATGTGTAATATTGACCACACCACCTCATTTGTGCTGACTGGTCTATATACATTCCATGTGATTGTACAATGTCTTTATGTCGTCAATCGTTCAATTTTCTTCAAGGTGCCCTCTTGTTCTTGTATCAGATCTTCATTGATTGTACAATGTCTTTAATGTCGCCAATCCATTTTCTTCTTAGGCGCCCATTTACTCTCATATCAGATCTTCATTGAGTGCACAATGTCTTTGATGTCGTCAATCCATTTTCTTCTCAGGTGCCGTCTTGCTCTCATATAAGATCTTCATTGATTGTACAATGTCTTTATGTCGCCAATCCATATCCTCCCCGGGCGTCCTCTTGCTCGCGTATAAGATCTTCTTTGGTGTAGCATTAGCACTAGTGTGGGACGCAGACGTGTTTCCAAGGCACCAGGGTGAGGTTTTATACTGGCCAAGATCCACTAACACGTCCTAGTCCTGCGTCCTGGGTAACAGGTACCTTCGGGGTCCTGGCTAACATAGTAGGATCGCTGATTCTTCCGAAGTCGGAAAGTATCTGCCTGCACGAGGAAGAACCACCAGTCTGCACACCAATATGCCAGACATGGGACAACGGGTACTCACGCAAACCTCAATCCGGTATGACATCATCTGATGTTGGACAACAGGATGTCTTCATCCGACATACAGGACTTCATGCTGGAGTTCACAGCCAGCAAACGCAAGCAAGCACTAGTGTTAGTACTAACTTTTACTAATCTTTTGCAAATTTCCCACCTTTGTTATTGTCTCACTGTTTGTTAATTGGCCCTTTTCAATAAAACTGTACTGTTATTAACATGTTGTATGTTCTTTGCAGGACATTGTCATCAACCCCAGGTTGATTTTCTATGCATTTTTTTAAATGTTTGCCACTGCTTTCTGAACAAGAAGTCAACATTTAAATTCAACTCACCAGTGTATGGAATGAACCCACTAACCTGCCATCAGAGCACAGGAATTTTAAGAGTAAGAGCTCTTAACCTTTTGGCTATGCTGACCCCTGTGCTGTTCATCATCATCATCATCATCATCAAGTGTCATGCCAGCTGGCATAGGCATTCATGTCTCTCCACATATCTCGTTATTACTTAAGAAAATTCAACAATATGAGCATATTTTATGGAGATATAATGCCGCAAGTGGAGAACAAAGTGTGGTCCATGTGCTCCGAGATACATCATCACATTTCTCACACATTCATGTCTGCTCTGTCTTTTTCAGAAGATGTCAAGAGTATAGAGATCCAGAACATGAGTGAAGTGGTAGTTTGGACTTCATCACAGCTGAGATGCCATGGTAGGACAGTGGCTAATCCAGAACATGATTGGTAGTTTGGACGTCATTACAGCTGAGGTGGCCATGATAGTGCAGTGGCTAATCCAGAACATGATTGGTAGTTTGGACGTCATTACAGCTGAGGTGGCCATGATAGTGCAGTGGCTAATCCAGAACATGAGTGAAGTGGTAGTTTGGACTTCATAACAGCTGAGGTGGCCATGATAGTACAGTGGCTAATCCAGAACATGATTGGTAGTTTGGATGTCATTACAGCTGAGGTGGCCATGATAGTGCAGTGGCTAATCCAGAACATGAGTGAAGTGGTAGTTTGGACTTCATCACAGCTGAGATTACCATGGTAATGCAGTGGCTAATCCAGAACATGAGTGAAGTGGTAGTTTGGACTTCATCACATCTGAGATGCCATGTTAGTACAGTGGTTAATCCAGAACATGATTGGTAGTTTGAACTTCATCACAGTTGAGATGGCCTTGATAGTTTAGTGGCTAATCCAGAACATAAGTGAAGCGGTAGTTTGGACTTCATCACAGCTGATATGATCATGGTAGTGCAGTGGGTAGCATGCTTGCTGGGTCGGTCCAGCGGTCGTGTGTTTGAGTTCCCACTGAGAAGGATTTATACAACTAACCTGGGCTCCCCAGGTCAGCCCACACTAAAATGTGTACCTGAAAAATGCCTTGAAAAGTAAAGGCAGCAAGCATGATATCGACCATATCACCCCTTGAGCACCAGTTTGTCAATAAACATATGGCACTAGCACCTCATGCCCTAAATGTGTACCTGGATACACATTGGGAAGCAAAGGCAGCCAATATGATATTAACGATGTCCACCTCTTGAGTACCAGATTGAATATACAAATATGGGACATTATGCTCGTCGACTCTGTGGTGAAGGAGTTACGGACCCAGTTCATAATCCCGCATATCACATTTGAAATACAGCTGCAGGCGATTTGGCAGCAGACCACCTTGCTTTGGTTTTTTATTAAAAATAAGGGTATGGGTGCAGGTCGTTCAGAAAACAATGGCAAACTACTGAATGTAAACTTGCCAAGAAATCACAAACAGCCAAATAATGCTGGGGTTGACTGTGACATCCTGTAAAGGATATGCAACTAACTTAACCTTATGCTCAAAACGGGTACCTGGATATTTGTCTAGGGAAGTAAAAAGTAAAAGCAGCCAGAATGATATTGACCATACCACCCTTTGAATACCAGTTGGTTTATACAAATGTGGGGAGAGCACCATAAACATGCTCAATATGCTTCATCAATCAATCATGTGCCATGCTGGAAAGCGTGGACAGTCATGACTCGCCATTTCACTCGATCACCAGAGTCGTGGATCAGCTCAGTGTTCCTGTCTCGCCCATACCATGTGGCCAAGCCATCCAGATATTTTCCTCTCGGTCTTCTTCTTGGTCTGTTCCCTTCGATCTTGCCAGTTGTCACTAAGTTCTCCAGTCCATTTCTTCTCATAACATGCCCAAAAAATGTTGACTGTCTACGTCTAATTTATCTAATCAATTTACGATTTTTATTTGTCTCTGTAGTACTTGGTCATTAGTTATTCTGTCTGTCCATGGTATTCTTTGCATTTTCCTCAGAAACCACATTTCTGCAGCCTCAGATGTTTTTCAGTTTGACTGCACATTGTCCAAGTTTCACATCCATACAAAAGAACAGGCTCTATGTACCCCCTCAAGACTCTTTTTCTCGTTTCAATTGATATCTTTTTATTGGTCACAATGTTTTTCATCTTGCTAAAGACTACTTTCGCCATGGCGATTCTTGTTCTAATCTAATCTTCATAGCGTGTACAAAAAATGGTTCTTAACAACTTATTCACTTGCTTTACTCGCAGCTGAGGGAGACATTGCCAACTTATCAGACAGATGTGATTATACAAGAACAAACAACAAAGCAGAAGGAAACCCACAAATGTAATCAGTTACAATTATAAACAGTGACCAATATCAAAATGATGAATGAAAAGAAAAACAAAAACAGGTAAACCCACAATTTACATGACTAGCTCAATTAAAATGTCATACAACAATAAATCACAATGTCATTATCATAGACTGACAAAATATTTAAAAAAAAGAAAGAAAAATAGTTAAGGTAGCATTAGATGATAGTTAAACCACTAAATGGCAAGTCATAATGCAGTCAGCACAAATACTAACTTTATACCCAAGAGATAGTTATACACAAGACAAAACTAAACAACAAATAAACGCAGTTAAATAAATTGATAAAATAAATGCTACAAACAATCAAAATTCAACTAATAAATACAAAAAGTGATATGTGTGAGGAAATTAGCAAAAAGGGTTGTTGAATACCTTACAGAGCTCTTTGAATGTGATCGTTGAAGCAATCAAATATCTAGTATGGTTTATACAACTTATTCCTCCAACAATCAAATATTTAGTATGGTTTACTTCTACAAGAAGCAAATGTCTACGAAGGTCTAAACAACAATTTGTGCAGCAATAAAACACACAGCCAGCCATACTTAAATGTGGTCCCTCTAAAATATAAATATCTAGTTAGGCCTATACAACAGGACAATACAAAATCAGTCTCTGTGGCGAAGAGGTTACGGACGTGATTTATAATCCCGTATACCCGGGTTCGAAACACAGCGGTGCTGGCTTTTTTCAAAAAAGGTATAGGTGCTGATCATTCAGAAAGCAATGGCAAACTACTGAACGTAAAACTTGCCCAAGAATCACGAGCAGCCAAAATGCTGTGGTTGGCTGCTACGTCCTGTGAAGGACATGTAACTAAACAAAAACTATACTTATTAAATTAAACATCTAGTTAGGTCTATACAACTGAATGCAATATCTAGTTAGGTCTACGCAATGAAATGAAATACCTAGTAAGGTCTATACGACTGAATCAAACATTTAGTTAGGTCTATACAACTGAATGAAACATCTAGCTAGGTCTATGCAACTGAATGAAACATCTAGTTAGGTCTATGCAACTTAATGAAACATCTAGTTAGGTCTATGCAACTGAATGAAACATCTAGTTAGGTCTATGCAATTGAATGAAACATCTAGTTAGGACTATACAACTGAATGAAACATCTAGTTAGGTCTATGCAACTGAATGAAACATCTAGTTAGGTCTATACAATTGAATGCAAGATACAGTTAGGTCTATACAACTGAATGAAACATCTAGTTAGGTCTATACAACTGAATGAAACATCTAGTTAGGTCTATATAACTTAATGAAACATCTAGTTAGGTCTATACAATTGAATGCAAGATCTAGTTAGGTCTATACAACTGAATGAAACATCTAGTTAGGTCTATACAACTGAATGAAACATCTAGTTAGGTCTATACAACTGAATGAAACATCTAGTTAGGTCTATACAACTGAATGAAACATCTAGTAAAAGTCTATACAACTGAATACAACAACTAGTTAGGCCTATAAAACTGATGCCCATGACAATCAAACATGTCAAAGTTGTGCACTCTGATATAATGCTGGTGGTTAATATCTTGATGTGGTCTTTTCAGCACCATTCACACATCTTGTCAGGCCTAAATAACCTGAAACATTTATATATCTCTCTTCTCTTCTCTCTCTCCTCTGCCCTTTATCACCTATTACAACATGGGCCTTCAACAAACTCACTCCAAAACCTTCTATCCTTTCCTATCTACTGCATCTACTTACTGTCATCCCCATATGATTAGTCCTCGTCTCTAATTCTCTTCTCCATGTGTTGTCAAGTCTTCCTCTATTTCTCCTGCCCTGTGAGTTCCAGATGAAGGATTTGCTAGATATGCTATTAAAACATTTTCACAGTGGGTGTTTGTTTAGCACCAGCGCACTTTTCTCACCTCTAATTCATCGAATTTGTTTAGTTATCTCCATGAGCTCTATGGTGATTCTGTCATACTATTTTAGTACTTCTATTCTATGCATGCACCAATGAGAGAATTTTTGTATGAATTTTTGTAGTGTATTTGTAACTTTTTTAGCAGTTCTCCATGTTTCTGATCCAGCAAATGGACACTGCATCTACAAAAATCTTCATCAGCAAAAAAAAACAAACAAAACAAAGACAAACGTATACTAATATAACTATATTCCAATGTAATGTTGTCTAAACGTGTATTAAGAAACAAGTCAAATCAATGAAAATGATGGTACTTATCTAATCACAAGATGAGTCCATAAAAGAATTGAAGGTCACAAAGCTGCAAACTATAATATATATATGAGCAGGCAGGAAGTGACAACTGTCTTCAATGGTATTTTAGAATCATGGGATATTAGGGTTATCATATGATATTGGCTGTAGTTCAACAATGGTTCAATGCATGGACACTTTTCTGATAATGGTATGAGCAGACACACACACACACACACACATATATATATATATATATATATATATATATATATATATATATATATATATATATATATATATATATATATATATATATATATATATATATATATATGTCAAAATTAGGGTACTTTGTAATCTCGAGAAGAGTTCAGAAAAAAAAACACACCACTGTGCCAAAATCACATTTGTAAATATGAGGTCTGTTCAAAAGGTTTCAGAAGTTTGGCAGGGAAAATACAACCACTCATCTGTAGGTAAGAAACCCCAACCCTCTTCAAAGTTCTCCCTCGAGACCGCACACACTTCTTGCTGTGGCCCCGAGGTTACTGAATACATGTAAGAAAGGCCCCTTTGGGAATGAAGTAGAGCATAGCACACTCCACATTGTGCCAATGGCTCTGGTGCAGTTGGGAGGGTACAAGCCTTATACTAGTGCAAGACAATGCAGTCTAAAGTCGTGGCAGGGCAGATCAGGCCCAAAGCTTTGGTCGGCAACTGGTCAAGGATCAAAGCTCTGACAGGTGGACAGTTAAGAGCATTGCTTTGTTGATCTGGCAGCTTGTGCAGCTTGCTGTGTTCCAGGTATTACCTTTCCTCTGAGGTAAACTAGGCAGGTCAAGAAAGGGTTCATGTTGTGTGGGCAACACATGGTCTCTACAATTCAGCTCAGGCTTTGTGCTATTGAGTGATGGAACTCCATCCCTGGTCCCTGCCATGAGCTGTGTTTATTATGCCTTTTTCTTAAGCAGCACAATGTAACAAACTATTCGCTGTCAAGAAAGTAAGCTGTCAGTCACAGCGTACCATAATGTCTTCTCTGAACTTGACAACTCAATCATGACAACAAACTTACCTATTATTCCAATCTGATTCAGACTTTCTTGACCAAACACAATCTTCCTCTGGTTGATCAGGTTCTCTGCTCTCCTGCAGTTCTTGACTGTTCCCTGAAGCTAAAAGTGCAGCTGAAAGGGACTCCATTTCAGTCACGCCAAGGCATTACACAGAATGCAACTGTCACCTTGTACTCCAATCCCAAAGAGGCCTTGTTAAAATGCTGCCAACAATGGCGGGCTAGTAGAAGTAAGTTGAGTCTCAAGGAGAGTACATAATGGGAGTTAGGGCCTAGATCCCCCAGGTGAGTAAATGTATTCTTATTTGCTAAGGCGCAATACTTTCTGAACTGACCTCATAGACTTGAGAAGCCAGCAGGTGAAAATTATCTTCAGTAATGTTTTTTGAACCATGGGAAATTAGGATATAGGAATATATGGGGGAAAAAAATGAAGAGAAGAAGAGTATGGAAAGCAGAAAAGCTATAGAATGAACTAAGAAGAGAGGAAATATACAATAGCGTCAGCACAGACAGAGAAATACATAAGAATTATTTTAAGGGCTTCCTATCCATGGTAATTATTGTAAAGGTTGCCCAGGGTAATTATTTTAAAGGTTACTCCAGGATAATTATTTCAAAGGTTACCCCAGGGTAATTATTTCAAGGAATCCCTGTCCAGGATAGTTATTGTATAAAATACCTCTGCAGGATAATTTCTGCAAGTGTTTGTCCAGGGTAATTATTTCAGGGTTCCATGAGAGTAGAAAAGGCTAAAGCTAACTGTTGTACATAACAAAGATATTACCACCGGGTAATTTGACAACAGCACAGCGTTAATAAAATTCAGAAAAGCCAATAATTATAATCAACTTGAGAAAATAATATATAGTATAAACATGAGACATATTTTTAATATTTACAATCTTTGGGAAAGGTTATAAATGCAGACATGTATGAAGGAAAAGGTTATTATGTAAAATGCCAAAACAACGGTCAGTGCACCAAGCCAAAATTATACAAATTACAAAATAAAACATGATCTTCCAACCAACATTATGCTACTAGTATCAGAACCAGACAAAGAAAACCACAAGATACAGAATAATGATAGCAATGGTAATGAAATGCCTCTAGAGAAAATTGAATTTGACAAGAAGAGACAGAATCAGGATTAACAACTACAGGAATCAAGTGGGTACAAATCAGAAATGAACTTTAGTGAGATGCAGTGAGCTAGATGGTTCAGTCATGCAACAAGAATACGACAAACAGCATACCCAAAACAGAATTACTTCCCTGGGAAGGTTAAACCAATCAACAAATACCCGCAGAAGCCGGATGTGTTGGCAGAAAGGCGCAAGTATCGCAGCTCTGCTGTAAACAGGCACAACGCATCTACGTCCAAAAAACACTCACGGATGAATGCAGAAGAAGATACAGTGCTACTTTTGGTGGCAAGCTATGTGGCGAAGGATCTCTGGGATTAAGTGGAAAGTCCAGCAAAACAAACAGAGGAACCACAACGGGTAGGTGAGCAGAGGGTAGTGACGACACTCAACGCATAGGGAAAATAGGACATTGAATCAACCTGTCACTGGTACCACCCGCATGGGAACTCTTCACTGGCTACTGAATCATGAGACAGAGCACTTGTGGGAACATCTTGAGGGCAGTGATGTTGATTCCTGATAACAGTTCATGCAGGGGAAACAGCACGAGGCAGGGGAAACAGCACGAGGCAGGGGAAACAGCCTCATGCAGGGGAAACAGTACGAGGCAGGCTCTATGAGTGATGGATTAGCAGAATAAACGAGTCAATAAACACCAACTTATATACATAAACACACATACAAAGCTCAAGAATGACGTCACTGTATGTTGGCCATTTCCATACAAGCTCAGTCCTCGGCTGCAGTAGCCATACCAAAGTATCTGTGCTCACATACAGATGTCAGATATGGGCGATTCTGCAATCACTGAAGAAAACTGGGGTTTTTGTACTTAAACATAACAGGAAAGTTCTTGGAATATTGTGGACCAAGAAGAAAAATCCTGACATTTTATCAGATATATACATCAAAGACAACAGGCTAATTAAAATTAGCATATCCCAGAAACGGAAAACATTCTGGCCATATTAAAAACTGAGGAGCACAATTGGGAGTGTACAAGCCTGATCTTAGTGTGAGGAAATGGAACCTAAAGACTAAATATCATAGCAGGGCAGACCAGGACCTAAGCCTTGGTTTGCAACTGGTCTAGGATGGAAGCTCTGGCAGCTGGGCAAGTAGAGCATTGCTTTGCTGATCTGGCAGCTTCTACAGCTTGTCTTGTTCCAGATATATTGGTGTTGCCTTTCCTCTGACGTAAACTAGGCAGGCCGAGAGAGGAATCATGCTGCATTGGCAACACATGGTCTCTACAATTCATCCCAGCATTGTGCCATGGAGAGGTATAACTCCATCCCTGGCCTTAATGCATAGGTTGTAGCTATGCCTTTATGTGTAGCACAATGTAACAAACAATCGTCTGCTAAGATGGCCAGGTGCCAGTAAGTGAGTGATTAAACATCACAGTGGCCTGGAAATATCAGTGATGGAAGGCAAGGTTACCAGGAGAAGAAGCAGGGGCGAATCAGCATGAAGATGGACACTAGACATTGCAGACACTTTGGGCATGAGGGTGCAAGAGGCTGGAGAACTAGTAAAAGATCTGGACACTGTCCAAAGGGCATAGATGAGAGTGATGTTCTGAAAAAAAACCTGCTACATAACAATGATGATGATAAATACATGTAATAATCATAGTAATAATAATAATAAGAGCCATAATAAGCAGGATAACGCTTTCAGTCCTAATATTTTCGCAGCAGGTCCAAGGGAGATAATAATGCCTAAGAAAGTCACAATTACATGACTTTTATTGAGTGAGACTAAATATGAGGGGGGCTCCAAATGAAAACCTTAAATGTTTGTGTGTGTGAGTGTATGAATATATTCTGAAAAGGAAAAGAACAAATGTATCATTTTTCGATGTAGTCACCACTGTGTTCAATGCAAATCCTTCAGCACCGATAAAATGCTTGGACAGAAGAAAAAAAAATTATGTGTGTCGCGGGTGTAACCACTCATGCACCACCTGCTGTACTTCTTCATCGGACTGAAAAGTCTGTCACAAAAGTAATGTCGTTTTGAAACTTCATACTCCACTCATACACTTGCTGGACTGACAGGCATGCATCACCATATTGGACCTTCATTCGCTGATGAATTTCTTTAGGTTTCACCCCTTCACTAATTTTTTTTTAAAAATGGATAACAGAATGCTGGTCTCCTTGGTGCATGTCAAAAGTGGGGTGGTCATCTTTAAACTGTCATTATGACGTCACTGTGTTCATCTGCACCATGATGTCATGTGCTTAACACTCTTGACATCCTTAACAACAACACTGACAGGTTACAAGACAATGGCATGAAATCACACTTGTAAGGGTTTCATTTGAAGCCCCCTTGTACCCATAGGAAGTCGCCACTGGCAAACCCAGATTTCTTTAGTGTGCACTGGTCAAATTTAAAATTACGAGAACGCATTCTTCTTAAGCTCTTTACCACCCATCAAAGCACAGGCCCTCAACAAACTCACACAAAGTCATCTTTTCTTCTGCTGTCTCTAGCAGCTTCCTCCATATCTCCTTATAGTATTCACCTGTCTCTAATTCTCTTCTCCGTGTAATTTTAGTTCTCCCTCTAGTTCAGCTTGCCCTGTGGGTTCTTGAGAAAGAACTTTGCAGTTATGCTTTTATCAGGTTTTCTTCTCATTGTGTGTTCTATCCAGAACCAGCGACTTTTTCTATTTCTGGAAGTAGTTATTTTTGTCTTCAGAATTCAGTCTATAATCTGTAAGAATAATAAAGGTGACAAAAGGCATCATTGTAACTCCCCTGTTCTTATTTCAAATGTATCGGTTAGTTTTCCCTCATGAGAACTCTGCATTTCATGTCTATACGAAAGACAATTCAAATTACTGTTTTGTATATTTCAGCTTAATGGATTTCACTTATTGCTTTGGGACGCAGAGGTGTTTCCAAGGCACCAGGGCCGGGTTATATACTGGCCAAGACCTATTGACGCGTCCTCGTCGAGCATCCTGGGCATCAGGTCCCTTTGGGGTCCTGGCTAAAGTCAATAGGATAGCCGATTCCTCCGAAGTCGGAGAGTGTCTGCCTGTACGGCGAGGAACCACCAGTCTGCACACCAATAAGCCAGACATGGGACAACGGATACTCATGCAAACCTCAGGTCCTGTATGACATCACACTGATGTTGGACAACAGGATGTCTTCATCCAACATACAGGACTTCGCGTTGGAGCTCAAGCCAACGAACACAAGCAAGCAACTTATTGCTTTAATTTATGTTAAATGATTTCTGCAGTATGTACCGACGAGATGCAGCAAAATATGCCAGGCAATAAATCGTGCAATCTATTATCTGTGTCCTTGTTATTCACATATATTTATATGTTGCCTATCTGTGGGATCCCATGGAACAAGAAAATACATTGCAAGGAGATTAAGATTCAAAGGAAAGAGTCAATAACACATCAGGCATTACTTGGGACTGAATGAATTAAAGTCTGTTCCATAAATTTTCAGGCATAGGTTTGAAAAATAAAGAACAAAAATACAAAGGCAATATATATGCAACAGGATATTATCACAAGGCGGTGGGCAATTCACCTAAAAAAATTATAAATAATTCAAACAAATCAACAAGAGCATTATATCAATCAATCAGGTGCCATCTTCACAATGAAGGTTGGCTGAAATAAATCTCTAACACTTTCTGTCTCTCGCCTTGATTGTACATCCTTTCAAACTGCTGTTAGTCCATCTCTTTATGTTATCTTCCCACTTGTATCGTTATCTACCTCTTGCCTTCAACCTTACTCCCCCAACATATTTTTTATAAAAGCATTATACAGACGAGGCTGAATTATAATGTAAATATGAATTAACACAGTGTCAACATAAGAATATTTAACTGTTGAGCAAATATAGAGCAACTCAGCCAAAGGCAAATGCACAGTGATTTTTGATCAACCCTACAGGTTGCTTTGTCTGGCCCTCCATATGGTAAGAGTTCAGAGTCATGTGAAGATTATCTATAGAATAAAGCTAGGGAGTACATAAATATGAATTACATAATAAAGTATTATGTCAATATGAATGTATAGAATAAAGGGTTATGTCAATATGAATTTATAGGACAAAGCTAGGGACTACGTCATGATGAATTTACAGAATAAAGTATTATGTTAATATGAATTTATAAAGTTAAGGGACTTCTTCAATATGAATTTATAGACATAATTTACGGCAATATGAATTTACAGAATAAAGTATTTACAACAAAAGTTTTTAGAATAAAATTAAGGGCTACGCCAATTAAGAATAAAGTCTTGCATTAATGGTAATTTATAGAAAAAGGGTTACGTCAATTTGAATTTTTAGAATAAAGTGTTATGCCTCTATGAATTTATAGAATAAAGGGTTATATCAATATGAATTTATAGAATAAAGTTATGTCAATATGAATGAAAGAATAAAGGGTTATGTTAATATTAATTTATAGAAGTCTTACATCACTATGAATTTATAGAATAAAGTGTTACACCAATATGAATCTATAGAATAAAGGGTCTACACAATATGGATTGTTAGAATAAAGAGTTATGTCAATTTGAAATTACAGAATAAAGGGTTATGTATTCAATCATCATGTGCCATGTTGGTAAACATGGGTGGTCATGTTTCGGAATCTTACACTATCACCTGACTCATAGATCAGCTTTGTGTTCTTGTCTCGACTATACTCCCAGGAAGGTTAACCCGGTCAACAAATGCCCGCTGAAGTCGGATGTGTCGGCCTAACGGTGCAAGAACACAGCTCTGCCGTAAACAGGCACAACGCAATCACGTCCGAAAAAAACCTCCGGATGAACGCAGAAGAAGAAGTCTCGACTATACCATGTGAAATATTTACTTCTCTGCCTTCCCCTTGTTTTTTTCCCCTCAATCATGCCAGTTGTCATCAAGTTCTTTAGTTGATTTCTTCTCATAACATGCCCCCTAAAAATGACTGTCTGTCTAATTTCTCGAATCAGTTTGCGGCTTTCATCTGCCTCTTGTAGGACTTGCTTGTTGGTTTTTCTGTCTGCCCATGGTAAATTTTGCATTTTCCTCAGAAACCACATTTCCACGGCCATTAGACAGTTTTCAGCTTGTTTACTATGTATTAATTTAGAGAATAAAGCATTACACCAATATGAATGGTGGGAGCCGTGGTAATATAGTGGCTGGACACTCACCTGCCATACCAGCGGTCAGGATTTGATCCACATTGGGGTCAATTTAAATGTTAAACATTGACCTGGGTTCCAGGTCAACCCAGCCTAAAATCAGTATCAGGAAATGTCACGGGAAGTAAAGGTTGCAGGTACAGGGTTTATTTTTAATGACTACAGTGTTTGAAAATATTGCCGGTCCAAGTTTTGTATTCACCCTCTGTAAAGTTCATGCAACATAATAGGTCAATACAAAACTTGGACGGCAATATTTTCAAACACTGCAGTCATTAAAAATACACTTTATATAATACACACCACATCAGCCACGAGTGCCCATTAATCTATAAAAATATGTGTTTAGCAACATATGCACAAAGTGCCTTAAAATGTATAAAGGGGACCTTTATGTATTTTTACAAATATGAATATATTGAATAAAGAGTTGTATCAATATGAATTTATAGAATACAGCTTTGACCTATTTCAATCTGAATTTATAGAGTAAAGTCAGGGGCTACGCGACTATAAATTTATAGAATGTAAAGGGCTACAGCTATATGGATTTATAGAAAAAAGAGTTACATCAATACGATTGTATAGAATAAAATTAAAGGCTATGTCAAAATAAATTTACAAAATCAAGTTAGGGGTTACTTCAATGTGAATTTGCAGAATAAAAGGTAACGTTACTGTGAATTTATAGAATGGAGGGCTACAGACAGCAATATGAATGTAAATATTAAAATTAAGAAATATGTAATTCCTTATTACAAAGTATCACACATGTAAACATACGTCACAGAAAACTGGTTAAGAAATATTATCAGATGATAAAATATCACACATATATAAACATATATTCTTGAAATGGAATTCAAATTATGAAATATCGTAAGTACAAAACATACATTCCCAAAAAAAGGTAAGAAGCAAAAGTCAGATGACAAAATTTAAACATTAATTTGTTATCTGCTAGGGTATCATCCTTGCACTCTGAACAAGTCCATAGGTACTCAGACGCTCCCCCTCCCCTTTTTTGTTTTTCCTTTTCCCCCTCCCCGCACCCCATATGCAACAGCCAGTTCTGTGTTGGTTGACAACGTCCTTCGTTCTCTTGATGTGCCTCTTGTGTCCAGCCATGCTAGTTCTTACTCCCAAGTCTCTCATTCTGGACGACGATTTGGATTCACTGGCATCAAAGTCCTCCTACCTCTTTAAGGGTATTAATAACATCAGCACGATCCATATAATAATATACGTTCAGTATTTATAAAAACAAGATTTCAATTGCCTGTACTCACACTTTAATAAACAAACAAGCAATGGCAGATTTAACTGCTAAAGGACACAAGTGTTTGGTGCAGAATTTTTCTCTAGCAGTATAGATTAATGTCAAACATTTCTGAATATTTCTAAACTATATGTATACAAATATGTAATAAGTATACCCAAATAATGACTATGGTTACCAATCAATATGGTTACTATCAAGAAGGAAGCAAGGGCAGACTACTTTCTTTGCACATTTAGAGTAAATCATGTCTGGACATAATAATTAGTTCAACATGAACTATGTTAAACGTGGCCTGCCGGTTGCTGAACTAACCGGGTATGCCTTATACAGTAATGTGTGGCTGCTGGTTTTTTTTGTGACTGCCACTTCCATTGACAATAAACTGTATATTTTTTTTTGGCGGACTTTTGTGTTGGTATTCTGGCAGCAGAATTATGCATAGTATACCTGTGCGGGTTGATGGCTTGTTGAGCCTCCTGTCTATTCCACTTTTCACATGCAGCAGTAGGAGCATTTTGTGTGATATTCACTGGCACAGGAATGGAGCATTATGGAGTGACCCTTTGCCATGAAGTTGGAACCACGACTAACTAATTATGTTAAAGAGAGCTCAAATGTAGAATTCCCCAAACAACTGGGGTGAGCAAAATAGATCTTAAGAACTATATCACACCAAATATTGAGAGGTAGGAGAAGTGCCTGGGAGTTCTTAGCAAAAGCCAATGGTCGACGTTTGGTGCAGGAGAGCCTGGCATATGATACCACAACATCTAGCTTAAGAATGGAGGTGGAGGCGGTCAGTGCAGCTTTCCACTGGATGGAGAATACAACACACACACACACACATCGTGATTGTAACTGACTCAGAATGCATGCTGAGTGGCTTGCTTCGCTTCGGAAGTCACGGGTGACAAGTATCATCTGGATCTTTTCTCCGGGGCATGCTGGTGTGCTGGGGAATGAACAAGCGGACAGATTGGCTGGCTCGGCAAAACTTGGTGGAGTATTGATGCATGACAAAGCAGATGTGGTTGCGACCTTGTGGGAGCATGTGTACACCTCGGAGGAGCAAATGGATTACCATGGTCTGGCAAGAATGCGACAGCGAGGGGTGACGAGGGGATTTGGCCGATGATCAACGCTCAGAGGAAAGGCGAGACGATAACATATAATCAGATTGCTACTGGTACTATTAGTGCTGGAACTCTTCGCTGGCTGCTGAGGATGGGGACGGAGCTCTTATGGGAATGCCCCGAATGCTGTGATGTCGGCTCCTAAATCAATCAATCAATCAATCACACCAAATATGACGTTCAGAAGTAAACCATGGACAATTAGTAAACTAGTGAGAAATTACGGGGAGGCTGCAGAAACATAGTTTTACAGAAACATCATAAGAAACACAAGGGACTGATAAAAAGCACAATGAAAATATCTTGAAAGAAACTAACTCAGAAAGAGAACTGATCACTCACATCATTAGAAGACATTCCATATTCTTTAAGCACATGAGAAGGGAAAAGCTGGGGAACGTCATGACAATGGAAAAGTTAGAGGGGAAGAGAGACAGGGGAAGACTGAAAGAGAAGACACTAAACAGTTTGACATTTCCTGGTAACCATTTTTAGGCTGGATCGACCTGGGAGTCCAGGTCAATTAAAAATAAATCTTCTGCCTTGATGGGTGTTCATACATGGAACCAAACAGCAGGCAAAGCAAGTTTACTGGCCACTGGAGCTCCCTACTATTATCAATTGTGACCTGTGTTTTATAGCTGAAAATGAGCTGATAAAAACGAGGCTTTTGAGTGCAGACACTAAGAGATCAGAATTCATATTCATTCAGTAGCATGTCCTTTGCAGAACCTCACTCCCATAACAACCTTCCGGAAAACTTCTCGGTCATAAGCAAGATATCCTGTGTCCGATACACTCATCTGGAGATCATCCACTACATCCTGCACCTATCTTCTCTTTGGCCTTCCTCTTCCTCTCTTCCCGGGCATATACCCCACCGTTATTGTTCTCGCCAAACTTTCATGACGCTTCAAGTGACCAAAATATTTCAATAGAAATCTCGTCTATAAAGAAGCGATACTTTGTCAAAATTTAAACACATTGGTTATCATCATTTGAAAAAGCAGGCAGTTTGGTGTAATGGTTAGGAAATTATGCTGACAATGACTTGGGTGTGGTTGGTCGAGGGTTGAATTCCTTCCTGGGTTGGCTGCTTATTGCAGGAGGGAAAGACTGACCACCTATCTGTCCATGCACCACAAAATGTGATGGTCCTAGCGTATCACAAACCCATAGGAGGTTCTTGCATGAGGACATTAAAAAAATATATATCACCCAGTGCCTTGTGGACTGGCATGGGCGGTCATGCCTCTCCACAAATTGCGATCTCTGACGGCATGGATCAATTCGTGTGTTGACTCCTTTCCATGCCATGACACAAGACTGTCAAGAATCTTCTCACGCTGTCTTCCTCTATCTCTCTTTCCGCAAATCTTTCTGACTGTCACAACATGTTCCAGTTTTGCTTCTCATAGATGTTAGATATGACAAGGTAATTTTTTTTTCTGACAGAACAAAGCGCTATAGATTATATATATATATGAAAAATATGGATGAGTTACAGACTAATATTAATTAATGATGTAGATCATGACTGTAGCAAAGTTATATCTCTACAATATACGATGTATATCTTTACTGCATCAACAGTTCTATTACTGTTGGATAAAATATAGAACTTTACTGGAGTAAAGTTATGACTATGCTGCGTCTACATCTTATAACTCCAGTCTCCGTGGCGGAGTGATCAACCCAGCTGCCTGGCGCTACAAATGTCACGGGTTCATTTTAGGACATTAATAAGATAACTACATCACACAGACAAACATGAGACAACTACGTCAAACAGACATGCATGAGATAACTACATCACACAGACATGCATGAGATAACTACATCACACAGACATGCATGAGATTACATCACACAGACATGCTTGAGATAACTACATCAAACAGACAAGCATAAGATAACTACGTCAGACATGCATAACTGCCTCACACAAAGATGCATGAGATAACTACCTCACACAGACATGCAAGAACCTCAGGTATTGGGGAGTGTTCAGATTTCTCCAGAGAAAAAGAGAATTGCTTACAAATGAGGACAGCGGAGCGATGATCATATTATTTCAACACCAGCTTTTGGAAGCTGATGATGACATATAATTCTGTTCTAGATCGGTAATTATGAATACTTATGCAAGAATTATCACATACAAACATGCTGTAAATTTGAATCCATGATTAACTACATACTATTATGTATGCACACACAAAATTATATTATTGTAATCAGTTCTGTTATCCTGTAGTTAAAATAGTATTTATGATGTTTCAGCGGTACATTCAGCTCTGTGATGCAAATCCATGTATCAAGATATACACATGTCACTTCTCCCTGTCATTCTTACTGCTTCGCCAAGGCCTTCAAGTTAGGACCCTGTAAAAAGACAACAAGAGAAGGTTCAAAATTTATTTAATACAAAAGGAAAAATTACAGGCAATCTCAAAGCACCATCGTTAGTCGTGGTTCCAACTTCACAGCACTGTCCATAATGCTCCATTCCAGTGCCAGTGAATATGACACAAAAGTTTCCTCACTGTCCGATGTGAAAAGTGGAACAGACAGCAGTTCTGACAAACAAACAGCACACACTGGCATACATGCATAAGGCCACTGCCAGAATGCCAACACAACAGTCCGCCACTAAAATTACAGTTGGAAGTCACAGTAATTGCCAATCTCTAGCAAGGCACAGTAAGTCAAACAACCTGAACACCAGTTATAAGTCATTCTTCCAGAGGATTCACCAACCAACCAAACCACTCTACAGCCACCTCAAGCAAGCAATAATGCAATCATCTTGATCCACCTTCAGTCAAACTTTCATTTACAGCCTATAGTACCTTGCGGTGTAGGACAGGGGGGGGGGGGGGGGGGGGGGGGGGGGGGGGGGGGGGGGGTCTTGAGCCTAAGGAATTAAGGCTGCATGGCTAGTGCAGTTGCCACGAACTGTGCCGGTTAGAGTTTTCTTTTTGCCCCGGACAGAAAAAACTCCACACCTTATCGAGGATTCAAACCCGGGTCTCCCGAAGAATAGCCAGACATTCTAGCCACTCGGCTAGCCGCTCCACTTCAGCCAAACAAGTATATAATTAACATGTTCTTGCACTTCTAAACATCCACTGGACAGACTTCAGAACCAATTCGCAAATAAGACAAGAGACTAAGCAAGATACAGTATCCAATTTCATAAGAAGACGCGACGCCGTTGGAACTACATCGGCCATGTACTCAGAATGGACAAGTCAAGACCCCCCTACCAAGCCCTCATATGGTCACCAGTAGGGAAAAGAAAACGGGGAAGACCAAGAGAGACCCTGCGTAGAACCATCATTAGAGAAGGCTCATTCAATGGCCAAGTAAATATCCAAGATCTACAACAGGTAGCAGCGAACCGCCAAGCATGGAGAGACAGGACTTCTGCCCTATGCGCCACCTTAGGCTCAAGAGGAAAGACTAACTAACTAAACCACCTTGAATCTATTAAAAAAGTTCATGGTTACCTTCATCATCTTTAAGTCATCTAAGGGGGGGGGGGGGGGGGAGGGGCTGCGTGGTCTCAAGGTATGGTGTCCGCCTCTAGTGCTGGAGGTCCCGGGTTCAAGCGCCGGGATTTTTTTTTTCACGTGGACTTCCAGTAATAAAATTCACCCTGGTCACTGGGTAGTGAGATCGGACGCCCGTGTGTATTGTTGCGCACGTAAAATATCCCTTGGCAGTTGGAAATCGAAAAAGAGTAGCCTAACGGCGCTGCCCGGGCAAAATTCCAAGTTAAAAATCTACCCAAAGTATTTCAGGATCCTCGCCATGTGGTACGGAGTTCGTGCACTGAGCTGAGTTTCTCCAGACTCAGGTTTTAGTTAGGAGGAGAATGTGGCACTTATGGGTTACACCCGTGTGCCGTGATGTTGATCCATTGACTAAACTGAACTAAACTAAGTCATCTAAACAACTAACATACCTATGAACATTGCCTGTTTCAAGTCAACAAGAGGATAAACAGAATTACCTTTATTCACTTTATGCATTTAAACAACTAACATACCAGTTAACTTTACCTGTTTCAAGTCAACAAGAGGATAAACAGAATTACCTTTATCGATCGCGAGTCATCCAGCCCAGGACCTTCCACAGAAAGTAGCCTAGAATGACCGGGTACAAAACCAGCTCTCTGTTTGCTCTCTTCTGGTTGTCCTGTTCTATCACCTGTATGCGTCTGGTCAGTTTGGCAACCTATATTAGGAAACAGAGGAATAGCTTAGACTGCTACAACAATGGGAGCCACAGTAGCATAGTGGCCTAGCACTCTTGCCTGCGACCCGGTGGTCCTGGGTTTGAATTCCCAAGGCAGATTTAATAAAAAAATTGAACAGGGATCCTAGGTTGACCCAGGATAAAATTGGTACTTGGAATGTCTTGGAAAATAAAGGCAGTCAGCATGTTAACGAGAATATCACCCATCGAGTGCTGACTGGTCTATACAAATTAGGGCTGTACCGGATTCAAATTTTTGAAATCCGGCCGGAGCCGGATTTGGCCGGATTTATGAAGTGAGATCCGGCCAGAGCCGGATTTGGCTGGATTTATGAAGTGAGATCCGGCCGGAGCCGGATTTACAAATAAAAAAATAAAAATAAAATAACGTACTACATCAACTTGACTTAGGTGAGTGGAGTCACTCGACTGTTCATTACTGCAGTTCATTACTATAGACATGACAATGATGACATATACTCATATTAAAACATTTAAATGTAAAATAATTACATTTACATTAGAATAAGTAATTAAGTAATATTAAGTTCCATAAGTTCAAGATGAAAAATAATACATAAGCACATAATGCTAATTTAGTAATTTTAATTTTTAGTTTTCAGTTTTTAGTTTTCACATTGTTTTCAGTTGGCAAATTGGCAGCTCAGTTACAACTCACAACAACAGTACATTGAACAGATTGAATTTATTGAAATACATTCATTCAGTAATTTCACTATTTCAGTCAGGCAGTCTTCATTATGGCTGTGAAGTTGAACTCTCAGAGTCAAGAAGGGACGAGTTGTATTTCAGGAAAATCAACGTCTCCGCATTTTGTGGTAAAAGGCTACTACGGTGGTCAGTGATAATGTCTCCTGCAGTACTGAACAGCCTTTCCGATGGCACACTTGTAGGTGGTGGTGCAAGAAATGCCTGCGCCAGTCTAGCCATACTTGGAAATCTTTGCTTATTGGCATGCCACCATGAAACTGGATCTGACTGTCGAGTTTGAAGTTGGCTCTGACAGGTACTGTGTCACCTCAGTGTTAATTGCTGTTGCCTTCGGCACTTGCAGAACGATCTGTGGTGGGATTTTCCTAGACAATTGTGTCAAAACAGCTCCATAGGCTGGACTCGTACTGTGTGGCAGTGTTCACAGAAGTCAAAACACTAGTACTACTACTACTACTAGTAGCTGATGGATCCTGTGGACTGACCGTGTTTGCTGAATCAATAATGGAGTTAGCTGCTAACAGCAGATGGGCTCGTGCATCACTTCTACCACATTCGGAGAAGAAGCACAGCTTGAATCGAGGATCCAGTAGTGTGGCACAGGTGTAAATACTGTTGGATTCAATGTCCGCAAATCTGCTGCTAACAGCTTCAAGCAGGGCTGCTTTCATAGTTTTGATCCCAGCATCACTACCTTCTTTCTGGAGGAAAGCCATGAGTGTTTTCACTAAGGCTGTACCAGATTCAAATTTTTGAAATCCGGCCTGAGCCGGATTTATGAAGTGAGATCCGGCCGGAGCCATAGCCGGATTTGTAAAAATGGCCGGATTCCGGATTTGTAAAAATGGCCGGATTCTGGATTTACCGGAGCCGGAATCCGGTACACCCCTAATACAAATATGTGGCTACTACCGTGGGCCCAATAGGCCTCAAGGTGTGTAGATTAGACCTTTACTTTTAACTTTCACCACAAAATGGAGCCTTCACTTTTTACTTTTGCCATAAAAAGGAGCCTTTACTTTTTACTTTTGAGACAAAATGGAGCTTTAACTTTTAACTTTCACCACAAAATGGAGCCTTTACTTTTTACTTTTGAAACAAAATGGAGCTTTTACTTTTAACTTTCACCACAAAATGGAGCTTTTACTTTTAACTTTCACCACAAAATGGAGCCTTCGTTTTTTACTTTTGCCATAAAATGGAGCCTTTACTTTTTACTTGAGACAAAATAGAGCTTTTACTTTTAACTTTCACCACAAAATGGAGCCTTCACTTTTTACTTTTGCAAACAAAATGGAGCCTTTACTTTTTTACTTTTACCACAACAATGGAGCCATTACATTTTACTTTCACAACCAAATGAAGCCTTTACTTTTTATTTTTGCCACAACAATGTCAACATCATCATCATCATCCTCATCAAGTATTTCAATTCTTGGGCTGGTCATGAAGCTTCCTGATCATTCCCTTCCAAAGTTATCTGCCATGTGCCGCTCTCTTTAATTCCATGTATGTCTGCATTGACAGTTTTGTGCTCAGCTGAATTACAAATGTTGTTCTTGGTTTACCCCTTCCTCTTGTCCCAAGCACGCTCTTTGTACATCAATG
The DNA here is from genome assembly GCA_014155875.1 of Cepaea nemoralis. Taxonomy (NCBI): domain Eukaryota; kingdom Metazoa; phylum Mollusca; class Gastropoda; order Stylommatophora; family Helicidae; genus Cepaea; species Cepaea nemoralis. The sequence continues at coordinate 252,776 of JACEFZ010026777.1, forward strand.
TATTCATTAATTAATATGCAAAGGTAATCATATACTTGTTAGTCTACGGAACACCCGTGGGCAAAGTGGAGTACCCGTTTAGTCCCTCTTCCACCTCCCATCAGGGTTATGCGAAGCCATGGAAGTAGGTGGTGGAAGAGGATGAGAGCAGCTGACAGACTGTTGTTGGTTATCGTCTGCACTCTGCGGCGATAGGCAGATGATCTCACCAATAGAGACAATGGCTATGGCCCCTGACTAGTACAGTCACTGCCCAGAAGGAAAGCAACGACAAACTACCTTCTGCAAAACTTGCCAAGAAACCTAAACAACCATGAAAGAAAACATACTAAGAAAGATCTGGTGGTGAGACACCCCTGGCCAGGCAGATCAGATAACACTGGGGAAAAGTGTGATGGAGGAGCTATTGGAGAGAACAATAATGGAGGGGTATATGCCCGGGAAGAGAGGAAGAGGAAAGCCAAAGAGAAGATGGGTGCAAGGTGTAGCAGATGATCTCCAGATGGTTGTATCGGACATGGGACATCTTGCTTATGATCGAGAACTTTTCTGGAAGGTTGTTATGGGAGCGAGGTTCTGTAAAGGACATGCTACTGAATGAATGAATGATATACATCTTTTCTGTGGCAACATAGCGGTATGAGTAATGGACCATTTTAGAATAACTGAAGAAAAAAACAGGGCTTCTGCTACATAACAGTTCTTAGAATACCCTGGGAAGATGAAAAGTGCTGACACTCATCTGAACACTGAACTCATAAACAGCATCAGAAACTGAAATATTTTGGCCATATTAAATACTTTAATAAATTAATTTTAAATACCAACGGGCATTTATAACATTAAATGGAAGCTGCACAACAAAAATTAAGAGCAGAATAGGGCAGGCAAAAGCTGCATTTCTTACGCAATAAGTCACTATCATTGAATGTAAGAGAGTGCTGAAATGCTATGTAGAACCTATTTTGCTGTATGGCAGTGACTCTTGGAATATAAATGAACAAATTAGGAAGAACTTGGAAACAACAGAGATGAGGTTCTTGAGACGAATGTTGCAAATTCCTTGGACTGCCAGCGTAACTAACAACGATTGTCTGAAAGAGGCTAATAAAACTAGAACATTATATAAACAACTACAAAGAGACAATTTTATTTGGTCATGTGATGAGAAGTAAGGCGTTGGAGAATATTGTGACAACTGGAAAGATCAAGGGGAAAAGAGGCAGAGGCAGACCAAGAAAAATAATGCTGGATGGATTGAGATTGTGGCATGGAGGAATATCATCAGCAAAGCTGATCCAGAAAACTAAAGACTGAGATGTGTGGAGAGTCATGAACGCCTACGCCAGCTGGGAAGGCACTTGATGATGATGATATTAAACATCATAGTGGTTTTGGAAAAAACAGTGATGAAAGAAAGACATGGTTACTGAAAGATGAGGCAGGGGATGACAGCACAAAAATAGACACAAGGCATTGCAGCATTTAGTAGATACGATTATTATACACAGGGAACAACTAGGGTTAGAGGTAAATTGCTAGAAGACAGAGATTATGGCAGATTATGTCAAAGAAGAAAGAAATACCACTATGTAATATAAGGATAAATGGGAATATTTGTAAACAAGTGAACCTTGTAAACTATCTCAAAACAGTCATAACATCTGATGGGAGGTGCCTTGAAGAGATTAGAACAAGATCGCCAAGGTGATGGTAGCCTTTTGCAAGATGAAATACATACTAACCAATAAAAAGATGTCAATTGCAATGAGAAAAAAAAGTGTTGAAATGTTACACATAACCTGTACTTTTGTATGGATGTGAAAGGTGGACGATGAGCAGTCAAGCTGAAAAACATCTGATGGCAGTGGAAATGTGGTTTCTGAGGAAAATGCAAAGAATACCAAGGACACACAGAAAAACCAATGATCAAGTCCTACAGGAGGCAAATGAACACGGCAAACAGATTAGACTTAGCAGTCAAATTTTTTGGGCACGTTATGAGAAGAAATAAACTGGAGAACTTGGTGACAACTGGCAAGATTAAGGGGAAAAGAACAAAGGGAAGGCAGAGAAATAAATATCTTGACCACATGGCGTGGTCGGGAAAAGAACACAGAGCTGATCCGCGACTCTGGTGATCGTGTGAGATGGGGGAAACATAATGACCCAAGTTTAACAGCATGGCACATGATGATGATGATGATTGCAGACACCTTGGGCATAAGGTTGCATAAGGCAAACTGGCCAGGAATCGTGACCCTTTTCTGTGAGCCGTGATGAAAGTGATGTTCAGCAAAAGACTGCATAATGATGATGATGATGATGATGATGATGATGTCTACAGGTACCACCACAAAGGTGTGATGTGTATGGCCTTCACGCACACTAAAGAAGTGGCATAGACATATGACACAAGTCTTCAGCTTGAAACGTGTTAGGTACTATTCTGTCAAAAAGCTACTTATGTTAATTACTATGGCTCATTTGTCTAATTAGCCATCCTAATAGTTCATCTATCCTTCTGAAATCTTTCAACATCATCACCCACTTCTGGCGTCAAGCGTCGTGGGGAGGAATAATTTGCGTTCCAGCGCCCAGTGGGCGGCACTGGATAGTATCATTCCGTGTGGTGTACAATGTTAACAGTGTCAATTTATTATGTGTTAATTCTTCTACAATATTTCCTTTGCTCCTTTTTCCAATCACATGGATTACTGTATATACTCTAATATAAGACCTCCATACCCATGAGGTTGCTATGTTCCTTCAGATGTGACATCATCATTGTGAAGTTTGCTCGTCAAGTGTTGGTCCCCGACTGATCTCATGTCAACTATTTGCCTTGAATTATCCTAGTTTCTGAAATCATCTGTTCAGAATTTACAACTACTTCATGTCCAATCAACGAAGCAATGATACCAACACTGAGTACAACCCTAACTGATCCCGACACTAAAAGTCACATAAGTCATGACTATTAAAGAGACATAATAAATATGGATCATGATATAATCCACTTAAGGATATTTACATAATAAGGAAAATGAAGATGCCAAAGGCCACAGAGATGTAGTTTCTTCACAGAATGTTAAAAATCCCATGGATGTTTAAGAAGACCAAGTACTGCAAGAATTCAATTCATAAAGTCACATTTGTGTGTGTATGCATTCGCTCGCTTTGCACAGTCCATACCTATGCTACTATGTCTAATGCAATGGACTGATCTTTGGGTGTGGATTAGCTTTCCCTTTTACCAGTGCCCCTCGCCATCAGGCGAACCCATTCAAACTTCTGAGGTACTTATAATTTACTTTCCCAAGTCAAGGATGAGAAGTCAACATTTCAGTCCATCTGACCGGTGTAGAGGTTGAACCCTGATACCTTGGCATCAGCACACAGAAGTTTAAGAATGAGCTATTTTATCTATTCAGCCATACTGACCCCCATAAAGACAGATAATTACCCACAACAGGTCAAGACAAGTACAATGGTTTGGTCATGTTATGAGACGAGAAGGGCAGAAGAACACTGTAACAACTAGAAGGACCAAGGGTGTTGGAGACAGAGGCAGATAATGATCAGCAGCAGAACTTAACAATATAACTTCAGGTTGTGCAGCAACAAGATAGCTTGCACCGCTCAGCAGAGTTCATGATGATGATGATGATGATGATGCAACACTATCCCTCCCCTGGTTTCTGGGTAGTAGATTAAAAGCCTAGCATTTATAGACTGGGCATGCCAGTTGTGAATGTTAAAACTACTCTGGCACTTGCAAATTGTAAAGTAACCTGTCGAATTGGCATAATAAGAAAACCAACCCACAACAGAAATAGTCACAATGTGTGTGTAACTGAGATGGCAACCTGCTCTCTAAAACATGTGCTGAAGTCAGATGTTTCGGTCAAATGATGCTAAATTTTGTTTAGATAAGATACAAGACAGGAAAAATGCCTTTTTCGGGATGAACACTGCTGAAGAAGAAGAAGAGGAGGAGGTGGAGGGAGGAGGGAGCAAAACAAGAAGAAGAAGAAGAAGAAGAAGAAGAAGAAGAAGAAGAAGAAGAAGAAGAAGAAGAAGAAGAAGAAGAAGAAGAAGAAGAAGAAGAAGAAGAAGAAGAAGAAGAAGAAGAAGAAGAAGAAGAAGAAGAAGAAGAAGAAGAAGAAGAAGAAGAAGAAGAAGAAGAGGAAGAAGAGAAAAAGAGGAGGAGAAGGAAGAAGTAGAACAATAAGAAGAGGAAACGAGGGGGAGGAGGAGGAGGCGATTACTAACCTGTGTCTTCAGCAATGTTGCTTCATCTTCCTCATTAAGCAAAACTGGATCATGAAGATTCACTCCTGGGTCATATGGAACAGTGAAGCCACCTCTACAAAAGAAACAAACAACATTTTAATGCTATGTATAAGTAAAGGTAGATTCATGCTCCAGAACTTATTTGTTTTAAAGACAATTCAGAAGGGTAGATGTGATTTACAACAGGACAAGCTGTCACTTTATACCCATGGATGTAAGTATGGATTTATGGATGGATGCATGCACGGATGGAGTGATGGAAACATCATCATCATGTGCCGTGTCAAACAGCATAGACATTCATGCACTTCTACAGGTCTCTGTCCTGGGTGTTCTGGATCTATTCCATTGATGATATTTCCTCCATACCACTGTCCCATACAGGATAGTTTCTCTCTGTCTGCCCCTACCGCTAATCTTTCAAATCATCACAATGTTCTCCAATACTTCCTCTTCTCATTACATGATCAAAGAAAATTGTCTCCTTTTAAGATGTTTAAATAACATTCTACTTTCATTAGACTTTACCAATTGCCTGTTAGTTACTCTGGCAGTCCAAGGTATTGGCTACACAAGTCTCAGAAACCAGGTTCTATATAACATTTCAATCATCTCTTTCTCGCATTCATTGACAGTGACTTATTGCATAAGATACTTTATACATTACATTTTTTGCAATGCAGGTTATTGAACAGCATGATCATCATGTGTCATGCCAATAAGTGTGGGCGGTCATGTTTCACCATCTCACACAATCACCAGAATCATGGATCAGCTCTGTGTTCTTGTCTTGACTAAGCCATGTGGCTAAGCTATCCAGATATTCACTTCTCTGCCTTCCCTGTATTCTTTTCCTCTCAATCTTGCCAGTTGTCACAGAGTTCTCTTGTTAATTCCTTTCATAATATGCCCAAACATTTTTGCTGTCTACATCTACATTCTCTTAAAAAAACAACAGAAGTCTTAAAAGTCGGGAGGATCAACTTCATTGCACTGGGTTTTATCCCATTGGGCTTGGTCTCTTTCCACAGGGCGACCTGCCAAAAGCGTTGCACAAAGCACAAACTCTGTAGCTCCAGCAACGACCCCCAGGTGTCTAAGAGAAAAAATGCATTCGTGAACTGAAAGACGTAGCCCAGAATCGAACCCACACCCTTCAGATGGCGAGGCAGATTGCTTGACCACTTCGCCATGGAGACTTCCGTCTACATTCTCTAATAATTTTATGGCTTTCATTAGCTTCTTGTAGGACTTACTTATTGTTTGGGAACATGGATGGATATATTTATCTGGCAACCGATTTCATAATTATAAGGTGAATTATGAAATCGTGAAACATCACTGCTGGCACTCAGGACATTCCCAAAAGTGCTCCATCTCTGCCTTCAGTAGTCAATATTTGACAATGTTCTTTTCCCCTATGTTAATGTAACATGCAAAACAGTTAATTAATGTACTAAAGTTGAGTGATTGGAAAGGCCGAATGTAAGACAAGCCTGCGTGCTCAAATTGTGACCCTTTGAAAATAAAATTTGTTCATTCGTTCGTAGTCGGTGTAGAGTTTCCATGCTGATGGATGGCACCATGACAGCCTGATTAAACATCCGCTTGCCTTCCCTACAAGTTGAGTGTCGACCAGACCCTCTGCTCACCCCTGCTGAATTAGCCTCTCAAGATATGAGTACTCTGTTTTGCTGTACTTTTCACCCAGTCCTAGAGAGCCTTCACCACCAAACAATTGTCACATTCAGTAATTTAGCATATAATTACTTCATGGCTAGGATAATGTTCTACTACTGCATGGATCAGAAACGCAAAAAATGACTAAACACATTCAAATAAACAACAAACATTTATTAATGGGTCCCTGAGAACAATAGAAGGACTTAAATACAGAATCATCAACATGGCGCTTATGGAGAGAACTAGACGCTGGCTCTGGGTAGGAAAAACATTGAGAAAACCTGAGAATAGTACATCTAGAAAGGCCTTTGTCTGGAATCTACAGAGTAAAATAAATAGAGGAAGATAAACACATGGAGAAGAGAAGTAGTGACAAACATGAATAATATGAGGACATGGAACGAGCTGCAGGAGATGGTAAAAGATGGGACAGTTTGGTGGGAGTTGGTTGAGGTCTATGTCCAAATAGTGGATACAGGGCAGGAGAAGAAGAAGAATGATGAAGGTTTATGGTTGGATACATGGATGAGTGGATGGATGGATTGGTAAACAGATTGTTAGGACAATTGGACACATGGATAGATGGATGAATGAATAGATGGACGGTGGAGTAGATATAGATGGATGGTTAGATGGACAGATGGATGGATGACTAGATGAATGGATTGGTAAACAGATCGATAGGATAAATGGATGAATGAATGAATGCATGAATAAATAAATGAACGAATGAATAGATGGACAGAGTAAATAGATGAATGAATAGATGGACAGATGGATGGATCGGTTGGTGAATGGATTGGTAAGCAGATACATAGGATAAATGAAAAAATGGATGAATGAATAAATGAACAGATGGATGGAGGAGTGGAAAGAAGATTACACAACCCTACAATAAAAAAATTTTTGGGATGCCAAACATTTTACAGATAATTACCACACATTTACACCAAACTTGAAAAATAGTTACATATGGCCATTGCTGGTCCTGTGACCCAGAGCAGGTCCGGCTCCATGGGCGGCGATCAGCTTCTGGTCATCTGTCTCCTCCACCACTGGGAATCTCTCCTCCAGAGTTAAGGTCCTGGGAGGAGTGATGAGTCCAACGTGTGATGAGCTGTCGGCTGAGGCATGGGAGGCCCCAGGGAAATCTAGGTTAAGGTCTTGCTTCAAGGCTATGTGATGGCTGTCACCTGTGGGTCGAAATAAACATGTGTGTGTCAGGAATGGTACACTAAAGATGTCTATCCATCTGTTCATCCATGATTTTGTAATGTCTCTGTTGCCTACCACAATCTGCTGTTTACATTACTCTGTAATTTTGTGTTGAATAACTCCTATTCATCTGCTAGCCTGATTAGTGATATTTACATCTGCTGAGTTAGTTTACACAAATACAATTTTTGCGAAGCAGTTTCAAGCTACAGGTCTGTAATGTGACAGCAGTACCATCACATTTTGGAGGAAAAATGGTGCAGCTGGCTAGAAAACATCTAGAAACAGAATGGCAATATCTAGAAACATCGAGACTTTGTGGGTGAACATCTGGTTGGGAAAGTGACTGCCAATTCCATCAGGTATGAACTGTATTGTTCGTAGAGGACTTTTGTGGTGACATTCTGGCGGTGGCATTTTGCACAGTGTGCCTGAGCGGGCCGATTGTTTGTCGAGACTCCTGTCTTTTCCACTTTTCACATGGAGCGATGAGGAACATTTTATGTGATATTCACTGGCACAGGAACGGAGCATAATGGGGATGACCTTTTGCTGTGATGTTGGAACCGCGACTAATGACTAATGACCATCACATATGGTAGGCCTGAGAGAAAAGAGGTGGCAAATCCTTCCCTTACTTTAGAAAGTGAAGAGTCCAAGTATCAAACCAGTATCCGACTGTCATTACCACCACAGTTCACAATCAACTTTGCTAACGTAGCCTTTTAAGTCTATACCTTTATCTGTTTATTGCACATAAGTCATGACATTCGCCAGTCTTACTGCTGAGATAAACCTCATATGTCAGGAATGGTATACTGATGTGTTTGTTTTCCAGTCTTACTGCTGAGATAATACCTCATGTGTCAGGAATTGTATACTGATGTGTTTGTTTTCGTCTTACTGCTGAGATAATACCTCATGTGTCAGGAATGGTATACTGATGTGTTTGTTTTCCAGTCTTATTGCTGAGATAATACCTCATGTGTCAGGAATGGTATACTGATGTGTTTGTTTTCCAGTCATACTGCTGAGATAACCCTCATGTGTCAGGAATGGTATACTGATGTGTTTGTTTTCCAGTCTTATTGCTGAGATAAACCTCATGTGTCAGGAATGGTATACTGATGTGTTTGTTTTCCAGCCTTACTGCTGAGATAATACCTCAAGTGTCAGGAATTGTATACTGATGTGTTTGTTTTCCAGTCTTACTGCTGAGATACACCTCATGTGCCAGGAATGGTATACTGATGTGTTTGTTTTCCAGTCTTACTGCTGAGATAAACCTCATGTGTCAGGAATGGTATACTGATGTGTTTATTTTCCAGTCTTACTGCTGAGATAATACCTCATGTGTCAGGAATGGTATACTGATGTGTTTGTTTTCCAGTCTTATTGCTGAGATAATACCTCATGTGTCAGGTATTGTATACTGATGTGTTTGTTTTCCAGCCTTACTGCTGAGATAATACCTCAAGTGTCAGGAATTGTATACTGATGTGTTTGTTTTCCAGTCTTACTGCTGAGATACACCTCATGTGCCAGGAATGGTATACTGATGTGTTTGTTTTCCAGTCTTACTGCTGAGATAAACCTCATGTGTCAGGAATGGTATACTGATGTGTTTATTTTCCAGTCTTACTGCTGAGATAATACCTCATGTGTCAGGAATGGTATACTGATGTGTTTGTTTTCCAGTCTTATTGCTGAGATAATACCTCATGTGTCAGGTATTGTATACTGATGTGTTTGTTTTCCAGTCTTATTGCTGAGATAAACCTAATGTGTCAGGAATGGTATACTGATGTGTTTGTTTTCCAGTCTTATTGCTGAGATAATACCTCATGTGTCAGGAATTGTATACTGATGTGTTTGTTTTCCAGTCTTATTGCTGAGATAATACCTCATGTGTCAGGAATGGTATACTGATGTGTTTGTTTTCCAGTCTTATTGCTGAGATAAACCTCATGTGTCAGGAATGGTATACTGATGTGTTTGTTTTCCAGTCTTACTGCTGAGATAATACCTCATGTGTCAGGAATGGTATACTATTGTGTTTGTTTTCCAGTCTTATTGCTGAGATAATACCTCATGTGTCAGGAATGGTATACTGATGTGTTTGTTTTCCAGTCATACTGCTGAGATAACCCTCATGTGTCAGGAATGGTATACTGATGTGTTTGTTTTCCAGTCTTATTGCTGAGATAAACCTCATGTGTCAGGAATGGTATACTGATGTGTTTGTTTTCCAGTCTTACTGCTGAGATAAACCTCATGTGTCAGGAATGGTATACTGATGTGTTTGTTTTCCAGTCTTACTGCTGAGATAATACCTCAAGTGTCAGGAATTGTATACTGATGTGTTTGTTTTCTAGTCTTACTGCTGAGATAATACCTCATGTGTCAGGAATGGTATACTGATGTGTTTGTTTTCCAGTCTTACTGCTGAGATAAACCTCATGTGTCAGGAATGGTATACTGATGTGTTTGTTTTCCAGTCTTACTGCTGAGATAATACCTCATGTGTCAGGAATGGTATACTGATGTGTTTGTTTTCCAGTCTTATTGCTGAGATAAACCTCATGTGTCAGGAATGGTATACTGATGTGTTTGTTTTCCAGTCTTACTGCTGAGATAATACCTCAAGTGTCAGGAATTGTATACTGATGTGTTTGTTTTCCAGTCTTACTGCTGAGATAATACCTCATGTGTCAGGAATGGTATACTGATGTGTTTGTTTTCCAGTCTTATTGCTGAGATAATACCTCATGTGTCAGGAATGGTATACTGATGTGTTTGTTTTCCAGTCATACTGCTGAGATAACCCTCATGTGTCAGGAATGGTATACTGATGTGTTTGTTTTCCAGTCTTACTGCTGAGATAATACCTCAAGTGTCAGGAATTGTATACTGATGTGTTTGTTTTCTAGTCTTACTGCTGAGATAATACCTCATGTGTCAGGAATGGTATACTGATGTGTTTGTTTTCCAGTCTTACTGCTGAGATAAACCTCATGTGTCAGGAATGGTATACTGATGTGTTTGTTTTCCAGTCTTACTGCTGAGATAAACCTCATGTGTCAGGAATGGTATACTGATGTGTTTGTTTTCCAGTCTTACTGCTGAGATAAACCTCATGTGTCAGGAATGGTATACTGATGTGTTTTGTTTTCCAGTCTTATTGCTGAGATAAACCTCATGTGTCAGGAATGGTATACTGATGTGTTTGTTTTCCAGTCTTACTGCTGAGATAATACCTCAAGTGTCAGGAATTGTATACTGATGTGTTTGTTTTCCAGTCTTACTGCTGAGATAAACCTCATGTGTCAGGAATGGTATACTGATGTGTTTGTTTTCCAGTCTTACTGCTGAGATAAACCTCATGTGTCAGGAATGGTATACTCATGTGTTTGTTTTCCAGTCTTACTGCTGAGATAATACCTCATGTGTCAGGAATGGTATACTGATGTGTTTGTTTTCCAGTCTTACTGCTGAGATAAACCTCATGTGTCAGGAATGGTATACTGATGTGTTTGTTTTCCAGTCTTACTGCTGAGATAATACCTCATGTGTCAGGAATGGTATACTGATGTGTTTGTTTTCCAGTCTTATTGCTGAGATAATACCTCATGTGTCAGGAATTGTATACTGATGTGTTTGTTTTCCAGTCTTATTGCTGAGATAATACCTCATGTGTCAGGAATGGTATACTGATGTGTTTGTTTTCCAGTCTTATTGCTGAGATAAACCTCATGTGTCAGGAATGGTATACTGATGTGTTTGTTTTCCAGTCTTACTGCTGAGATAATACCTCATGTGTCAGGAATGGTATACTGATGTGTTTGTTTTCCAGTCTTATTGCTGAGATATTACCTCATGTGTCAGGAATGGTATACTGATGTGTTTGTTTTCCAGTCTTATTGCTGAGATAAACCTCATGTGTCAGGAATGGTATACTGATGTGTTTGTTTTCCAGTCTTACTGCTGAGATAAACCTCATGTGTCAGGAATGGTATACTGATGTGTTTGTTTTCCAGTCTTACTGCTGAGATAATACCTCAAGTGTCAGGAATTGTATACTGATGTGTTTGTTTCTAGTCTTACTGCTGAGATAATACCTCATGTGTCAGGAATGGTATACTGATGTGTTTGTTTTCCAGTCTTACTGCTGAGATAAACCTCATGTGTCAGGAATGGTATACTGATGTGTTTGTTTTCCAGTCTTACTGCTGAGATAATACCTCATGTGTCAGGAATGGTATACTGATGTGTTTGTTTTCCAGTCTTATTGCTGAGATAAACCTCATGTGTCAGGAATGGTATACTGATGTGTTTGTTTTCCAGTCTTACTGCTGAGATAATACCTCAAGTGTCAGGAATTGTATACTGATGTGTTTGTTTTCCAGTCTTACTGCTGAGATAAACCTCATGTGTCAGGAATGGTATACTGATGTGTTTGTTTTCCAGTCTTACTGCTGAGATAATACCTCATGTGTCAGGAATGGTATACTGATGTGTTTGTTTTCCAGTCTTACTGCTGAGATAAACCTCATGTGTCAGGAATGGTATACTGATGTGTTTGTTTTCCAGTCTTACTGCTGAGATAATACCTCATGTGTCAGGAATGGTATACTGATGTGTTTGTTTTCCAGTCTTACTGCTGAGATAATACCTCATGTGTCAGGAATGGTATACTGATGTGTTTCCAGTCTTACTGCTGAGATAAACCTCATGTGTCAGGAATGGTACACTCATGTCTTTGTTTACCAGTTTTCTGACCACTTTAAAGAAACTATAGAATAGATAATGATATAGGAGATACCTTATAATAAGGTAATATAATTCTAGCGAATTTGACAGAGGTGAGAAAATGTGTGGCGCTGGATAGGAAGTACATTGAGAAAATCTGATAATATTATAACTAGAAAAGTCCTTTTTTTTCTGGAACTCACAGGACCAAATTAAATGGAAACAAGGCTATATATATAGCTGGAGAAACAGGGATTAAGGTATTCTTCTGGATGTCTGCTGTGTCAAGACAGAAATAATGAAGTTGTCTCCAGGCCCGACTAAATACACAAATAAACTATAGCAAAGGGAAACAAGTCACACAGTTCAAACATCTAGGCAGCATTTTCAGAGGACGGAAGATTGTGGCAAAGGTAACCCTATAGCAGATACAGCCAATGGGGGGTGAGATGTAAGGCTTTCACATACTTTAGGCCATAATATTTGAGGTGGGAGGTAAGCATGGCCGAATGGATAAGAGCATTAGTTCTTAAACATCTGGTAAGCTGACGCTAAGGTAGGGGGTTAAACTTCTACACTGATCAGTTCGACTAAAATGTTGACTTCTTGTCCTTGACTTGGGGATGTAAATTACAAATACCTCTAAAGTTGGAGTGGGTTCGACTGATGTCGAGGGAAACTGGTAATAGGGAAAGCTAATCCACACGCAAAATTCAGTCCAGTGCTACTAGAAGTAGTGTGTATGGACTACACTTGAGTTCAAAGCCAGTGAGTGAAACAAATAAAAATAATATATGAGGTGAGATAGCCAGTGCCCTTCCCTTCCCAGATAATTCTCAGAAAATTGGCTGTTACTCATCTTCATAAGGCTGGGTTGAGTCAGAGCAGTAATGGCTGGAAAAACATAACCCTGCCTTTGGTGGGGAGTGAACCCAGACCACAGTTGGGGATGGCAAGTGCACTAACCACTAGACCATCTTGAAAGATTAGAAAGAGTGATACAAAAAGATGCCAAATGGCAAACACAGTGACTTATCAATTGTCACCTTTACTCAAAGCTTGTGATGAAAGTCAAACAGCAAACAATAAACATGAGCAGGAGGAGGAGGAAGAGAAGTAGGCTCCAACATGGTAAAATACCTGCTAAAATAATCCTGTCTGGGACGGTCATCCCTACAAAGTGTGTTGCTGCCTGTAGTTCTTGATGGACGAAATCATTTTCTTCCGCATCAAAGTCTGAGCCCACACCAATTCTATGGAGATAATGATGACAATTAAACACAGAAGACACAAACGATATGTTGCATGATTTAATGCCTGGCATATTTCGCTACAGGTGCATACAGCAGAGTTATATATTATATGAAGTGTGTAAATGAATAATAATTTAGCTGAAACAATTAAAACACACAGTCACAGGTATTGTTTGAATGTGGAGCACCTGTTATTCCCACGGTAATTTGAAATTTAACATAAACTTTTCATGTTTGTATAAAGCTGGCTGGAACCACCTAATTGCTAATGCCTCACTATATTTGAGCAATCATTTACTATAACATTGTAACATAGATCAAAACTCTGAGGGGCATGAAAAGAATGAAGCAATGGGAGAGTAAGATATTTAAATAATGTATTAACAAAATAATATGTTCTAAAGATTTAGGAAATCAAGGATGGCTGGCATAAAACTGCCAGATTACAACTACTGTGCTATATATTCAATTAATTAACTAATCAGGTGCTTTCTCCACAATGAAGGTTGGCTGCAATGGATCTCCAAAATTGTTTGTTTTTCGCATTGATTGCACATTCTGTCAGAGTGTTGCTCGTCCATCTCTTGATGTTATCTTCCTACTTGTATCGTTGTCTGCTTCTTGCTCACTTGCCTTTAGACTTACTCTCCAGTAAGGTTTTTAATAAGATTGCTATGTCTTTAAACGTGTCCAAAATAGTTCACCTGCCTCTTTTTTATTTCTTTCACCAACTCTCTTTTCATTCCGTTTTTCTAGAACCTCTGTAACTGAATGTTTTTATTTCCATGAAATACGACATATTATTCTGTATACCCACATCTTCAGGGCCTCTTTTTTACTTTCTAATTGCTTGTTCATTGTCCGGGCTTCTGCGCCATGTAGTAGTGTCGGCTATTTTGTCACTGACAAATAATTCTTCTTTGTCTTTGGACTGTGACGTTTAGACTAAGAGTGAAATGTTTTCTAGAGACACTTGGGGGACATTGCTGAAGCTGTGGAGTTTGTGCTTTTGAATGGGGACATTGCTGAAGCTATGGAGTTTGTGCTTTGAATGGGGACACTGCTGAAACTATTGAGTTTGTGCTTTGAATGGGGACATTGCTGAAGCTATGGAGTTTGTGCTTTGAGCGATGCTCTCGGTAAGTAGCTTGCTGAACCCCCCTTAATAATAGAGATAATAATAACAAAACCCTAGTATAACAGCCAGTCCCCTTTTGGTAGGCCAGTATATTCCACATGGCTAATAACAATTGTCAGATCATTATCTAATATTACTGTGTCGTTAGTTTTGATGTTTGCATTTTGCCCATGCCTTTATAATGCATATCTTTTATATTGTTGCTGTTCTCTGTTAGCCTTGAATGATGTGTGAATGAAATAATGTATGAAAGAGAGTGATAGAAGGGCAGAATGTTAGACTGGCCTGCGTGCCCAATTCTTAACCCTTTGGAAATAAAGTTTGTTCGTTTGTTCGTTCATTCTCACTTCCAGTTTTTGTTGACTTGCTTTATTGTCCATTATTGACTTCCATACATCAGAATTGGCTCTATATACTTTACTATTATTTGAACATTTACATTTATACGATGAGGCTTCAAATAAAAACCTTAAAAGTGTGATAGAAGATACAATAACCATGCCATTGTTTTGTAACCAGTCAATATTGTTGTTAAGGTTCCGAGAGTGTTAGGCACATGACATCATGGTGCAGATGAACATGGTGACATCATAAACACAGTTTAAAGATGGCCACCCCACTTTTGACATGCACCAAACAGCAGCAGCATTCCGTTATCCATTTTCTGATCAGTGACCTTCACTTTCAGTGTGTACCACATCCCCGTACTCGCCAGACCCATCCCCCAAGTAATTGCCACCTTTTCGACAACTCAAAGAATCACTTGGAGGAACGACTTTTCGGTCTGGTCTGATGAAGAGGTACAGCGGTGATGCATGAGTGGTTATACACGCGACCAAGAGAATATGTTTCTACAGGAATCCAAGCACTTTATCAGCACTGGAGGACTTGCACTGAACACAGTGGTGACCACATAACAAATTTATACATTTGTTCTTTACTTTTTCAGAACATATTCACCAAAAAAAAAAAAAATTAAGGTTTTCATTTGAAACCCCATCGTATATTTCAACAAGGTAAAAGGAAGACCCTAACTCCCCACACACCCACCCAAACACACACACACACACACAAACATAACATGTTACCTGTGTGGCACCTGCATTTTGTTGCCGATCTGTGAGATAAACTCGGGATCGTACATTCTGGGCTGTGCATCAATAACGTAATCAGAAGGATGCGTGTGGTTGGGTAGTTTTATCCGACTCTGGTCCTAAGCAATGAAGAAATACAATGAAACACATTCATTCATCCTTCATAGGCAGGTGTGATACCAATCACATCAGGTGTAAAGTGCTGATTGGTCTATTAAAATTTATTTAAACCAAATTATCATCAAAGAGTCACTTTCAGTAACATTTCTTATATCTAAAAATGTTTAGGTGTTCTCAAAAAGTAGACAGTCACAAACTATTGTTAGTAAACTATTTCTGGTTGTGGGATTGTGACCATTATATCAATCTCACATTTCTCAAATAATTAATACACAGTCAATCAGTTTCAGTGTCGGCTATATCAATGTACATAACACTTTATGTTTTCTTCTGTTCTGTGTATAACTTTGTGTAACAAAAGAATGGAGGTCACCATGGCTGAATGGATAAGTGCGTTGGTTCTTAATCATCTGATATATTGATGCTGAGGTAAGAGGTTCAACCCTACACCGGTGAATTGCACTCAGATATTGACTTCTCATCCCTTATCCTTCTGCATCCATGTTTACATATATTTGGAGAGTTTCACTGCCAATGGTCTTTAATTTGTGGTATTAAAAAATTATTCCTGCGGAGATGTTGTTTCAACTTTGTGAATGGAAAGATAATGGAAAGATGGGCAGTTTTGATTTCCCGCGCTATTTCTAGCGATCAACGATTCACTTCTGGTTGTTACCATGTCTCATTAGATTTGATTTATTCGAAACCAGCGTAGTACGACGAATGGGGAAACTACTCTGATATTTCCAGTAGAGGTCCTTCTGCTAAGCGCCAAGAGTTTGAGGCCAAGAAACTGTTTTTTCTTGAATTTCTTGGAGTCTATTCACGAATAGTAAGCTAATTTGTCTTATAACTCCTGAAGTATAAAGAAACGTTAACTTTTTGTTGCATTTCTGAATCTCCCGTTCAATTTTACATAAATGTGAAGAGTTTCAACATTGCTGGTGTTTGCTGGCATTCAGGAAAAAATATTTAGCACAACCACTGAGATCGGCATCCATGACCATTTCGAAGACTCAAAATGGGGCCGCCCTCACAATAGCGGATGTGTAATTAATTACTTTAATTAATTATAACTGGTAATTTAACTAATAAAATTAAACAGAATACAAGTTTCATTTATAGCAATAATTTATCTGTGTAATTGTACAATTGTTCACCATTTGATATGACTGAAAATAATTTTGAAAGCGTTTTCAGGCCTGTTTGTAAACCTGTAAGGAGTACTTTTTTTCTTAACAGCGCACCAGTACTTAATTAATAAAATTTAAATAAAATATTGTGAAATAAGTTATGGTTTTTTTTTTAAAGTTAGTATTTAATTATTAATTGCTCACTTTTAGATACAGAACAGTGTAATTATTGAGCAGAAGTAGAAATCAATTTTTATTGGATAAGCAAACATCAAATTCGTCAAAGGATATCATGCAGTGTCAGACAGAGTCCTATTAGTAAAATTAAACGGAAGACCTTTTAAAATAAATGTCATTCAAGTATATGCCCCAACAAGTGAAAGCAGTGAAGAAAGCATAGAGGAATTTTATAATGACGTGGAGTCTGCTTTGAAGAACTGCAAAAAATCAGAAATAAATATCATAATGGGTGATTTCAACTGCAAAAATAGGACAGCAAGGCGATGGATGCAGTGTAGGCAACCATGGTTTGGGAGAGAGAAATGAAAGAGGGTACAGACTTGTAGAATGGGCAAAAGAACAAGAAATGGTTGTAGGAAACACCTGGTTTAAACAGCATCCTAGAAGATTATGGACATGGAGGAGTCCAGACAGCAGGATTAAAAACCAGATAGATTACATCCTGATTAGCAAAAGGTTTCGAAATGCGTTAACAGTCGTAAAAACAGTTCCAAATGCAGACTGTTACAGTGATCACAGATTAATTACAGGCACATTGAGGGTAAAGTTAAAGAAAGTCAAGTATACAGCAGGAAACCCTAAATATGACTTGTGCAAATTGAAAACTGACAAAGAAATACAAGATAATTTTAACATAGAAGTAAAGAACAAATTTGATATATTGTCTGATCTAGAGATCCTGTTTCAAGATGTAGATGATCAATGGGAAACGATGAAGAATTCAATCAGTTGCGCAGCAGAAAAAACTATTCCAAAAGTAAAGAAAGTGGGCCGTAAGACATGGATGACTGAAGAAATTTTACAACTAATGGAAACAAGAAGACAGAACAAAAATAATCCTGCCAAATATGAAGAAATTCACAGAAAAGTGAGAACCTTATGTAAGGAGGCAAAAGAAACATGGCTTGAGAAAAATTGCAGAGAAATTGAAAAACAACACAACAGTAACAATGCGAAACTAATGCACAAAAGAATTCAGGAGCTTACTAATCAAAGAACACGTACATCAGCAGGCTGCCTAAAGACAAAAGATGGAAGAGTCATAATAGAAAAAGATCAGATCTTACATGAATGGTCAGATTATGTGAAAAACCTTTATGACGATAACAGAGACGAACAGTATGATGTCCAAAATAATAATGAAGGACCAGCAATTTTAAAGATGGAGGTTCAGAATGCGCTTAACCATATGAAATCTGGCAAGACCCCCGGTTCAGACAGCGTCACAACAGAAATGATTAATGCTTTAGAAGAATATGGAATAGATAAAGTTACCAGTCTGCTTAATACAATATATGATACTGGAAATATACCTCAGGAGTTATGTAATTCTGTATTTATTGCAATCCCAAAGAAATCAGGAGCCTTGGAATGTGATCAACATCGAACAATTAGTATAATGAGTCACATCACGAAGATTTTGCTAAGAATTATCATGCAAAGAGTTAGGAGGAAAATACAACCTGAAATAGGAGAAGAACAATGTGGGTTTGTGGAAGGCAAGGGTACAGTAAATGCTGTGTATATACTGAGAAACATAATCGAACGTTCTATAGAAGTAAACAAAGATCTACACCTTTGCTTTATTGACTACACAAAGGCTTTTGATAAAGTGAGACATGTCAACATGATAAGGATGCTTGAAGATCTACAAATTGATGGAAAAGATCTTAGACTTGTAAAAAACATATATTGGAAACAACAAGCTGCCATAAGAGTTGATAATGAAGTAAGCCAATATCAGCCTATTAAAAGGGGTGTGAGACAGGGATGTGTAATGTCTCCAGATCTGTTTTCCCTGTACAGTGAAAGTATTTTCAGAAATATTGAAGATATGGAAGGAATCAACATTGGGGGACGATGCATCAATAACATTAGATATGCAGATGATACAGTCTTGATTGCAGACAATGAACAGGACCTGCAAAATTTAGTAGATGCGATTGTTACACACAGTGAACAACTAGGGTTAGAATTAAATTGTAAAAAGACACAGATTATGGTCGTCACTAGGAAGGACGAAATACCACAATGTAATATACAAGTAAATGGGAATATTCTTCAACAAGTGAGCAGGTACAATTATCTCGGAACAGTAATAACATCTGATGGGAGATGCCTTGAAGAGATTAGAACAAGAATCGCCATGGCAAAAGTAGCCTTTAGCAAGATGAAAAACATATTGACCAATAAAAAGATGTCAATTGAAACGAGAAAAAGAGTGTTGAGATGCTACATTGAACCTGTACTTTTATATGGATGTGAAGCGTGGGCAATGAGCAGTCAGGCTGAAAAACATCTGATGGCTGTAGAGATGTGGTTTCTGAGGAAAATACAAAGAATACCATGGACAGCCAGAAAGACCAATGAACAAGTCCTTCAAGAAACAAATGAACATCGTAAATTGATTAAAGAAATTAGACGTAGACAGTCAAAATTTTTTGGGCATGTTATGAGAAGAAATGGATTGGAGAATTTGGTGACAATTGGTAAGATCGAGGGGAACAGACCAAGGGGAAGACCTAGAAGCAAGTACCTGGATGGCTTGGCCTTGTGGCATGGTCGAGACAGAAACACGGAGCTGATCTACGACTCTGGTGATTGAGTGAGATGGCAGAACATGACCGCCCACGCTTACCGGCATGGCACATGATGGATGGATGGAGAAATCAATTATTAGCGAATATTTACTTATTTTTAAAAAAGTTTTTTAAAAATTTAATATTTTAATAATTAATTAACTGCTGCTTAATTTATGCAGCAGTTACAAACTTATTTACTTACTAATATGCATGATATTTAATCAACAAAAGAAAACTGTCGCAATGCAGTTGGTACATTAAGACAATATGAGTACATTTTCATATATTGTTCTTTCACTAACGACGAACATTTCATGTGACATTTAATTAATATAAATTGGCAGCTATTTTTAACTGTTAATTAGGTCACAGCACATCCTATCGCAAAGTCTTAAAAGTCAAGTGCATTTTTCTCGGAGACATGGAGAGATTTGTGCGATGCTTTTGGCAGGTCGCCCTACGGAAAGAGAACAAACCATATGGGATAAAACCCGGTGCAATGAAGTCGATCATCTCAACATTCTATTGAAAGAGGAATGTGACTTTTACTTTCCTGTTACCAAAATGCACAATAAAGTATACATTTTGTCAGGTTTGTTAACGACGCGATATACTTTTAATGAATAATAAACAATTGGTGGCCATTTTAAATTGTTAATTAGGTCACGGCATATCCTATCGAAAAATAGATAATACGTCAAGTTAGTCCTCACCACCCCGGATGCAATGATATAGGTACTATGTTGTCTGTTTAAAAATAAACAAGCCACAGTAATAGAAGGCAGAATGTCTCAGCTTCCAATTCATTGACCTGCGATAAAATCTCCCTCATCACTTAGGACCTCTTTACACTTCCTGGTTCTAAATTACGACATAATTCATAACTCCGCTTAGAATTAAAGTACACTCTTCGTTGAGATACCGTTGGATTCGTCTTGTCAAGCTGTATCCAACTGTGATGATTTCATAAGTAGAAACCCCATTTTAAAATATTCTCTGTATATGCTATTATTACAGGAATCATTGAGGTACCATTAGTAGTAATGTCAGTTGTCAGACTTTGTAAGGATTAGTGGGGCTGGGGGAAAAGTTTTTTCGCTAAATATTTCAAGCGACAGTGCAGGGACTTCCGGTTTCTAACCATGTCTGCTCCCGATTCCATATATTTGAAAACAATGTGGCAAACTTCGCGGGAAACAACTCTACATATTTCACGAGTGGTCCGTCTCCAAGCCCACAAGCGTTTGTGGTTGAGAACTTTATTTACTTGAAGCTATTGACTTTTGTTGGTGTAACGTAAGCTAATTTTGTTTTAAACTAGTCTTCTTTTTTATCTCTTGTTACTAATTAATGCATTTTTGAATTGTTCGTTCAATTTTACATTAATTTGAAGAGTTTCAACGTTAACCTCCTTTAATTGTGTTCAGGAGGAAATATTTGGCACGTCCATGAGACAGCGCATCCATATCGCAAAACTCAAAATGGGGAGATAATGCAAGGTGGATCCGTATTTATTTAAATAATTAGAACTGGTAATTTATCTACTAAAATTAAACAGAATACAGGTTTCATTTATAGCAATAATTTATCTGTGTATTTGTTTAATTTTTCACCATTTGATATGACTGAAAATAATTTTGAAAGCAAATTAAACAAGCCACAGTAATAGAAGGCAGAATTTCTCAGCTTCCAATTTAATGAGCTGCAATAAAATCTCCCATCTCTTAGGGCATCATTACACTTCCTGATTTTAAATTACGACACACAAAAATTCATAACTCCGCTTAGAATTAACGTATACTCTTTGTTGAGATACCGTTGGATTCGCCTTGTCAAGCTGTATTCAACTGTGATGATTTCATAAGTAGAAACCCCATTTAAAAATATTATCTGTATATGCTACATTAGATGATTAGATTTGGTTTTTCAAGGCCTATCTCATCTGTCTGTGGTGGTCTCATTAGTAAATACGCAATTTGAAAATCAAGATCGAACCTGCTAAATATAGTAATTAATTTACCATGCATTCCTTCGACGTCATTCATTCATATCTCTTGTGACAAGAACCTACGTCATCCTGGGTTTTCCAGGAAAGGATTGCTTAATATTCCGTGCACAGTGGTTGGTTGAAATCATTGTGACCTTTTATATAAATAAGAATATATTTAATACTTACCGTAAGTAATTATTTTTTGGCACTTAAATTAGAACTACCTCAATTATATATGTATTTTTGAATTCTACATACAATTTTACATATATCTGGAAAGTTTCATCGCTGTAATTGCTGCACATGTGTATGAAAACAACATTTTCTGCAAAGATGTGTTTTCATATTGATCGGATGGGCATGTGCACTTTGTAACACTATTCTGGCTCTTAAATTAGAACTACCTCAATTATATATGTAGTTTTGAATTCTGCATACAATTTTAGATTTATCTGGAAAGTTTCATCACTGTAATTGCTGCACATGTGTATGAAAACAACATTTTCGGCGAAGCGTGTCTTTGTGAATGGAGAAACGCGTGGCATGCGCCATGGCGACTGCGCATGCGCGAATCGATCAAAGTGGCATGTACGCTTTCACTTTTCAACACTCAAAACGTGCAATCTGACCTACTAAAGTTAAAGAGAACACAAGTTTAAAGATTATTAATAATTTATTTGTATACTTGTACTATTTTGTAATCATTTAACATGACGGAACATATTGGTACTTTTTGCTTTTATTCACCCCAAACAAACGGAATCCCAGGGTAAGATGTCACATCCAGGGGTTCCCTGTGTTGCGCTGTCATAGATTGGTGCGCAATTTGATCGGTGTGCAACAGTTGCTCTCGGTGACATCCCCTGCGCCCCAGCTGTAACTGGCCAAATGAAATGCTTGTCAACTCTTGAGACCAGCAGTATACAAAAAGAATGATGATGATCTGTCTGTACGGGGGACGCGAGGGCCTTGCAGCCATGTGCGCCTTGTCTCAGCGGGAGGATGTCCTGCCGACATACATGGTGAATGTCATAGTCGTCGTCAGCATCTCCCATCTGTCCTGACGCTCAGTCAGCGATAGCACCATGATGACATGATTATGAGAACAGTGTCTAGCAGAATGTCAGATGCCATGATGCTGCTGCAGAAAAGGCAACGCTACTCTGGCTTGTCATGGACAGCTGCTGCTGCTGCCACACACACACACACGTGGCCAAAAAAGCCCAAAGAAACACTGTGGGGCAATTGAAACGCACCGACACGAACTGTACCCGAACACAGAGGAGATCACCGTCAGTGCTAAATATAGCTGGTGACCCTAAATATAGCTGGTGACGTTTGTTTGGGGTGAATTAAGGCAAAAGTACCAACATATTTTTGAAGTCAGTTTTCATATGACCGTTTGAGACCATCTGAGCATCTCATATGCATTCCTGCTGGTGGAGGTAATGGACACACTGGAGAGTTCTAATTACGGGTGAATAGCATGAAAAATCGCAACTCGCCTCACCTTTACAAAATTGTGAATATCTTCACTTAGAAGTGACATACGGGCATAATTGAGGTACCATTAGATTTTGAATCTCAAGGCCTATCTACTGCCGTGCTCTCATTTGTAAAACAGTAAATTATTTAAATTGATGATGGGACTCGCTAACTAATAAATATATAATATATTGATAACGGGTAATATGTTAACAATATTATAAAGCAATACTACCTCTATATTTCTATTCATCTTTGTTGTCCAGGCAGAAACTGCAGGGTGTTGGCATTTAGTAATGAATGAACGTGTTAGGGACAGCAGGGCCACTGTTTATGCTGTGATCTTCTCTCTTTCTGTCACTCGCCTGCCGCCATTTTTGTGTCATCAGGAAAGATCACTCTGACACAAGGAGTACCAAGGGCATGTGACGGAAACGTTATGATAACTATCACACTCTTTTTTTTTAGCATATCCTTTACAGGACTTAGCTGTCAACAGCAGCATCTTTCAGCTGTATGTTGATCTCCTGGCAAGATTACGCTCAGTAGTTTGCCATTGCTTTCTGAGCGGCCGGCTCAGTTATCCCGCAAGTCACGAGCGGGGGTCGAACCGCCTCAGCTCTCGCTCCGCTACGAGACTCTGCGTGATATACGGGGATTACGGAGAGAAAGTATTGTAACCTCACAGCCAGAGAGACCGGCAACTATCACACTGCATATCATAATAAATAATATAATTTATAAAATAACACAAAGCAATGCAGCTTTACGAAACATACAGGACGCCGTGGCGACTAGCCTTCATCCAATACTTGATATAAATAAGAACACATATTGCAATATTACATGAATTCTAACATATACATAAAAAATATGAAACCAAGAATCAAAATCATTGCACTCGGGACATTTCAACATGGGCTCAGTCCCTCCTTCAGTAGCCAACGCAGACTTCCCATGCTGATTGTTGGTACCAGTGAAAGGTTGATTGAACGTTCGCCTGCATTTTTCTCTAAGGGGTGCAGAGTCGTCACGACCCTCTGCATATATTCACTGTGGGTGATTTCGCAGCAGACTGCCTTGCGTTGGTTTCCATACAAAGGTATTATTGCCGATCATTCAGAAAGTAATAGCAAACTATTGAATGTAAACTTGTCAAGAAATCACAAACAGCGAAAACAAAAAACGCTGGGGTTGACTGCCACGTCCTATAAAGGTTATGGAGCTAACTTTTTTTTTTTTTTTGGAACTGTTACCTGACACAACGCAATTACGTCCAAAACAAAGGAAAAACAAACAATATCACGCGAATGAATATAAAGAAGAAGATTGATTGATCGATTGATTTAGGAACCGACATCACAGCATTCGGGGCATTCCCATAAGCGCTCCGTCCCCATCCTCAGCAGCCATCGAAGAGTTACAACACTAATAGTACCAGTAGCAATCTTATTATATGTCCGTCTCGCCTTTCCTCTGAGCTTCGAGCGTCGGCCAGATCCCCTCGCCACCCCTCGCTGTCGCATTCTTGCTAGACCATGGTGATCCATTTGCACCTCCGAGGTGTACACGTGCTCCCACAAGGCCCCAACCACGTCTGCCTTATCATGCATCAATACTCCACCAAGTTTTGCAGAGCCAGCCAATCTGTCCGCATGTTCATTCCCCAGCACACCAGCATGCCCCGGAGAAAAGATCCAGACGATGTTTGTCACCCGTGACTTCCGAAGCTAAGCAAGCCTCTCTGCACGAAGCTTGCCTGTCCTCACCCTACTCAGCATGATTTCTGAGTCAGTTACTATAAAGAAGAAGAAAGGTCACTGATCCCTGTTCACGTCATGAGAACTATTGCGTCTCTCGCGATACCTCATATTTGTATAGATCAATCTGCACTCGTTTGGCGATGAGATCCATATCACGCCTGTCGATTTGCTTCACCAAAAACGCATTACTCCTAGACAGGCGCGATGACGAAATTAATAGGGAACTCCACTGGTAATACCATGAGCACGGTCTGATGCGTGTTCAACACCTGGTCTCGTCTCTTGCCAAAAATGAGGAAAAGATTGGCCATGAATTTCTCTTTACTCTCGGGCTTCAAAATGAGGGAAAGATTGGCCATGTATTTCTCTTTATTCTCGTCTCTTGCCAAAATGAGGGAAAGATTGGCCATGTATTTCTCTTTTCTCTCGGGCTTCACAATGAGGGAAAGATTGGCCATGTATTTCTCTTTACTCTCGGGCTTCAAAATGAGGGAAAGATTGGCCACGTATTTCTCTTTTCTCTCGGGCTTCACAATGAGGGAAAGATTGGCCATGTATTTCTCTTTACTCTCGGGCTTCAAAATGAGGGAAAGATTGGCCATGTATTTCTCTTTACTCTCGGGCTTCAAAATGAGGGAAAGATTGGCCATGTATTTCTCTTTACTCTCGTCTCTTGCCAAAATGAGGGAAAGATTGGCCAAGTATTTCTCTTTACTCTCGTCTCTTGCCAAAATGAGGGAAAGATTGGCCATGTATTTCTCTTTACTGACGGGCTTCAAAATGAGGGAAAGATTGGCTATGTATTTCTCTTTACTCTCGGACTTCAAAATGAGGGCAAGATTGGCCATGTATTTCTCTTTACTCTCGTCTCTTGCCAAAATGAGGGAAAGATTGGCCATGTATTTCTCTTTACTGACGGGCTTCAAAATGAGGGAAAGATTGGCTATGTATTTCTCTTTACTGACGAGCTTCAAAATGAGGGAAAGATTGGCCATGTATTTCTTTTTACTCCCGGGCTTCAAAATGAGGGAAAGATTGGCCATGTATTTCTCTTTTCAGAAAGCAATGACAAACAACTGAACGTAAACTTACCAAGAGATAACCCAAAAAAATTTTTAAAAAACCCGCTGGAGTTGACTGCTACGTCATGTAAAGGATATGCAACTGACTAACTTAACTGAAATATTAAATATAACATGTTGTGCTATATGGCAGTTTGTCATGGAATGTGAAATAATACACTAGGAAACGTCCTGTAATCTGATACAAGCTACCCGCCTCTCTTTCTCTCTACCTTTCTCTACCTCTCTTTCTATCTCTATCTCTCTTTCTCTCCCCCCACTTTCCCTTCCATTTCAGCCAGGTTCTCTTGTACTATCTTTCGCACTAGAACCTCGGACGCCTTCTCTATGTCGCCAGGAACTGGGAGTACTCTTTGACCACTATACTAATTCCTAGAAAAGCCTGAACAGCTGACTTGTCCCCATAGTCGCCGAGTTTCTAGGTCAAACACATAAGCTAACATTACAGCTCACATTATTCAAGTGTTGTATATATTATAGAACTTCAGAAATGCCTTATTTTTATCTGTTGGCAACAGAATAACATCTTTTTTTTTTTTTAAATACAAGCCCTTAATAGTTACATTCAGGTACATGTGCCTTTAAAGGACGTCGCAATCAACACCATCTTTGTTTGTGATTTTCTGGGCAATTTTACGTCCAGTACTCTGCCAATGCTTTAGGAATAGCCGATGCTCATGCTGTTGTGAAAATGAACGCAAAGCTGTCTGTTTCCAAACCACCTGCGGCTGATCTCGAACTTCCCACGTCGAGATAAATATGAAACTGTGTTCACGAAGCCTAAGTCACTGATGCTGACATATAGGCCAATATAGATGAACGGAGAGCTTTCATAAAGAAACAAAAATACACGAATGAGACCAGAAAAGATAACAAAGGATAGGATGATTTGATATGTGCTGGCTGGGGGACTTTGCCTTGGAAAATAACTAGAACAAAAAAGAAGAAAAGGAAAATGAAGAAGAAGAAGAAGAAGAAGAAGAAGAAGAAGCTATCATCATATGCCATGCCGATTAGCGTGGACATCAACAACCTACTGGCACCTTGCCGTCTTAACAGACAATATAGGAAGGCCCCGGCTTACGTCGGAAATACGCTCTTGGAAAACGCGATTTTAAGTGAAACGACGTATAGGGAAACACTATAAAAAAAAAAAACAACACTATTTCCCATAGAATTAAATGAAATACAATGTATTATGTAATGTTTATTTTGATGATTGT
Organism: Cepaea nemoralis; assembly: GCA_014155875.1. Taxonomy (NCBI): domain Eukaryota; kingdom Metazoa; phylum Mollusca; class Gastropoda; order Stylommatophora; family Helicidae; genus Cepaea; species Cepaea nemoralis. The sequence continues at coordinate 279,822 of JACEFZ010026777.1, forward strand.
TGATGTTTACTGGCTAAATAGAGGTGGGTTGGAGGGCGAGTGGTGGAATTATTGGGACGTAGAGGTATTAAAACCATGACCCGCTCAAAAACTATCATCGGCACTACTAGTACTGCTCTCACCCGCTTCCTTAGCTAGATCTTAATAGAGAGACTTTTCTTTCTCTTGGATAGCCATCTTGCTCACAGACATATTCCGTTGGTTCTGGTCTTCAATCCAGACAACCAATAGTGCTTCCACGTTCTCCATAATAATACTTCTGGTACACGTGATTTTGGAAGCACTCAAAGGGACTACGTTTTTAGGACCCTCTTTGATTTTGTAAGCACCTGCACGAATTGTTCTTACTGTGGTTGGAGGTAAACCATGGACTTTAGCTATACCAACAGCCCGATCGCCAGCCTCATAATTATGGGTGATTACACGATAAAATCCTGGAAAAACGCACTGCACAAAATGCAAAATGGCGACGTTAACGCAGCATAGCAACACAGGTGACGACGTTATAGGGGAACATAGCGAGGTAACGTGAAGTTATGTCACATTGTGACAAAGACGTTATAGCGAAGTAACGTGAAGTTATGTCACATTGTGACAAAGACGTTATAGCGAAACGACGTAAACCGAAGCGACGTATAGCGGGTCTTCCTGCATACTGCAGTGTGATGGGATCCACTGTATTACAACTTTTTTTTTTTTTTTGATTTCTAAGATAGTTCATCATGGAATGCTGCTCTTAGGTCTGCTAGTTCTGTGCTGTTTTTACTCTTCAGTATTGAGTCAGTTGACTTTGCATCTGTGAAGATAGCTATTTGCTTCTCTTTATTTTCCTCCATCAAGAGCATTTCTGCTGCAGTTTTCAAAGCCTCTACCTTCGCTTTGAAGTTACTTGAAAATTTTCCAATTGCCACAGACTGTGTTTTTTTCACTCCATTTTGTTTTAAATTTAGGAGAATTCCTCCTCCTCCATTTTCTATTGAATTTTTGGCTGATCCATCTATATATGTATGGGTCCAATTGCTGCTTGGGTAATGTTCTTTTATGCAATTTAGGGTTATTTTTCTTCTTTCGGTTTCATTCTGAGTGTTCTTTTTCTCATTACCAGGAATGTTTTCTATCATCTCAGGCAGTTGCTGCTGTCTCCAAGCTGGGAAGTTGTGTGCATTGCAAATGGGTTTGACTATTGATATGTTAAGTATGGGATCTGCCCTAATCTTTCGTTTTGCAGTTTCTACAAAGTTGCTACGCTTCAGTCTCCCCTTTCCAAAACCTTTAAATCTTTCATACATGGTGTCGTCTGTCAATCTATTAAAATTTTCTGCTTGTTGCTGGGCTCTACTATCTCTTCTATCCTGCATTGGTTGTAAACAAGTGATATTTTCTAGTTCGTTAATAGGCGTTGTCTTCAGGCTTCCAGTTATGATCCGTATTCCTTAATTTTAGACTATACGTATTTGTGAATGTTTTTGACTTAGCTGCTGTTCCCCAAGCTGCGATGCCATATTCCATTACTGGCCACACCAGTCCAGTGTATAACTTCTTGAGAACTTTCTCATTTGCTCCCCACGTTGTACCAGAAAGCTTTTTCATGATTGCCATTCTTTGCCTTGCTCTTGTTCGATTTTTCTCAACCTGTTTTTCGATGTCAGGCGATGATCAAAGGTGACCCCTAGATAATTTGGATTTTCTCCCTGGTACAATATTTTTCCATTCAATACCAGCTTAGGTTGCTGAGTTTTATTTGAGAGGGAGAACACTGTGGATGTTGTTTTTTCCTCACTTATCTTCACTAGCCGTGATTTTGACCAGTCCCCTAGTACTAATAAGGCTTGCTTTATTCTGCTGTTAGAATATATTCTTCAGATGTCCATATGGCTAGGTCATCTGCAATGAAGGATGTGTGTACTCTGGTTGAAAAATTTTCCGTGATGTCATTTACATATGCTAGGAATAATGTTGGTGAAAGAACTCCTCCTTGGGGGACATCTTGCTCCAACAGCATCTTTTTGCTGGTTTGTCCTTGTACTTTTGTCCTGGCAGTTCTGTTCGAAAGGTAGTGACTGATCCATTTGTAAATTTTTCCACAAACATGCATTTTTTGCGGTTTTACTTTCAGTCCTTCCATCCACACTCTATCAAATGCTTTTTCTAAATCTATCCAGACCGCTAGTTTGTGCTTTTTATCTTGGAAGGCATCCTCTATTTCCTGAGCTATATAGGTTATTTGATCTTCAGTTTATCTGTACTTTCTGAATCCTGATTGGTGTGGTGTTAAGAGGTGGTTTTCTTCCAGATGCCATGTTAGCCTGCCATTGATAATGCGTTTCATTAATTTTCCTACACATCTAATTAGACTGATAGGTCGATAGCCATTTGGTTCTTCCGGGTCTTTTCCTTTCTTTGGGACTTGTAGTAGTATAGCTTCCTTCCATGCCTGTGGGACTTCACGGGATTAGCACCATACTGATTCATTTTAATCTGTGGCATCATGGTTTAAGTTACGTTGCACTGCTTTGTCAAGCCTGTGGCTCAGTACATCAGATTTCGACATACATTTTTCGGGTGTGCTCTCCCTAGCCTTTGAGTGTTCCAAGTCTACCTACAAGGCAGCAGGTGTGTGTCTCTCTTGGAGTGGTTCTTCTCCCTTGACCTATCCGACATGGTAAATTTTACCAGTAGCTGTACTACTGTCGGCATAGCTCTTGGGGTCATTGGAACACGCAAGCCTCTCTACCACGACAAGGTGAGACACGGCAGAAGGGTTTATTTAATCTTATACACACTTTCACACACACACGCACACACAATCACACACAATCACACACACACACACACACACACACACACACACAGACACACACTCAACTAGGATGGGTAGAACCGTTTTCGCTGGATCCCACACACAACTGTATCCAGGTCAGGTTATATTTTGGGAGTTGCGTATTTTTTAGACTCACCTGCCGACCTGGTGATGATGTGTTTGAATAACCTCGAGTCGGATCTTAAAATTTGATTTGGTCTTCCATTGCATGAAATGTTTTTGGAAGTAAAAGCAGCACTTGGAAACTGACTTCATATTCCACGGATTGCCATTAGGTCTATACAATCACGGTACTAGCACCAACTGACCTCATATTCCATGGATTGCCATTTGGTCTATACAATCATGGTACTAGCACCAACTGACCTCATATTCCATGGATTGCCATTTGGTCTATACAATCATGGTACTAACACCAACTGATCTCATATTCCACGGATTGCCATTAGGTCTATACAATCATGGTACTAGCACCAACTGATCTCATATTCCACGGATTGCCATTAGGTCTATACAATCATGGTACTAGCACCAACTGATCTCATATTCCACGGATTGCCATTAGGTCTATACAATCATGGTACTAGCACCAACTGATCTCATATTCCATGGATTGCCATTTGGTCTATACAATCATGGTACTAGCACCAACTGATCTCATATTCCACGGATTGCCATTTGGTCTATACAATCATGGTACTAGCACCAACTGATCTCATATTCCACGGATTGCCATTTGGTCTATAAAATCATGCTACTAGCACCAACTGATCTCATATTCCACGGATTGCCATTTGGTCTATACAATCATGGTACTAGCACCAACTGACCTCATATTCCACGGATTGCCATTTGGTCTATACAATCATGGTACTAGCACCAACTGACCTCATATTCAATGGATTGCCATTTGGTCTATACAATCATGGTACTAGCACCAACTGACCTCATATTCCATGGATTGCCATTTGGTCTATACAATCATGGTACTAGCACCAACTGACCTCATATTCCATGGATTGCCATTTGGTCTATACAATCATGGTACTAGCACCAACTGACCTCATATTCCATGGATTGCCATTTGGTCTATACAATCATGGTACTAGCACCAACTGACCTCATATTCCATGGATTGCCATTTGGTCTATACAATCATGGTACTAGCACCAACTGACCTCATATTCCATGGATTGCCATTTGGTCTATACAATCATGTTACTAGCACCAACTGACCTCATATTCCATGGATTGCCATTTGGTCTATACAATCATGGTACTAGCACCAACTGACCTCATATTCCATGGATTGCCATTTGGTCTATACAATCATGGTACTAGCACCAACTGACCTCATATTCCATGGATTGCCATTTTGTCTATACAATCATGCTACTAGCACCTACTGACCTCATATTCCATGGATTGCCATTTGGTCTATACAATCATGGTACTAGCACCAACTGACCTCATATTCCATGGATTGCCATTTGGTCTATACAATCATGGTACTAGCACAACTGACCTCATATTCCATGGATTGCCATTTGGTCTATACAATCATAGTACTAGCACCAGCTGACCTCATATTCCATGGATTGCCATTTGGTCTATACAATCATGGTACTAGCACCAACTGACCTCATATTCCATGGATTGCCATTTGGTCTATACAATCATGGTACTAGCACCAACTGACCTCATATTCCATGGATTGCCATTTGGTCTATACAATCATGGTACTAGCACCAACTGACCTCATATTCCATGGATTGCCATTTGGTCTATACAATCATGGTACTAGCACCAACTGACCTCATATTCCATGGATTGCCATTTGGTCTATACAATCATGGTACTAGCACCAACTGACCTCATATTCCATGGATTGCCATTTGGTCTATACAATCATGGTACTAGCACCAACTGACCTCATATTCCATGGATTGCCATTTGGTCTATACAATCATGGTACTAGCACCAACTGACCTCATATTCCATGGATTGCCATTTGGTCTATACAATCATGGTACTAGCACCAACTGACCTCATATTCCATGGATTGCCATTTGGTCTATACAATCATGTTACTAGCACCAACTGACCTCATATTCCATGGATTGCCATTTGGTCTATACAATCATGGTACTAGCACCAACTGACCTCATTTTCCACGGATTGCCATTAGGTCTATACAATCATGGTACTAGCACCAACTGACCTCATATTCCATGGATTGCCATTTGGTCTATACAATCATGCTACTAGCACCAACTGCATCTAAAGGCGGACAAAAGAGTCGTTTCCTTTAATTACCTAAGATTATTTTCTTTTATAGTACTGTCGGGCCAATACTGCCAAAACCTGTTTTACAGGAAACAGTTATATCTGGGGGTTGCGGGGTAGGGGTATCCCCTATCAAAGGAGAAGTAAGGCGCCTCCTTCCCTCCGCTAGCCTACGGGACACCCTTGGGCAAGGTGGAGTACCCGTTTAGCCCCCCGATCAGGGTTACGTGAAGCCATGGGTGCAGGTGGTGGATGAAGATGGAGAGCAGCCGACAGATAGTTGTAGGTTATGGTCTCCACCTTCACGACGGTAGGCAGAGGATCTCCTTTTTTGAGGAGACAATGGCTACGGTCACTGACCAGTATGGTCACTGCTGGGAAGGAAAGCAATGGCAAACTACCTTCTTTACACATGCCAAGAAAATCATGTGTTCACTTATCGATAATCAGAGAAACGGCGTAAATGGGTGCTCCATAGGAGCAGCCTCGCCCGGTAGGGATAGTCATGCGCACCAGGTGACTCCAGACCGTCAACAGGCTACTAGGTGCAAAAGATTAATATCATTGAAAGTAGGAACTTGGAATGTTAGAACAATGAATGCAGATGGAAAGTTGGAGGACATCAAAAAAGAAATGGAGAGAGAGAAGATTAACATATTAGGAATATCGGAAACGAGATGGAGAGGAGCAGGGATAAGGACAGGAGAGGATTGTAAGATTATTTACTCGGGGGGAGAAGAACAGCAAAGAGGTGTAGCCATTATATTAGATAAGCAAACATCAAATTCTGTCGAAGGATATTGGGCTGTGTCAGACAGAGTTCTATTAGTAAAATTAAACGGAAGTCTTTTTAAAATAAATGTAATTCAAGTATATGCCCCAACAAGTGAAAGCAGTGAAGAAAGTATAGAGAAATTTTATAATGACATGGAGTCTGCTTTGAAGAACTGTAAAAAATCAGAAATAAATATCATAATGGGTGATTTCAACGCAAAAATAGGAAAGCAAAGCGATGGATGCAGTGTAGGCAACCATGGTTTGGGAGAGAGAAATGAAAGAGGTTACAGACTTGTAGAATGGGCAAAAGAACAAGAAATGGTTGTAGGAAACACCTGGTTTAAACAACATCCTAGAAGATTATGGACATGGAGGAGTCCAGACAGCAGGATTAAAAACCAGATAGATTACATCCTGATAAGCAAAAGGTTTCGAAATGCATTAACAGTTGTAAAAACAGTTCCAAATGCAGACTGTTACAGTGATCACAGATTAATTACTGGCACATTGAGGGTAAAGTTAAAGAAAGTCAAGTATACAGCAGGAAACCCTAAATATGACTTGTGCAAATTGAAAACTGACAAAGAAATACAAGATAATTTTAACATAGAAGTAAAGAACAAATTTGATTTATTGTCTGATCTAGAGATCCTATTTCAAGATGTAGATGATCAATGGGAAATGCTGAAGAATTCAATCAGTTGTGCAGCAGAAAAAACTATTCCAAAAGTAAAGAAAGTGGGCCGTAAGACATGGATGACTGAAGAAATTTTACAACTAATGGAAACAAGAAGACAGAACAAAAATAATCCTGCCAAATATGAAGAAATTCACAGAAAAGTCAGAACCTTATGTAAGGAGGCTAAAGAAACATGGCTTGAGAAAAATTGCAGAGAAATTGAAAAACAACACAACAGTAAAAATGCGAAACTAATGCACAAAAGAATTCAGGAGATTACTAATCAAAGAACACGTACATCAGCAGGCTGCCTAAAGACAAAAGATGGAAGAGTCATAATAGAAAAAGATCAGATTTTACATGTATGGTCAGATTACGTGAAAAACCTTTATGACGATAACAGAGACGAACAATATATTGTTCAAAATAACAATGAAGGGCCAGCAATTTTGAAGACGGAGGTTCAGAATGCTCTTAATCATATGAAATCTGGCAAGACCCCCGGTCCAGACAGCGTCACAACAGAAATGATTAATGCTTTAGAAGAATATGGAATAGATAAAGTTACCAGTCTGCTTAATACAATATATGATACTGGAAATATACCTCATGAGTTATGTAATTCTGTATTTATTGCAATCCCAAAGAAATCAGGAGCCTTGGAATGTGATCAACATCGAACAATTAGTATAATGAGTCACATCACGAAGATTTTGCTAAGAATTATCATGCAAAGAGTTAGGAGGAAAATACAACCTGAAATAGGAGAAGAACAATGTGGGTTTGTAGTAGGCAAGGGTACAGTAAATGCTGTGTATATACTGAGAACCGTAATCGAACGTTCTATAGAAGTAAACAAAGATCTACACCTTTGCTTTATTGACTACACAAAGGCTTTTGATAAAGTGAGACATGTCAACATGATAAGGATGCTTGAAGATCTACAAATTGATGGGAAAGACCTTAGACTTGTAAAAAACATATATTGGAAACAACAAGCTGCCATAAGAGTTGATAATGAAGTAAGCCAATATCAGCCTATTAAGAGAGGTGTGAGACAGGGATGTGTAATGTCTCCAGATCTGTTTTCCCTGTACAGTGAAAATATTTTCAGAAATATTGAAAATATGGAAGGAATCAACATTGGGGGACGATGCATCAATAACATTAGATATGCAGATGATACAGTCTTGATTGCAGACAATGAACAGGATCTGCAAAATTTAGTAGATGCGGTTGTTACACACAGTGAACAACAAGGGTTAGAATTAAATTGTAAAAAGACACAGATTATGGTCGTCACTAGGAAGAACGAAATACCACAGTGTAATATACAAGTAAATGGGAATATTCTTCAACAAGTGAATAGGTACAATTATCTCGGAACAGTAATAACATCTGATGGGAGATGCCTTGAAGAGATTAGAACAAGGATCGCCATGGCAAAAGTAGCCTTTAGCAAGATGAAAAACATACTGACCAATAAAAAGATGTCAATTGAAACGAGAAAAAGAGTGTTGAGATGCTACATAGAACCTGTACTTTTATATGGATGTGAAACTTGGACAATGAGCAGCCAGGCTGAAAAACATCTGATGGCTGTAGAAATGTGGTTTCTGAGGAAAATGCAGAGAATACCATGGACAGCCAGAAAGACCAATGAAAAAGTCCTTCAAGAAACAAATGAAGATCGTAAACTGATCAGAGACATTAGACGTAGACAGTCACAATTTTTTGGGCATGTTATGAGAAGAAATGATTTGGAGAACTTGGTGACAACTGGTAAGATCGAGGGGAACAGACCAAGGGGAAGACCTAGAAACAAGTATCTGGATGGCTTGGCCTTATGGCATGGTCGAGACAGAAACACGGAACTGATCCACGACTCTGTTGATCGAGTGAGATGGCAGAACATGACCGCCCACGCTTACCGGCATGGCACATGATGGATGGATGGAGTTATATCTGGAATGGGTAGAACCTGTTTTACAGGACTCCACACACACTTGTATCGAGCCTTCACTATATTGTCTTTTACTGTAATGTCTGACCGTCGAGATAGCGAGACGGGGTCAGAACTGGTAGAACCTGTCTTACAGTTGTGGGCAGGACGTGTAGAACCTGTTTTAGTCGACGCAGTTGTACCCAGGGCGCGTATAACCCGTTTTACTGGACTCCACATACAACTGTATCCAGTCAGGACTACATATTCTTGTATTATTATTATTATTATTATTATTATTAGTAGTAGTAGTAGTAGTAGTAGTAGTAGTTGTAGTAGTAGTAGTAGTAGTAGTAGTAGTAGTAGTAGTAGTAGTAGTAGTAGTAGTAGTAGTAGTAGTAGTAGTAGTAGTAGTAGTAGTAGTAGTAGTAATTAGCACCATAACGATTAATTTTAATTTGTGACATCATGATTGTTTTAACATTTTTCGTAATATTTCTTTCTAAGTTTATAGCTTTGTAAACAGCCCTTGACCTTCGTAATGTAATGCTAAATGCGCATTTATCGATTGTAATATAGAGAAATATTTATCGACATGTAAAACTTTAATAATTATGATTTTATGAAAAACAGATATTTCTCCTATGAATAAAATGATTTATTTTGCAAGAAAATATTAAATTTAAAAGTTTTTGTCTGTTATAAATTATTTCCACATTTACAATGTTTAAATTAATTTATTTGTTGTAGTGGTCTTGATATATTTATGAAATTTATTCTGAGTTTACTCCTTGTTTTCCGAATATTTTATTTTCACACAGAGCCGTAATTAGATTTTGTTTCATTTCCTTTTAAAGGTTTTGTAAAATTCTAACTATTAGCATTTTATTAAAACAATGAATGTAACAAAGAAATCGTAAGATTGAAGATGAAAGCCTATTTTCAATGATGAATGGACAACTAAGTACTGTTTTATAAACGTTGGTAGCAAATCAGTTTGCTTTTTGTGTCGTGAGTCAGTGGCTGTCTTCAAGGAGTACAATTTAAAAAGACATTATCAAACAAAACATTCCGATTTCGTATACAATGTAACAACTGAAGAGATGGAATGGAAATGTCTGGAGCTGGTGAAACCTTTGGAGAAATAGCAAACTGTTTTCACTATAAACAGTCTTCAATTCAAATGCTGCAACAGAAGCTAGTCTTGTGCTGTCACACAGAATTGTAAACCAGAAAAAGCCATTTTCTGATGGCGAGTTCATCAAGGAATGTTTGCTAGAAGCAGCAAATATTATGTGCCCAGAACAAAATAACAAATAAAACGATATTTGACAACATTACTTTATCAAGGAGGACTTTGGCCAAACGTGGTGACAATTTGATGCATAAACTTCAAGATGCAAGTAAACAATTTTTATGGTTAGTTAGTTAGTCGACAGATCATCCTCATTGCACATCGAACCATTCAGTCCATAAGTGCTCGGATCCCCTCCTCAGCAAATCCCGCAGCGTGTCGCTGCTAACAACGCCAGTTCTGTGTTGGTTTATCAATCTTCTTTGGCTTCCTGCGTAGTGTTCTTGTTTGGCCACCCCTCTTTTAATTTGCGGCTCTAGCAGTCTGGCCATTGTTGTAGATTCACAGTCATCACTTGGTTCTCGCAAAAATCTTACTTCTCGTAGAGCATTCAGAATGTCAGCCTGGTCCATGGCGCGTCCGCCCTCCACAGTAGCCTCACCTGCGAGCTTGTCAGCCCGCTCATTTCCTTGTACTCCCGCATGCCCTGGCACGAAGATGAAACTAATCTTTGCCAGCCGAGACCGCTCCAGAGGCAGCAACCATTCTCTTCGGATCGACCCCTCCTCTATCCTCTTGATCATGTTCATTGAGTCGCTAAGGAAACAAGCCCTAGTGAATGTCTGTGTCTCGAGCCATGTTATTGCTTTACTTACTGCCATGTTTTCCATGACCAGGCTACTTGTGGTTTCAGTGAAAGCACCAGAGTCCTCTTTCACAATTCTCCCTCCGGCCCGAGCTGTAAAGGCCCATGAGCTTCTCACATGTCGGACGACCGACCCATCTGTGTAGATGACCGCGTCACTGTCTAGCGAATTCTCGATAATCAACGCTTGTACTTCAGCCTCCACAGCAGCCGGATTTTCTTGTCTGCATTTTCTATCTAGTTGGATGCAAACTGAAAAGGATGTGCAGAAGTCTGTTGGCACTTGCACCCACTCCTCGCCAGGTTCTAAGTCCTCAAGTGAACACACCTGTTGAAGAATGTGTTCGGCTTGACCCATCCACGATCGTCCTCTTTTTAACCTGCTGCCCTTCACTTTGCTAATTTCACTATGCAGTGGATGTTGTGTGTTTGCGTTAACTCTGAGGTAGGCGCGTGCCCTGCAAGCTTGTATTCTCTCTTCAATGGTTGGAAAATCAAGAAGGTAGCGCATCGCCCTGCATGCTGTATCTCTTGTAAATCCAAGAACAATGCGCATAGCTTCATTCTGTATCTTTTCCATCCTTTCTATCTGCTTACGGCTGAGAGTCAGGATTGCCATTGCATACTCCAAAACAGACATGACCAGCCCCTCGTACAGAAGACATAGATGGCGCTGCTCACAGTTTGCTGCCGCCATCACCCGCATCGCAGCCAAACCCCGCTTGGCCTTTGTTATCACCTGGTCTATGTGCACATTATAAGCAAGGCTTCGATCAAACCGTATCCCTAGGTAATTCATTGCCTGCGTTCTTTCCACCGTCTCTGAACACAGCATTACAGTTGGTGTTGGAGTGTTGACAGTATGATTATTAAACGAGAACCAAATCACTGTTGCCTTTGTTGGGTTGACAAACAATGTTTATTGTACTCTCGTGCATTGGTTAAGAGTACCTATGCACATGATACTGTCCAATTATTGATATTTATACGTGGAATAAACACTTCTTTAAAACTCACCAAAGAGGTACTGAGTGTTGAGTCACTCAAAGACACAACCACAGGCCATGATATATTCAATGCTGTTATTAACTGTATTGAAAGAACTGGGTTGGTTTGGAACAAGATGGCAAGTGTTACAACTGACGGAGCTCGTGCTTTGACTGGAAACAAATGTAGGCCTGGTAAAATAGATAAGTGATAAGATTAAAGCAGAATATCCAGACCACACATTATTACCACTTCACTGTGTGATTCTTCAAGAAAGTCTGTGTAAAACTCTTTTGAATATCAATCATGTTATTGACCCAGTTGTCAGTGCCATCAATCTCATCAGATCAAGAGGACTTAACCACAGACAGCTCAAGACATTACTTGACGATTTGGAAACTGAACATTCCGATGTCCTGTACCACACCAGTGTTCGATGGCTGAGTCTTGGCAAGGTGTTGAGGCGAGTGTTGGACCTCAGAGAAAGAATAGTGATGTTTCTAGAGATGAAGGGCATTGAATGTGACTTTAATACTAACATTGTCAATAAAGAGTGGAAGTTAGACTCTATGTTTGCCATTGAAATTATGGAAACGTTTAATCAACTGAATGTCAAACTTCAGCTCAATGGTGTGTTTGCACTTGAATTGTATGTACATGTAAAATCATTTCAGGCAAATCTCTCACTGTTTTCCAGACAAACAAGTGGAACAAAATGGAGTTACTTCCCTTTTTGGTGAAGCATGAAACCATTTCTAGTGAAACGACTGAAAAGTACAAAGCCCAATTAGATGTATTGACTGAAGAATTTGGAAGGAGATTCCAAGATTTCAAGAACTTAGAGCCACAGTTCAATATTCTCAGTTCCCCTTTTAGTGCAGAAGTTGATACAGCCACAGAGGACATACAGTTGGAGCTGCTTGACTTACAAGCAAATCATGAGCTGAAAGAGAAATTCAAGTCAGATGGTTTGCTGGATGTCTATGGATCGTTATCAGAAGAATCATTTCCCAACTTTATAAATTTCGCAGCTAAACTGTTAACATTGTGTGGATCAACATAAATTTGCGAACAAGAATTTTCTTGCTTGAAGATCGACAAATCTAAGAACAGGTCTTTATTGTCGGACTGCAACTTGCATGCTGTCATGCGAATTTCAACAAGTAAAATTGCTCCACATTTCAAGAACTTAGTCAAAAATTGCAAGCAGCTACATACATCTCATTAGAAATCAACAATTGTAGTGACAATATAGTCGGTTTGTGTCTAAATTAAAGCTATTGATATATACTTTTTAAAAAGAAATATTATAATAAACAATTGTAAAATCTTGTTAACAAATTAGTAAAGGTTGTTTTCCATATTGTAAAATATAATTTATAAATGTATAAGTAAAATAAAATTGCAATAATTAGTTATTTATAATGTTTAATAACCTATAAATAATCCATAATTATTTATTGTGGTAGGTTGCTGTAAACAAAGTGGACATAATATATATGCCCCCCCCCTCCCCTCCCCTCCCCCCACATAGCTTTAAATTTGTGGATGTGGCCCAATGCACAAAAAGTTTGCCCAAAAAAAAGTTACCCTGACCTAGGCCATAGCCACCAGTCACACCACTCACATTCTCGTTGCTACTTTGGCGTTGAAATCCCCGAGGATGACAGTCATTTCGAAATTGTTACACTGGTCCTCGGTCATGTCTAATTCGTTATATCAGTAAAGAAGCCCTGGGCAAGAAAACGTGAGGCGAAGAAATTCATTGGCATTACAGTTTGAGAATCTTTTGCATTTACTAAACCTTGCCTTCTAAACATCCACATTGTTCGTCTCCTATTTATATATCCATTATAATTGAAATAGTCTACAAGGTGTGAACTGCGCCTGGCCCTGCAGCCAGCAGGGTTAGGATCGGCTAGTCTCTCCCAGGAGGGGTGAAAAGTGAAAATTAGTAGCCTGCCTATTACGCGCAGACTATACAAGTCAGCCCCACCTCCTCGCGGTGTAGACTGGGAAACCACGACCGCGAGGTCATGGGCTAATGGGGCTATGGCTCGCCATAGGGGATGGACTCCCTATGTTCAGATATATTTCCTAAACCTGTGACTGGCCTAGTAAGCCGGCAGGGGATCTTCATACTGCTCGTAGAAAAACTAAGACGTATAAACGGACTGACCCAAATGGATATAGACCCGGCAGTGTTAATGGACTACGAGATAGAACTGCGATTCAAAAAATAGGCGCAATGAACATCTGCGGTTTTAATAGCAAAGAAGAAGAACTTATAGAAACAATGGAAGAGAGGAAAATGGACTGATAGGAATAGCGGACACCAGAATAAAATGTGAAGAATGCAAGGAGATCCACCACAGTTACACGTTTGTCTACTCTGGAGTAGAACAGCAAGACAGGGCAAGACACGGTGTGGGAATAGACATTGAACCACGGCTAGCAAGAGGAATACTAGAAATAAAATAAATATAAGAAAGAATCATAACAGTGAGAATAAAAGAACAAACAATTACAACATATGTACAAAATATGCACCATGTAGTACAAACAATAATGAGCAAGAATGAGAGGAATTTTACGAAGACATCCATGACGTGCTAAATAAAATAGATAAGCAGGACAACATCATAGTTATGGGAGACTTCAATTCAAGACTAGGACACAACAGAGCGGGCATAGAAAAACATCTTGGAGCATTTGGAGGCCAACATAATGAAAGAAATGATAACGGAAGTAGACTGATAGAGCTATGCAGCCTGGTATAAATGGAACGATCTAGATACCAAAAGCCAAACTGTGTAAATGCAAACTGTAAGCAGCGCCATCTATGTCTTCTGTACGAGAGACTGGTCATGTCTGTTTTTGAGTATGCAATGGCAATCCTGACTCTCAGCCGTAAGCAGATAGAAAGGATGGGAAGGATTCATAATGAAGCTATGCGCATTATTCTTGGATGTACAAGAGATACAGCATGCAGGGCGATGCGCTACCTTCTTGATTTTCCAACCATTGAAGAGAGAATACAAGTTTGCAGAGCACGCGCCTACCTCAGAGTTCACGCAAACACAACAACATCCACTGCATAGTGAAATTATGAAGGTGAAGGGCAGCAGGTTAAAAAGAGGACAGTCGTGGATGGGTCAAGCAGAAGACATTCTTCAACAGGTGTGTTCACTTGAGGACTTAGAACCTGGCGAGGAGTGGGTACAAGTGCCAACAGATTTCTGCACATCCTTTTCAGTTTGCATCCAACTAGATAGAAAATGCAGACAAGAAAATCCGGCTGCTGTGGAGGCTGAAGTACAAGCGTTGATTTTCGAGAATTCGCTAGACGGTGATGCTGTCATCTACACAGATGGGTCGGTCGTCCGACATGTGAGTAGCTCATGGGCCTTTACGGCTCGGGCCGAAGGGAGAATTGTGAAGGAGGACTCTGGTGCTTTCACTGAAACCACAAGTAGCCTGACTATGGAAGTCATGGCAGTAAGTAAAGCAATAACATGGCTCGAGACACAGACATTCACTAGGGCATGTTTCCTTAGCGACTCAATGAACATGATCAAGAGGATAAAGGAGGGGTCGATCCGAAGAGAATGGTTGCTGCCTCTGGAGCGGTCTCGGCTGGCAAAGATTAGTTTCATCTTCGTGCCAGGACATGCGGGAGTACAAGGAAATGAGCGGGCTGACAAGCTCGCAGGTGAGGCTACGGTAGAGGGCGGACGCGCCATGGACCAGGCTGACATTCTGTATGCTCTACGAGAAGTAAAACTTTTGCGTGAACCAAGTGATGACTGTGAATCTATAACCATGGCCAGACTGCGAGAAAAGCAAATTAAAAGAGATGTGGCCAAACAAGAACACTACGCAGGAAGCCAAAGAAGATTGATAAACCAACACAGAACTGGTGTCGTTAGCCGCTACACGCTGCGGGATTTGCTGAGGAGGGGATCCGAGCACTTATGGACTGAATGGTTCGATGTGCAATGAGGATGATCTTTCGACTAACTAACTAACTAAAAGCCAAATGATTTTATATTAACAAGAAATAACAGAAAGAGAAATATAGTAGATGCAAGGGCAGTGCCCAACTTAAGTTTAAACACAGACCACAAAGCAGTTGTTGCCACAATAAGAACCAGCAGTAGATGAAAGCAAAGACCAGGAAAATACATGCCATGCGAATCAGTAAACTTTAAAAACCTCAAAGACGAGGCAGTGAGGGAAAATTATGAGAAAGAACTAACTTAAATCTTTGTAAAATTACCTATAGAAAGAAAGACAATGGAAGAAGAATTGGAGATGTTTAAATAAAGCATTTTAAATACTGCAAAAATAACATGTGGAACCACGAAAAAACGCAAATTGCGGATAAAGAAATCAACAAGTTGGTGGAACGCAGAAGTACAGAAAGCTGTGAAAGACAAAGAGAAAAGATGTAAAAAATGGTCAAAGAGCAAACGGGAATGTGATTACATAGAATATAGAATCGCGAGAAGACATGTGAATAGAATAGTAAAGAGAGAAAAACAAAAAGTCTGGGATGAGTATGGAGAAAGCCTAAATAAAAACTACAAGCAGGCATCTAGAAATTCTACAAAAAGATAAGTGCAATGAGAACCAGAGGAGAACTCTTTGACCCAACTGAAATAATTAACAGCGAAAACGGAAAACCAATAACTGAACAAAAACAAATCCTAATAAGATGGAAACAGTACTTCGAACAACTTCTCAACATTCCATCAGATGTCACAGTAATTCAAGAAACCGACACAGATGCCACCGAAGAACAAGAACCAGACATACTGAAAAAAGAAATTATAGAAGCCGTCAGATTAGCCCCATTGAACAAATCACCAGGACAAGATGAAATACCAAATGAACTAATTAAAGCAGCAAGCGAAGTAGAACGCCATGGCTACATAGACTATTCAACCATGTGTGGGTAGAACAACTGACACCACGAGACTGGGGAAACGCCATAATTATCCCAATTTGGAAAAACAAAGGCAGCAAAAGAAGCTGCACACAATACAGAGGCATTTCACTGTTGGGTCATACTGGGAAAATAGTTTGCATAGTTCTTGAGAAAAGATTACGAACTACTATAGAACCCCAGCTAAGCGAAACACAACTTGTATTTAGGAAAAACAAAGGATGCACAGATGCCAATTTTGCTCTTAGACAACTTATAGAAAAAATCAATCCAATTCAATGAAACACTCTACTTAGCCTTTGTCGACCAAGAAAAGGCATTTGATAGAGTAGATAGAAACAAGCTGTAGGAAGCTAACTGGTCTATACAAATATGATATTAGCACCATATGCCAAATGCACTTTAAGGCAGGTAAAAAGTTCCTTGATTTGAATTATTTCGGATTATTTTCTTTCATAGCTATGTGGGGTCGCAAGTTAGGACTGGAAGAACCTGTTTTACGGAACATAGTTATCTCTGCGACTGGTAGAACCTGTTTTGCGGGAAACAATTATGTCTGTGACTGGTTGAACCTGTTTTACAGGACCCCGCAAACAATGATTTCCAGCCAACACTATATTGTCTTTCACTTTAATGTCCAACTGCCGAGACAGCAAACCATTATCAGAACTGGTAGAACCTGTCTTACAGGACACAATTGTGGCCAGGTCGTGTAGAACCTGTTTTAGTCGATGGCAGTTGTGCCAAATAACAGGTTTACGGGACTCCACACACAACTGTATCCAGTCGGGACTGCATATTCTGTTATTATTATATCGTTAAGACCGTAATACCTTGATCAGGACTGGTGACGGGACACAGTTGTGTCCAATGCTGTATCGACTCAAGACTATACAGTCTTAAAACACAGATGCCATTAACAAAAAATTGCACGATTCTTGCATGGCATATTTCGCTGCATATCGTCGGGTGCATATTTCAGAGCTTTATATTAAATGAAGTGGACAAAAACAATAATACTTTGGCTAAAATAATAAGTACATAGTAGTTGTTATCCTTCGAACATCGAGAAAGTTAGCGCAAGTAAAGTCCTTCAGTTTACATAGCAATGGCTGGAATCGCCTAATAGACCATGTTTCAGGAAGTATGCTAGCTAATGCGTTGATGCGGGTCCCTCATTTATAGATACACATAAAGAAGTAAACAAGTCCCTTACAAGTCTTAATGCGCACTGTGTATATGGTACTATAGGCACACAAATACCAGGGAAGTTCTTGCATTATTAAATCTGGCCGCTGAGATTGCACGGGTGCGACCAGGTTTCACTTTATATTATAATTCTGTGTAGCGATAGACAGGCTTGCGTCTTCCAATGGCCTCAAGTGATATGCCGGCGGTAACGGAGCTACTGGTATGTCGGACAGGTCAAGGGACACGAACCAGACGAAGTGATACACACACCTGCTGGCCTATAACTAAAATGTGGATACTCATTTCTGAGGGTCAAGAATTTTGGTTTTCCGTGTTTGGCAAAATGTTCGATTGTGTATGATGATGTTGTATGATGATGTAGGACTGGCAAAACTTGTTGTACGGGACACAGTTTACTCTGGGACTGGTTGAACCTGTTTTACGAGATACAGTTATTGATTATGTGGTTGTTTCGGGATTTTTGAAATTTAAATATTGAGCACAACCCACTACTGGCAACGCCGATCACATTCTGGTATGAACCTAAGGCCTATCCACGTCAATATGGAAGCACTATACTCGAGTTTCGCCCTCATTTGAGCTCGTCAGTAGTGCATATCCCTGACCGGATCCGGAAACAGTCCCGGATCACGCGTGTGAAGCGGGTGTGTAACCACGCAGCACACACTGGACACACCAAATTATCACAACAGAACATCACAACGCTACCCATCGTAGGCTATGCTCAAGATTGCCCAATCGCCGCAACCGACGTCCGTCAATCGATGGGACCCGAACGATCAGGACTTCTCACTGGCAAGGAACACCAGGCCTCCTAAATCCAGTGAGCAACAATCAATTGATTATGTGGTTGTTTCGGGATTTTTGAAATTTAAATATTGAGCACAACCCACTACTGGCAACGCCGATCACATTCTGGTATGAACCTAAGGCCTATCCACGTCAATATGGAAGCACTATACTCGAGTTTCGCCCTCATTTGAGCTCGTCAGTAGTGCATATCCCTGACCGGATCCGGAAACAGTCCCGGATCACGCGTGTGAAGCGGGTGTGTAACCACGCGGCACACACTGGACACACCAAATTATCACAACAGAACATCATAACGCTACCCATCGTAGGCTATGCTCAAGATTGCCCAATCGCCGCGACCGACGTCCGTCAATCGATGGGACCCGAACGATTTTGGTGTGTCCAGTGTGTGCCACGTGGTTACACACCCGCTTCACACGCGTGATCCGGGACTGTTTCCGGATCCGGTCAGGGATATGCACTACTGACGAGCTCAAATGAGGGCGAAACTCGAGTATAGTGCTTCCATATTGACGTGGATAGGCCTTAGGTTCATACCAGAATGTGATCGGCGTTGCCAGTAGTGGGTTGTGCTCAATATTTAAATTTCAAAAATCCCGAAACAACCACATAATCAATTGATTGTTGCTCACTTGATTTAGGAGGCCTGGTGTTCCTTGCCAGTGAGAAGTCCTGATCGTTCGGGTCCCATCGATTGACGGACGTCGGTCGCGGCGATTGGGCAATCTTGAGCATAGCCTACGATGGGTAGCGTTGTGATGTTCTGTTGTGATAATTTGGTGTGTCCAGTGTGTGCCGCGTGGTTACACACCCGTTTCACACGCGTGATCCGGGACTGTTTCCGGATCCGGTCAGGGATATGCACTACTGACGAGCTCAAATGAGGGCGAAACTCGAGTATAGTGCTTCCATATTGACGTGGATAGGCCTTAGGTTCATACCAGAATGTGATCGGCGTTGCCAGTAGTGGGTTGTGCTCAATATTTAAAGATACAGTTATGTCTAGAACCGGTAAAACCTGTTGTACCGGTCTCCACAAACAATTGTATTGAGCCAACACTATATTCTGTCGGTGTAATATCTGACCGTCGAGATATCCAGACTGGGTCAGAACTGGTAGAACCTGTCTTACGGGACACAGTTGTGGCCATGACGTGTAGAACCTGCTTTAGTCGACGCAGTTGTCCCCAGGGCGGTTATAACCCGTTTTACGGGTTTCCACACACACCTGTATCCAGTGAAAGCTAATCCATACATCATGTGCAATGCCGATAAGCGTGGGTGGTCATGTTTTGCCATCTCACTCGATCACCAGAGCCGTGGATCAGCTCTGTGTTTCTATCTCGACCATGCCACGTGGCCAAGCCATCCAGGTAGTTACTTCCCTTTCTTCCCCTGGGCTTTTCCCTTCGATCTTGCCAGTTGTCACCAAGTTCTCCAATACATCTCTTCTCTTAACATGCCCAAACAATTTTGACTGTCTACGTCTAATCTCTCTAATCAGTTTACGATCTTCATTTGTTTCTTGAAGGACGTGTTCATTAGTATTTCTATCTGTCCATGGTATTCTTTGCATTTTCCTCAGAAACTACATTTCCACAGCGATCATATGTTTTTTTTTTTCAAGTTTGTCTGCTCATTGTCGACGCTTCACATCCATACAAAAGTATAGTTTTATGCAGCACCTCATCACTCTTTTTCTCGTTTCAATTGATATCTTTTCATTGGTTAGTATGTTTTTCATCTTGCAAAAGGGAAAGTTAATCCACACGCCATAATCAGTCCAGTTCACAATTACTAGTAGCGTGTGTATGGACTTCGCTTGAGTGAGAGCTTATTTAACCTCATGCACACTTTCTCCCCCTTCTCTCTCTCTCTCTCTCTCTCTCTCTCTCTCTCTCTCTCTCTCTCTCTCTCTCTCTCTCTCTAACTCTCTCTCTCTCTCTCTCTCTCTCTCTCTCTCTCTCTCGGGCGCACACACACCCACATACACAATCACACACACACACACACACATACACACCTACACACATACACACACACAGCCAGGATGGGTAGAACCGTTTCCACTGGACCCCACACACAACTGTATCCAGGTAAGGTTATATTTGGGAGTGGCATTGGCGCAGTGGCTAGAATCTCGCCTGCCGACCTGGTGAACATTGGTTTAATAATCTCGAGTAAGATCTTAAAATTTGACTTGGTCTTCCATTGCATGAAATGTCTTTGGAAGTAAAAACAACCCTTGGAAACTTATCTCATATTCCACGGATTGCCATTAGGTCTATACAATCATGGTACTAGCACCAACTGCATCTCAAGGCGTGTAAAAGAATCGTTTACCTTAATTACTTAAGATTTTTTTCTTTTATAGTAATGTCGAGCCAATACTGCCAGAGCCTGTGTTACAGGACACAACTATGTTTGGAACTGGTAGAACCTGTCTTACAGGACTCCACACACATTTGTATCGAGCCCTCATCATATTGTCTTTCACTGTAATGTCTGTCCATCGAGATGGCGAGACGGGGTCAGAACTGGTAGAACCTGTCTTACGGGACACAGTTGTGGGCAGGACGTGTAGAACCTGTTTTAGTCGACGCAGTTGTGCCCAGGGCGCGTATAACCCGTTTTACTGGACTCCACACACAACTGTATCCAGTCAGGACTACATATTCTGTATTATTATTATTATTATTATTATTATTATTATTATTATTATTATGATTATTATTATTATTATTATTATTATTACAGGATGTATATTTAATGACAGTGCAATGTTTGAAAATATTGCCGGTCCAAGTTTTGTATTCAGCCTCTGTAAAGCCCATGCAACATAATAGGTAAATACAAAACTTGGACCGGCAATATTTTCAAACATTGCACAGTCATCAAAAATACACCATATGTCGCTGAGGTCGTAATACCCGGATAAGAACTGGTCATGCGTGCGATTTGGCAGCAGGCCGCCTCGCGTTGGTTTTTCCTGAAAACGTTATAGGTGCCTGTCGTTCAGAAAAAAAAAAAGATTCTGGGGTTGACTGCTACGTCCCGAAAAAGATATGCAACTGAATAACTCGTCAGGTGCATATTACAGAGCTATATATTAAATGAAATGGACAAACAAATAATACTTTGGCTGAAATAGTAAATACATACTCGTTGATATTGTTCGATGGTCGAGAACGTTAGCCCCTCGGAAGTTTTTCTCTATATAGCAACGGTTGGAATCACCAAAGGCAGGAGTGGGCAAACATTTTGTGCATGGGCCACATTGACAAATGTAAAGCTATTGGGGGACCACATGTATATTATGTCCACTTTGTTTACAGTAACCTATCACAATAAATAATTATGAATTATTTATAAGTTATTAAACAGTATAAATAACTATTTATAGAATTTTATTTTACTTATACACTTATACAAGATATTTTACAATATGGACAAAAACGTTTACTAATTTGTTAACAAGAGTTTACAATTTTTTATTATAATAATTTTTTAAATTATCTATCAATGGCTATAATTTAGATACAAACCGACAACACTGTCACTACAATTGTTGATTTCTAAGGAGATGCATGTAACTGCTTGCATTTTTTTACTATATTCTTGACATGTGGAGCAAGTTTACATGTTGAAATTCGCATGACAGCATGCAAAGTGCAGTCCGACAATAAAGACCTATTCTTAAATTTGGTGATGTTCAAGCAAGAGAATTCTTGTTCGCATATGAATGTTGATCCAAACAATGATAAAAGTTTAGCTGCAAAGTTTTTCAAGTTGGGAAATGATACTTCTCATAAAGATCTATAGAAATCCAGCTAGCCATCTGACGTGAATTTCTCTTTCAGCTCATGATCTGCTTGTACGTCAAGCAGCTCCAAACTGTATATCCTTTGTGGCTGTATCAACGTCTGCACTGAAAGGGGAACTGAGAATATTGAACTTTGGTTCTAAGTTTTTGAAATATTGGAATCTCATTCCAATTTCTTCAGTAAATACATCTAATTGGGCTTTGTACTTGTCAGTCATTTCACCAGAAATGGTTTCATGTTTCAGCAAAGGAAGTAACAAAACCTGTTTTCACTTGCTTGTCTGGAAAACAGTGAGATTTTTGCCTGAAATGATTTTACATGTACATATGATTCAAGTGCAAACACACCATTGCCCTGAAGTTTGACATTCAGTTCATTTAACGTTTCCGTAATTTCGATGGCAAACATAAAGTCTAACTTCCACTCTTTATTGACAATGTTAGTATTATAGTCACATTCAATGCCCGTCATCTCTAGGAACATCACTATTCCTTCTCTGAGTTCCCACACTCGCCTCAACACCTTGCCGAGGCTCAGCCATCGAACACTGGTGTGGTACAGGACATCGGAATGTTCAGTTTCCAAATCGCCAAGTAATGCCTTGAACTGTCTGTGATTAAGTCCTCTTGTTCTGATGAGGTTGATGACACTGACAACGGGGTCAATAACATTCTTGATATTCAAAACAGTTCTACACAGATTCTCTTGATGGACCACACAGTGAAATGGTAATAATGTGAGGTCAGGATATTCTGCTTTAATCTTATCACTTATCTATCTCACCAGACTTACATTTTTTCCAGTCAAAGTACGAGCTCCGTCAGTTGTAACATTTGCCATCTTGTTCCAAAACAACCCAGTTCTTTCAATACAGTTAGTAACAACATTGAATACATTATGGCATGTGTTTGTTTTTTTGATTGACTCAACACTCAGTAACTCTTCGGTGAGTTTGAAATAAGTGTTTATACCACGTATAAATATCAATAATTGGGCAGTATCATGTACATCGATACTCTCATCCAATGCACGAGAGTACCACAACAATTATTTACTTGCATCTTGAAGTTGATGCATCAAATTGTCACCACGTCTGACCACAGCCCTCCTTGCTAAAGTAATGTTGTCAAATTTTGTATTGTTTGTTTGTTTGTTTTTTGGTTCTGGACACATAATGTTTGCTGCTTCTAGCAAGTTAGGACTGTAAGAACCTGTTTTACAGGAAACATTTATATCTGTGAATGGTTGAACCTGTTTTATAGGACCCCACAAACAATTATTTCGAGCCAACACAATCGAGATAGCAAAACAAGATGAGAACTGGTAGAACCTGTCTTACGGAACTCTGTTGTGCCCAAGACGTGTAGAACCTGTTTTAGTCGATGCAGTTGTGCCCAATAACTGGTTTTACGGGACTCCACACACAACTGTATCCAGTCAGGACTAGATATTCTGTTATTATTATATCGTTGAGACCGTAATACCTTGATCAGGACTGGTGACGGGACACAGTTGTGTCCAATGTTGTATCGAGCCAAGACTATACAGTACATAAAACTACGGACGACTACCTCAGCTTGACATAGACATAACCTATAATGAGGCAAAGAGGTTTGTAAAAAGCACTTATAGAATCAAATGGGAATCAGAGCATCCAGGCCACCAGAAGGATGATGCATATTACAAACTCGACCGAAGAGAACGATTAGCAATCTTCAGATTCTGCACAGGACATAACAGGCTGAAATATCACTTGTTCAATAAAGATAGGAAACACTGATGAATGTTATTGGGGAACTGGTAAAATGATAGCTAAACATTTGCTGCAGGAGTGCCCAATATATACAGAACAGAGAAAGATACTTTGGCCTACACCTGCTTCATATGAGGACAAGCTCTATGGAGATAACAAGCTCAAGGTGACCGCAGCTTACTTTAATTAAATTCAGGTTGACATCTAAAGGTGCATGAAGAAGTACTTAGACTGCCACACTTCATACCACAGGTATATTGGCAGCAAAAGTGTCCCAGAGGCATGAAATGGAATATTGCTTGGATAGCAAATTCATTACGTGGAAAGTCTGAATCGTAAGCTCATTGTGTGGGCATCATCATAGGCGGAAAAAGCGTCATAGTGGCATGAAATGGAATATTGCTTGGATAGCAAATTCATTAGTGGAAAGTCCGAATCGTAAGCTCATTGTGTGGGCATCGTCAAAGGCGGAAAAAGCGTCATAGTGGCACGAAATGGAATATTGCTTGGTTAGCAAATCCATTACGTGGAAAGCCAGATTGAAAGCTCCCTGTGTGGATGTCATCTGCAGACTGCATTCATCTGGTTTGCGGAGGAACAGCCTGTGGTGAACGGAAGGCCGTGTGCAGGACGTGACGATTCCTTGGGTGAGCCCAGTACCAGAGCACTGTGTGTCGGCTCTGCAATTATGGAAGTCTCCTTGGATGGCGGGGAATGCCCATGGTCTGCCCCTGCCTTACCTTGAGGGCTGACAGGGATTTCTTCTGCTGTTCTAAATGGGCCAGTTGGGATGGGGGATAACACCACAATAGTGAGAGTCAAACGTCCTACGAAACCCCCGGTTAACCGTGTCAGCAAATGCCCGCAGAAGTCGGATATGTCAGATTAACGGCGCAAGAACGCAGCTCTGCTGTAACCAGGCACAACACAATCACGTCCGAAAAATCTCTCCGAATTAATGCAGCAGCAGGAGAAGAAGAAGAATATCATGTTTCAGGAAGTATGCTGGCTAAAGCGTTGTCACGACTCCCTCCGTTATAGATACAAGTACACAAGTAAAGAACTCCTTTACAAGTCTTAATGCGCACTGTGTATTTGGTGCTATACGCATACAAATACCAGGGGAACCCTTGCATTATTAAGTCGCGCCGCGGGTACCACCAGGCTTCACTTTATAATTATGTGTATCTACTTTGTAGCGATAGAGAGGCTTGCGTGTTACAATTGCCTCAAGGCTACGCCGACGGTAGCGCAGCTACTGGTATACTCTCCCATGTCGGACAGGTCAAGGGACACGAAGCAGACGAAGTGATACACAAACCTGCTGCCCTAGAGCTAGAATGGGGATACACATTTCTGAGGGTCAAGAATTTTGGTATTCCGTGTTTGGCGTCCATGACGTCCATGCTCACCTGTCGGTTACATTCTGAAGTGAATATCATTCACTTGACGTGGACATTAACAAACACAGACCTAAACACTGTTCAAAGAACTCTTCTACTAATTATGTACATAACGTATAATTTATAAACGCCTGTAGGTGTATTAAGTATATAGTAATTGCGCAATGATATGATATTTCCGCACTCAATTTGGAATATGGAGTATATCACCTGGGCGCCTTTTATTCCTTGGACAGTTACTGGTACTATTTTAAGATTGACTGTCTTGGGAGTCCAGTTTAATTTTGAAAAATCCGCCTCCACGAGGATTCGAATATATACCACCCAGCATGTAGGGAAACTCGCAAACCACTGTTTTACTTTGGCTTTCGAAGTTATATACAGCGGTACAATGGTTAGTGTGCTTGCTTACCATGTTAGCTGCTAGGGTTCAATCGCCATTTCCACTCTATTATGGTTCAGAAGACAACCCAGTCTTATTTAAAGGTAACGGGAAAGGCATCGAGGATGTGAACTGGCTACCACACGTCCTTATGTCACAGTCTAGAATAATACAAGCTGAAACTTCATATCGTAGAGGCGGTATATGCTAGAATGTTACCGTGTTGCTGTGGCTGTCATGTTACAAATGGGAGACACAAGTCTCAGCGATAAGTGTTGGATATATGGGAATATGGTGTCAGTTGCAACGTGAGCAACTGTGTAATTTCTTGACTGATGTTTATTTCACCTCTCTCTCTCTCTCTCTCTCTCTCTCTCTCTCTCTCTCTCTCTCTCTCTCTCTCACACACACACACACACAAGCTCGCGCGCACACACACACAATAAAGACTGATAGAACCGATGTCACGACACTCCACACACACGTACTCAGGTCAGGTTATATTTAGAAGTCGCAGTAGTGTAGTTTCTAGACTCCCAAGTGGTGATCATGGGTTCGAATACATCTAGAATCAATCAACTTAAAAAATTTACTTTGAATCCAGGTCGACCTAGTATAAAATACATAGCAAGAAATGTTTGTGGAAATAAAAGTTACCTTGGGAACTGTCTACATCACCAATTGATTGCCAATTGATCTATAAATATATGTTAATATCACCATATGCTAAATGCACTTGAAAGTGTGTAAAAGTGTCCTTGACTTTAATCACCTATGATGATTTTATTTCGTAATTATGTCGGGCCGCAAGTGATTACTGCCATAATCTGTTTTACTGGACAGTTATGTCTGGGGACTGGCAGAACCTGTTTTGCGGGGCACACATATGTCTGGGAATGGTTGAACCTGTGTTACTGGACACAGTAATGTTTAGGACAGGTAGAACCTGTTTTACGGGACACAATTATGCCTGGAACTAATAAAACCTCTGTTACAGGACTCCACACGCAACTACATAAAGCCAACACTAGATAAACTTTCACTGTAATATCTGACCGCCAAGATAGTATGACGGGATCAGAACTGGTCGAACCTGTCTTACGGGACACGATTGTATTCTGGTCATGCATAACCTGTTGTAGCCCTTGCATTTGTGTCCAGAGTGGTATATCCTGTACTACTCAATGTAGATGTGGCCATTGCGGGTATAACCCGTCTTACGGGACTCAACTTTTTTGGTCTGCAAGGTGTGGAATGCGTCTGGCCCTGCAGCCAGCAGGGTTAGGATCGGCTAGCCTCTCCTAGGAGGGGTGAAGAGCGAAAATTAGTAGCATGCCGATGACCCGCAGACTACACAAGTCAACCCCCACCTCCACGTCGTGCATACCGGGCTACCATGGCCGCGAGGTCATGGGCTAACGGGGCTATGGCTCTCCATAGGGGATGGACTCCCTGTGGTCAGATTAGTGTCCTTAACCTGCCACTGGCCTAGCAAGCCGGCAGGGGATCTTCATACTGCTCGTAGAAAAACTAAGAAGTATAAACGGACTGACCCAAACGGATATCGACTCGGCAAAATGTCACAAATACTAAAGAACAAACATGTATCAATTACTACTAAGAAAGCACTTTACAACACAATCTTCCTACCAACTCTATGCTACCAATGCCAAAGATGGACAATGACAGAAAAAGAGAGAAGAAAGATCACAACAACAGAAATGAGATTCCTGAGAAGAATACTCAACGTATCAAGAAGAGACAAGATCAGAAATGAAGAAATCAGGACTAAAGTGGGGGTTAAAGCAACACTAGATTTTATTAGAAAGCAGCAAGTCAAATAGTTAGGCCATGCAAGTAGGTTACCAGTCAACAGCATGCCACAACAAGCAATGATGTACAGACCAGATGGAAACAGAGGAAGAGGCCGACCACGTAAACGTTGGACGGAAGGAATAGCAGAGTCCATGGGAATATATATAAATGAAGCCCATAATATGGCACTCTCACGAATGTTATACCAGCATGGTATATCCTCTACTATTCAATGTAGATGTGGCCATTGCGGATATAACCCGTCTTACGGGACTCAACTTTTTTGGTCTGCAAGGTGTGGAATGCGTCTGGCCCTGCAGCCTCGACACCGCTAGGTACGAGGAACATGATAAGATGATGATGAGATGAGACGGGACTCACACACAACTGTATTCAATCAGGAATATATATTATTGCATTATATTATCGCTGAGATCATAATAACTGGATAAGGACCGGTCACAGGACACAGTTGTGTTCAGAGCTGTATCGAGCTAACACTATACTGTCTTTCCTTGCTACATATTGACAATGAGATCCCAAGGTTGTGATCAAAACAGGCAGGATCCACTTTACGGGACATAGTTATGCGCAGGGTCTGTAGAACACCTTTTATGGGATTCCGCTGACAACTGTATTCAGCCAAGACTATATTTTCTTTCATTATTATGATGGGTGAGGCAAAGGGACCTGAAAGACTAAATGTCATGGTAGGGCAAACCAAGCCCTAAGCCTAGGTCAGCAGCTTGTTGAGGATGGAAGGTCCAACAGGCGGACAGTTAGAGCATTTCTTTGCTTCTACAGCTTGACTTGTTCAGATGTAGTAGTGCTACCTATCGTCTGGAGTAATCTAGAGAGGCCGACAGATTGATCATGCTGTATGGGCAATACGTGGCCTCTGCAATTCAGCCCAGGCTTTGTGCTATGGAGAGATTATTATGCTTCATTTTTTAAAGTACGATGTAACAATCTATCATCTGTCAAGATGTCAAGTGTGCCGGTACAGTGTTATGTTGGGCCGCTCAGATATGTAGACCGACCGGAATCAGCACTGTTCGTAAATAAATAAACACTTATGTGTATAGAGAGCCTTGCTGAAGGAACAAGTATACTTCGACGCATGACTAACTAGATACCCCCTAAAAGGGTGTCTTTATTAAACAGACTTATCCTCGGGTAGCGGGGTAGGGGTATCCCCTACCAAAGGAGAAGTAAAGCGCCTCCTTCTCTCCTCTAGCCTACGGGGCATCCTTTGGCAAGTTGGAGTACCTGTTTAGCCCCCCCCCACCCCCCTCCCCCCCACCCCCCCTCCCCCCCCCCCCCCCCAAAAAAAAAGGATAACGTGAAGCTATGGGAGCAGGTGGAGGATCGGACTTAGGAGGAGCCGACAGGTAGTGGTTATGGTTTTAAGTCAGCTACGTGAGCTTAGAATCTCTCAATAGAGACAATGGCTACGGTCATCTTATTATTGGTTCTTGGACAGAGGAGACTCGTCAGCCTTGGTTGGTATCTCCTCTAAGAGAGGAAACTCTAAATCTCAAAACTCCGCTGCCTTGCGGGCATACCCAGATGGGAAAGGCTTCGGGAATAAACCATGCGGACACACCCGGAGGAGTCCCTAAGACAGTTCCATGTTGTAAACAACATAGCTCTGGCAACTCCCGCGACGGCACCGATGTCAAGTTGCATTGCCTACTGCTTTTTCCTTGGTCAATATTAGTGACGTGCAGAGGGGGAACTTGCTACTGGGCAACAGCTGGTTCTTTACATCCCATTGCCGAGGCTTGTGCCCCGGACTTGAAGAGACCACTTCAGCACCATGTAACAGCGGTGACACAATGCGGGAAGAAGCAGTTACCGGTTATAAGTGTTAATGCTCCATCGGCGCCAGTTACAAGTTCCGCTGAAGCCAGAGTTGGTTCGCCTGATGACGAGGGACACTGGCAACAAAGAAAGCTAATCCATACGCAAATATCAGTCCTTTTCCCTAGACATAGTAGCGCGTGCTACGATTGATTGAGTCTTTGTTTCATGGCACACATACATTCGTGCGCACGCACGCCGGCGCATAAACATACACACGCACACACACACACACACACACATACATGAACACACACACACACACACACAACCAGGACTGGTTTCACGGGACTCCACACACTATTTGTATCCTGGTAAACGTTTATTTGGGAGTCGCAGTAGGACTGGTTGCCCGTCTCCGTAACTTGACTTACGAACCCGATACGTAATCCCGTGTACCCGCGTTCGAATCACAGCTGCGCGCGATTTAGCAGCATTCCTCGTATTGGTTTCGCGTTGGTATCGGCGCTGGGCGTTCAGAAAACAATGGCAAACTACTGAACGTAATCTTGCCAAGAAATAACATCGGCAAAAATCCTGGTGTTGATTGCGATGTTCTGTAAAAACAAAGGATATAAAAAAGCAGGACTGGTAGAATTTATTTTACGGGATAAAGTTTATTCTGGGATTGGTAGAACCTGTTTTACGGGATACAGTTATGTCTAGAACCGGTAGAACCTGTTGTATCGAACTCCACAACACTATATTCTTTCGTGTAATGTCTGACCGTCGAGATATCCAGACGGGGTCAGAACTGGTAGAACCTGTCTTACGGGACACAGTTGTGGCCAGGACATGTAGAACCTGTTTTAGTCGACGCAGTTGTCCCCAGGGCGGTTATAACCCGTTTTACGGGACTCCACACACACACACACACACACCTGTATCCAGTCAGGACTATATATTCTGGTATCATCATCATCATCACCATCATCATCATCATCATCATCATCATCATCATCATCATCATCACCATCATCATCATCATCATCATCATTATCAGTACACCAATAAGCCAGACATAGGACAACGGATACTCACGCAAACCTCAGTTCGGTATGACATCACACTGATGTTGGACAATAGGATGTCTTCATCCCACATACAGGACTTTACTCTGAAGATCACAACCAGCGAATGCAAGCAAGCATAAGTATTATTATAGGGTGTATTTTTAATGACTGTGCATTGTTTGAGAATATTGCCGGTCCAAGCTTTGTTCAGGTGCATATTACAGAGTTATATATTAAATGAAATGGACAAACCAATAATATTTTGGTTGAAATACTAAGTACATAGTCATTGATATTGTTCGATTGTCGAGAACGTTAGCGCAACGGAAGTCCTACTCTTTATATAACAACGGTTGGGATCACCTAAGAGATTAATGCTTCAGGAAGTATGTTTGCTACTGCACTGCCGCGGATCCTTCAGTTATAGATATAAGTACAGAACTCTTTACAACCCTTAATGAGCACTGGGCATATGGTACCAAACCCCTAGGAATATGGAGGAAGTTCTTGCATTATTAAGTCGGGCTGCTAAGATCGCACGGGTTGAACAAGGTTTCACTTATATTATGAGGCTGTGTATCTACCATGTAGTGATGGAGGGGTTTGCTTGTTCCAGTTACCACAAGAGCTATGTCGACGGTAGCGCAGCTACTGGTATGGTCTCCCATGGTCAAGGGACAGAAACCAGACGAAGTGATACACAAACCTGCTGTCATATAGCTAGAATGGGGACTGTCAAAGGCTAAGGAAAAGCGAATTCATAAACAGGCTGGTCCAAGTCCTGATAGGTTAGGCCACAGGCTTGACGTAACAGTGCAAAGCAATTCATACTATGATGATGAAGATGATGATGAAGATGATGATGGTGATGATGATGATTATGATGATGATGATCATAATGATGATTATGGCGATGATGATGATGATGGTGATGATGATGATGATATGATATAAAGTCTGAGGGTCAAGTATTTTGGTTTTCCGTATTTTGACAAAATGCTCGATTATACACTTGACATTTGGGAAGAACCCTATTCTCATTTCACAATAAGTTCTTTACAGTCTTATCTCGATAACGTCCATTCTCATCTGTAGGTTACATTCTGTAGTGAATATCAATCACTTGACTTGGACATTAACAAACATCGACCTAAACACAGCCCACAGGTCTCGTCTGCTGAATACACAGATAACGGACACTTTATACATGCCAAGAGGTCGAAGGTCGAGATACCTATAGACATCTATCTCAGATAAGGCGAATATATATGCGTTAACGCAGGATAGCAACGCAGGTGACGACGTTATAGCGGAACGTAGTAACGTAAAGTGAAGTTATGTCCCATTGTGACAACGACGATATAGCGAAACGACGTAAACCGAAGCGACGTATAGCGGGGCCTTCCTGTCGTTTATTACATTGTGCTTCAAAAAGGCATAATAACTACAACCCATGGCGGTAGCAATTTCGCGCTGTAAATTTTCGTCCACAATGGGTGCATGTGAAAACATGGTCATTTACACCATCACGCACCATCTTACGTTTCACACGCTCAGTGGGTGACTTATCTGCAATTATTGTTTCCTTTGTCTTTATTTCATTTCTTATCTTTGTCCTCGATGCAACGCGATCAGTGGCGACTTGCTCCCAAGGTGCAATATCAATGCCCGTATCAGTCACATCCCACAACACACATTTTTGTATCGTAGTAGTAGAGGCCGACCCCGAGATCTTTTACCCATCTGTAATTCACAAAATACGGTGTCCTTTGGTTTCATCCATCCTCTTAATGTGTCCTATCCATCTAAGTCTACTAAGACTGAGCATGGAACAAACCGCTACACAACGGGGTCTTTCCAATACTTCAGTATTTGTGATTCTTGTCTTGCCACTTAATACCAAGTTTTCTTCGCAGATGCCGCAAATGCAAGCTATTTAAACGATTCTCTTGGTGTAAGTTGACAAAGCTTCAATCCATAAAGCAGCGCACTAAGGACGGTCAACAAAAGAAAAAAACAACAACAACAACAATAACAACAACAACAATCAGTCGATAAGGATGAACGGAGAGCTTTCATATAGACATGTAGAATACGTGGAAGGTACAAGAAAAGACAACAAAGGATATAATTGATTGATATGTACTGGCTGAGGACATTTGCTTCGTTGGGAAATAACAAAGAAGAAGAAGAAGAAGAAGAAGAAGAAGAAGAAGAAAAAGAGGAAGAAGAAGAAGAAGAAGAAGAAGAAGAAGAAGAAGAAGAAGAAGAAGAAGAAGAAGAAGAAGAAGAAGAAGAAGAAGAAGAAGAAGGACCACTTATTTTAGGGACGTTTTGATATGTTAGTTGGTTGTGAATCCTCTGAAAGACTGAGCTTTAACTCTGAAGATCGATGCTCAGGCTGAGCTTTAACTCTGAAGATCGATGCTCAGGCTGAGCTTTAACTCTGAAGTCATTTGCCCTGGCTGAGCTTTAACTCTGAAGACCGATGCACAGACTGAGCTTTAACTATGAAGTCCGATGCAGTGACTAAGATTTACCTCTGAAGTCCAATGAAGAGGCTGATTAACTCTAAGTCCGATTGAGGGGTTGAGCTTTAACTCTGAAGTCCGATGGAGGGGATGAGCTTTAACTCTGAAGTCCCTCCCCCGATGTGTCTCCACCTTGCCGTGGTGGGGGAGCTTGCGTGTCCCATCGACCCCATGTGCTTGCCGATGGGTGAAAACTACATATCGGACGGCTCGTGGGATAGGGACCAGACTAAGAGAGACACAACCTGCTGCTCTGCAGGTAAGACTGAGGATAGCAGTCAAAATCAGGCAAACGATCCCTAAAAATGGGAAAGGCTCCCATCCGAGGTGTATGGCTGAACGTCTCTAAGCCATAAACTCTCGGAAGTGAGAGCCTGGCCGACACAAACCTACATCAAAATTGTGATGATGTGCTGAGAACGCTACATGCTCGGCGCAGATTCGCTCGATGGCTCTTAGCTGGGGGATATGAGGTATCCCCGGATGAAAGGGCATGACCGTTACTCGCCCACAGACGTACGGAGGTAAGGTGCTGAGCCGGCAGCACATGTAGCCTACCTCGTGAGCGAGTACAAAAGGTGGAAAAACACCTCGGTCTCACGTCCCGCAGACGTCTGATAGTATGTAACCATACTCATGGAATGAGAGTAGTCAAAGGTGGAAAATGTCTCGTTGACACGAAATGGAACGCCTGTCTTGCGAATCCATTACGTGGCAGCCCGAAGCGAAAGCTTGCTGTGTGGAAGCCGAAACAAGAGTCTCGAAACCCGAGGAAGGCTAACCTCATTAAAAAATGCCCGCCGGAAGCCGGAAGTGTCGTCCTACGGGTGGCAAACTAAAAATTGACACTACGCAATTACGTCCGAGTGAAATGTCTCGTCCGAATGTCTCTCGTGCTAGGAACAGCTCTGACTACCTAGTTTCCGAATGCCGCTCTTGTTCGGAACAGCTCTGACTAGGTAGTTTTCCGAATGTCTGTCGTGCCTGGAACAGCTCTGACGGGCGCAACGACAAGCACATGTCCGAAAACTCGCTGAGTGGATGCCGTCTGCAAACCTGTCTGGTTTGTGCCGGAATGGCCCGGGGCAAACGAAATGACCAATATATTGAAGTGAGGATTTAAAGCAGCCATGAGCAGGACGTGACGATTTCCCTCGGTGAGCCCAGATCCAGGGCGTTATGTGTCGGCCCTGCAACTATGGAAGCAACCTTGGATGGCGGAAAATGCTATGGACTGTCCCTGCCTTCCTTTGAGGGATGACCGTTGTCTTCGACCGTTCCAACTTGGCCAGCATGGTTGTAGATGGAACCACAAAAGTGAGAGTCTCCCAAGAATGCTACCTGGTCAAAAAAGCACGCTATTGTCGGATGTGTTGGCCTACGGGTTTCGGCCCAAGGGCGCATAACAGACACACCGCAATCACATCTGAAAAAACACTCCGGATGAACGAAAAGAAGAAGAAGAACTCTGAAGTCCGATGGAGTGGTTGAGTTTTAACTCTGAAGTCCGATGGAGGGGCTGATCTTTAATTCTGAACTCCGATGCACAGGCCGAGCTTTAACTCTGAATTCCGATGCACAGTTTTTAAGTCTTAAAGTCGAGAGGATCGACTTCATTGCCCCCGGTATTATTCCACATGCTCGGTATCTTTTGGTAGGACAGCCGGCAGAAAGCGTCGCACAAAGCACGAACTCCGTAGCTCCGGGGAAGACCCCCAGGAGTTTCCAAGTAAAATTCACTCGTGAACCGAAAGACGTAGCCCGGAATCGAACCCACAACCTTTGGAGCGCATGTCTGACGGCTTGACCACTTCACCACGGAGACTCCGATGCACAAGCTGAGCTTTAACTCTGGCGTCTGATGCACTGGATGGGCTTTAACTATGAAGTCAGGTGGAGAGACTGAACTCCGATGCACAGGCTGAACTTTAACTCTGAAGTCCGATGCACTGACGTCCAGGTCGTCTGAGCCCTGAAATGGGGCTTGCATGTATCGTAGTGAGTTTGATGTGGAGCTTTCTCTCCCGACACGGTGCAGAAATATCGTCATAGGCTCTTGTTGCAGACTTCCCTTCCCTCTTCCAAGCTCAGGAATCTCTCGGGGTGTGTGAGACTGATACTGATATTTCACATCCACAGAGAGGCACATTGTGGTTTAAATAGGTAATGTTTCAGAACGTTAAAAGTCTCATTTTCTACTGCTAATAAAGGCAGTGTTGCTAAGAATGCCGGGTTCTAATCAGGGAGCAATGGGTTCGAATCCTCGGTAAAGTGTGGATATTTTTTCTGCCCGGGGGAAAAAAAAAGAAGAAAACCTTAACCGGCACTGTTCGTGGCGACTGCACTAGCCAGGCAGCCTTAATTCCGCAGGCTCAAGACCCCCCCTCCCCTCCCCCATTTTTCCGCCCGCCTTTCCGACACCTCAAGGTACTACTGGCAGTAGATGGCAGTTTTTTCCCCTTCAGAATTACAGTAAAGGACTCATCTTCTACTCACTATTACGTGAAACAGAAACTGGTATTTTCCACGTGGGGACGAAAATTAGGAGAAAATGTAACGAGCCCATTCACACGCTTGAGTATGGTGGTGGACCCATCTTTTAATCGACCTATCGGCCTATCGGTACTCTGTTGATGATGCGGTCAGTATCACACCGGCCGTTGTTTATTTTCCTAAACATTTCTGGTAGCCATTTTAGTTTGCCTGACCCAGGAAGCCCAGGCTAATGTTTAAAATTTAAAATTCGCCCCAATTGAATCCCAGTAAGCCCGCACGGTATTGTGACTACTGCTCAAGGAAAAAGAAAGAAGCATAATTTAATATAGCATGACAATTAGCATCAGTAAATGTTTCTAATAATTATCATTCAAAGAGTTAGGAAGAAAATACAACCCGTAGGAGGAGAAGAACAATGTGGGTTTGTAGAAGACACAGGTACAAGTAATGCTGTATATATGCTGAGAACATTATTTTAACGTTCTATAGAAGTAAACACAGATCTACATCTTTGCTTTATTGACTACATGAAGGCTTTTGATAAAGTAAGACATATCAACATGATAAAGATGCTTGTAAATCTACAAAATGATGGGAAAGACATTAGATTTGTAAAAAACATATATTGGAGAAAAAAAAAAGCTGCCATAAAGATTGATAATGAAGTAGGTCAATATCAGCCTCTTAAGAGAGGTGTGAGACAAGGATGTGTAATGTCTCCAGATCTTTTGTTCCCTGTAAAGTGAAAATATCTTCAGAAGTGTGGAAGATATGAAATGAATCATCATTGGGGGAAGAAAATTAATAACATTAGACATGCAGACGATACAGTATTGATTGCAGACAATGAGCAGGATCTGCAACTGCTCGGTTGTGACAGTTTTGAAAAGATTTTAGAAGTAGACATGTCCAAGATAAGATCTTCGCAGGAAGGAATAGGTTCTGCGTCGATCTTAGTGATGTTATTGAGTTTCCGATAGTCCACGCACAGACGAATTGTGGAATCCTTCTTCTTAACTAGGACGATTGGAAAAGAGTACTCTGATGTAGACTTTTGGATAATCCCGCTAGCTTCTAAATTAAGAATTTCCTTATTTAGATTTTCCCTATAGCTGAGTGGGATAGAGTACGGCCTGCATTTAATAGGCTTAGAATCCGAAAGAAGAATGGAGTGTTCGATTCTGTCCGTCCTACCTGGGATGTCAGAGAATAGGTCTTTGTATTCAGTAACTAACTCCACTAATTGTCGTCGTTGAATGTCTGTTAGTCCCTGATCTATATGTATGCTGTCCACTGTCGCAGTTTTGTCTACAATGGGAACAGGTAGTTCCATTCCGTCGTCGTCTACCTGATTCAGTACGGTGGTGGTGCTAAGTGTGTATTCTGTTAACTCACTAGGTGTATTGCCATTGTCGGAACTGCCAGTCTCGCTAACTAGTGTAGTTGCGTTGTGTATGTCTGTCGTCTGATCACTGGGTGTTGGTGCACTCTGTTCGTCTGTCACTACTTCTGTTTCTTGTCTTGTATAGTAAGGTTTCAACATGTTGACATGGAATATCTTTAAGTGTCCGTTTATCGATATTTCATAGTCAACATCTGAAATTCTGCGTACCACCTTGAATGGCCCTTGCCATGAGGTTAATAGTAAATTTCTTTTGTCTGGAAGTAGCAAGAGTATGTCTTGATCTGGTTCAAGTTCAATTGTTCTTGCCCCTTTGTTGGCATATTGGCGGTAGATTTGACCCTTCCTCTCCAAAGCTGCCTTAGCTATAACACACGATTTCATGATCTTGTCTCGTGTCTCTGTCACCATTTCATAAGGTGTTTTTGGGGTAGGAATTTCTATCGAATTAGTTAGTACCTGATGGTAAATGGTTAGGGGTCCACGTGGGTTAGCCCCGTAAACTAATTCAAAGGGTGAGAAACCCGTGCTAGAATGGGGAATCTCCCGATAGGCGAACAGCACTGTTGGTAACAGTGTATCCCAATCAGCTGGGTTTTCTGCTGTAACCTTAGCCAGCATGTGCTTTAGGTCCCCGTTAATTTTCTCTACTTTTCCATTGCTGGCCGGATGGTAAGCTGTCGTAAACTGTTGCTTAATGCCTAACATTTTTGTAAGGGCTTGCGTTGCAGCCGATATGAACTGAGTTCCACGATCGGATAAAATGGTCCGTGGGAATCCGAATCGTGAGAACAGGTGTAGAAATACATTGGCAACGTCTTTGGAGGTGATGTATTTCAAAGCTACTGCCTCAACCCACCTTGTACATAGGTCGACCATTGTCAATATGAAGCGATTTCCTTTGCTGGACACCTGGTTTAGGGGTCCAACAATATCTACCGCCACACTTTCAAATGGCCTAGAAGCCAGTGTAGAAGGCTGTACTTCAGCTGTAGGATGTTTACCCTTACGTACTAATTGTTGACAGACATTACACGAACGACAAAATAATTTTATGTCATTGCAAAAACCTGGCCAATAGAAATGAGCCTGAATTCTGGCCCTGGTCTTATCATATGCAAGATGACCAGCAAACGGTGACTCATGTGCAATCTTTAGCACAGTTAGACGATGTTGTTCAGGTAACACCGTTTGCTGAATCTCATGGTTACCAGTAGTATAATATCTAGTTAAAATGCCATTGTTAAGTCTAAAAAACCAAGATGCATTTTTGGTCACTTTGGCTTTATCTTTTAACAATTTTAAGTATGGAGACACACTAGTATCAGCTTTTTGCTGTTCTATAAATTTCTGTCTGCTGGTGTCATCTGTGCCAGTTGGAGAAAGCAACAGTAGTCTCTCATCTTGTAGTGTGTCTTGATGTTTCACGCTGTCTGCTCTTGTTGTTGCATTAGCTGCATTTAATTTCTCCCATGCAACTATTTCCTCATTAGTACATTGTTTCAGTTGAGGTAAACACCCCAAAATTAAATCAGTACAAGGGTTGTTAAGTATTGCACAAGTAAAGGTACCAGAAAGAAAAGGAGAATCAATACGGGCTTTTGCCAAAGGGTAAGTCTCAATGTTACCCGAAAAGGTTCGGCATTTGACAGTGTCACCTGTGTAATCACCCGGACTCACTAGTTCTTTCCGAAGACCGATAAGGGTGCTGCCGCTGTCCAGCAAACATTGACATGGTACATCATTGACCATTGCATTGTGGAACACCAAATTGCCTCTGGAGGCCAATGCTGCATTCACACTCTCAGATGAGCATGGTACTGTATGTCCACATTCTAGTCTTCCGTCTGCATGGAATTGGTGACATCGTTCACAGCTGTCAAAGCTTAATATATCGTTAGCAGCACACACATCCTCTGCTTGGTTAGTTGGTAAGTCACTTTCAATCTCACACTCATTCTCACTACCACTATCTGAAGAGGTGTCAATCAACATAGCGTTGTTAGCTTTCAAACGTTGGCGGCCAAGGCACTTATTAGAATAATGGCCATAAGAGGAACAAAAAAAACATTTGATTGCACGCCTGTATGCAGATCGTTTGCTTTGCTGCTTCTTGATCACATTTTCAAGATGCGCCGGATAATTCGGCGATTTGTCGCACATAGCATAAGTGTCGTGCATTAGTTGACAGTACATGCATTTGGAAACTTTTCTGTCTTTCTTATCATACTTCTGAAAAGGTTTTCTGTTACCCTGATAGTTTTTTGATTGGACTTTGACAAAGGAAACTATCTCAGAGTCACTTGAGGTCTTAAAAATCTCTCTGTTAGAAGAAAAATATGCTGAGCCTTTTTTTCCGAATTGTTCGATGTTCTCAATGTCCGACTGCTGCAAAAACTTAGCAAAAGGAGAAGGTATAGTAGATATAACCTTGTCCATAGCTATTAGGTTTTTTAATCTATCAAAGTCTTTTCCTATGTTAGCTGCTTTAAGCCACCTGTTTAGTACACTCTGCACATTTGAAAAATAATCTATAAAAGTTTCACTAGGTTTAGGTTTTAAATTTGAGAACTGAACCTGATACCCAGGGGCATCAAGTAAAAAGTGCTGCATAATCCTATCATGGATGTATCGATAGCTAGATCTAAGTTCAATAGGAATAGACTCTATTACTTTAAGGGGCTCACCACTTAGATTCTTCATGTAAATCGGAGCCCACATATCTAAAGGAACTTGGTGATATTTAAATTGATACTCTACATTCTCTGTCCAGGCTGATATGGAATCATCTTTACAGTATGGTTTGATAATATTTTTGTATTTGTTGAACTTATTTTCTTCTTGTTGACTTCTTAATTTAGTGGCAGAGATCTCTGCGTGTGAGTCTACATCCATACCCTTCATCTTTAACTGTGTCTCTGATTCAACTTGTATTTGCTTTTCCCTTAGATCTAATTCCTTTTGTTTCAATTCTTTCTCCTGATCTAATTGCTTTAGCTTAATCTCCTTATCATGTTCTAACTGTTGTTGTTTAATCTCTAATTCTTTTTGCTTAATCTGTTTATCATCTTCTAGCTGTTTCTGTTTTGTTATCTCAGCTAGTTGAGCAATCTCTTTTTGATGCTGTCCTTCTTGTTCTCTTTCTCGTGCGCGTTCGTCCCTCTCTGCATCCTTTGCTTCCTTAAATTTCCTATCAGCATATTCCTCTAAGTCCTGTCCTGTATATTGTAAATCTTTACCTGCTTTTATAAAGTCAGATAAGGTCGCCATGCTGTTAAGTAATTAGCTAGTGTTGACTTACCCTGCTTTGTTTATTTACCTATTTATCTACACTCTTATCTATTTGTTCCTCGTTAAGGAATATTAATTTTATTTCCAGTTTATGTGTTGCACAAAATTCTATGTTGGAATATCAGAGCACAAAAAATATGATACTGTATCACAAGCTGAAAAAAAGATGCACTATTAATCACAATGCATGCCAAAAATATAGGTATACTCAACTTAATGTTCCCGAGACTCAGGGAACGAAAGCTCCGTCGACACAGGTCACCTTGTTTGGTACACTGGGGTGGAGGCACGTTTCATAAGTAACACACTATATTTGGCACACCGGTGTATGTGCACAGCTGTTGTTTGCCCTCTGATATGTAGGGCAGCAGTAAACAAGCCTACTATACGATATAATTTACTCGACAACTAAGGACAATGACTTAATGACAGACTCACGAACAACTAGAACATGTATTAATTAAATTAAATGTCAATGTCCTGTCTTTGTTTTAAACAGTAATTGCCTTTCGTTACTAATCTAGTTAATTTCTGTAAACGTTGTGCAGCTAAGTATCATATGCTTAGCCCAAAAATAGTTCCATCGTGACGATAAACAAAGAGAAGATAGAACCAAAAAAAAAAAAATGAATAACTGCTTTTAAAGAAATAAAAATAATATAATAATGTGTAAATAAATAAATATATTCATTTAGTAACTCAAATAAACAAATAATAAATAATATACAGCACAGATTCAGGCGAGCCGCCGCTAATCGATCTTGTAAACACTCGACTGCTTTATGCTAATGACGCAGAATAACTGTCTGTCAATCACTCTACGTCACCGCGCAGCGCTATTCTTAGTTTTGAAAAATCGATATTGTCGGCTGGCGATGTATTGCTCCGCCCTGAATCATGTTTGGTGCTTATTCAAGAATAAATTGGTAAATATATGAATAAATATCAGAAAATAAGAATATTAATACTTACAGCTTTGACGAATACATGATTTCATTAAATAAATGTATCATAAACACAATTAAACACTATTTTGTCACGATAGGCATATTTCTAGCTCGCAAATTCTCCTGTCTGCACAAATTATCGTTACTACAAAAATTAAACCCTAGTCTGGAGCCCTGTGGAAGAGTGGATTAGCTTGAACTTTTCGTTCAAGCTTCACTTTCTGACACCACAATTACCCTTGCCTGTCAACAACTCAACTGACAGGCATCATCGGGTACTTCTGGCACACCAATACAAGACAACTTGCAAGTCGTGTGCGAGGAAAATACGTGGTACATTTTTATTGCCGTTGGCTCGCTACATGGAACAGTCGCTATTGAAACACACAGCATAAAGCCACACAGTATTATCTATCACGAGCTGCTACCCACTAAGCTAACTTTCTACAAAATAAACACAAGAAAAACCCTATCGCTACCCTAACGAGGTGTACACTAGAAGTCCCGTCTCCCGTCTGACAATCTTCCCTTCCGCGGTCACACACCACGCGGATTGACTTTCACCTTGGTGCGTGTCGCCTCACGTCGCACGCCGATGGTAGACGTGGCCTGTTGAGTGTATACTCAACTTCTCTATGGCTACCACGAGGCGTGATGTTATTGTGATTAGAGTGTTAACTCTCTGAACACCGCCTGCGTGTCTCATGAGGGAATGGTTAACCATCTCCTATCACCTCCTCTTCCCTGCTCTTCCCTCGGGCACCCTATCCCCTCCTGGCCTCTTCAAGAATGACTGCCCTTCCTAGTGGAGGGGATGTGGTCGAGTCTTTGACAATTTAGTAGATGCGGTTGTTGCACACAGTGAAAAACTAGGGTTAGAATTAAATTGTAAGAAGATGCAGATTAAATCGTCACTAGGAAGAACGAAATACCACAATGTAATATACAAGTAAATGGGAATATTCTTAAACAAGTGAATCGGTATAATTATCTCGGAACAGTCATAGCATCTGGTGGGAGATACCTTGAAGCGATAAGAAAAAGAAATGCCATTGGGAAGGTAGCCTTTTGCAAGATGTAAAACATACTGACCAATAAAATGATGCCAATTCAACGAAAAAAAGAGTATTGAGGCACTACATAGAGCCCGTACTTTTGTATGGATGTGAAGCGTGGACAATGAGCAGTCAAGATGAAAAACATCTGATGTGGTTTCTGAGAAGGATGCAAAGAATACAATGGGCAGACAGAAAAACCAATGACTAAGTCCTACAAGAAACAAGTGGAAATCGTAAACTGATTAGAGAAATTAGACATAGACAGTGACAATTGTTTGGGCATGTTATGAGCAGAAATAAATTGGAGAACTTGGTGACAACTGGCAAGATCGAGTGGAAGAGAACAAGGGAAAGACAGAGATGTAAACACCTGGACGGTTTGGCCACGTGGCATGGTCGAGACAAGAAGACTGATCTGATCCACGACTCTGGTGATCGAATGAAATTGCGAATCATGATCGCCGACTCTTATCGGCATGGCACATGATGGATGGATTCTGCCCACCTAATAGTTGCATTATTTTGTCCCATTAATATTGCGCCATTCTTCAATTTTAAATATCCAATCGTATTTCGTTGTTGTCTACCTGTTAAAATAGTGTGGTATTAGAAATGTGGTTCCGCGGTAAGACAGTGGCTAGCACTTTTGCTTTTTGGTCCAGTGGTCCTTTTTTCGAAAAATCCCCATTCAGGAGGATTTAAAACTGATCTTGGTTGACAGGTCAAACCATCGTAAAATGGTCACCACGAAATGTCCTGGCCACTAAAGGGGACCGGGGTGATATTATCCACATCACCATTTAAGCGAGTGCTGAATTGCTGATAAAACTATGGGATTGGCACTGTATATTCATTACATAAAGTGTTTAAAGTCGTCATTTACCACAACATCTAGCCTGAGAATGGAGGTGGAGGAAGTCAGAGCGGTTTTCCGATGACTGGAGGACAAACAGCACAGGCATGTCGTGACTGTAAGGGACTCACAAAGTATGACGAGAAAGGTGAAGACAGGCATGCTTCAGGCAGATTGGCAGGCTTCCATTCAATAATAAAATACAAAGAGCATCTGTTGGATCTTTTCCCCAGGACACGCTGGTGTTGTAGGAAACGAGCAGCGGACTGATTGGCTGGGTCTGCACAGCTCGGTTGGGTATTGGTTCATGGTAAGGCAGACGTTTGGGGGTCGTCGCTGCAGCTACGGAGTTCGTGCTTTGCAGCGACGCTTTCGGCAGTTCGCTGCGGAAAGAGACTGAGCCGTATGGGGTAAAAGGGTAAAAACGTGGTGCAATGAAATTGACTCTATCGACTTTTAAGCGACTTTAAGGCAGATGTGGTCGGGTCCCTATGGGATTGTGTTGAAGTAAAGATAGATAATCACGGCCTCTATAGAATCGTGCTGCAGTTGGTGTGCAGAAAATCTTTCCTCTCACATTCAGGATTTCGGGGAAGGGCCGGACTGACACATCATTAGAGTGATAATGGTACCATTGCTGGTTTCCCTGGTCTAGGAGTTAAACGGCTTTCTCCGTAATCCCGTTTATCCACGTAGGGTAACGCAGTGCGAGAGAATTGGAAGTGGTTCTCGCCGCGTTGGTAACTTACGGGATAAGTGAACCGACCGCTCAGAAAGCAATGACAAACTACTGAGCGTAATCTTGCCAAGAAATCAACAATTAGCTGAAAGATGCTGATGTTGACAGCGATGTCCTGTAAAGGATATGCGGGGGAAAAAAAGGTACCATTAATATTAGGGCGCTTCGCTGGCTGTTACAGATGCGGACAGAGCACGTATGGGAACGCTGTGATGTCGGTTCCTGACTCAACTCAAGTTTTTGGTTTACATGGATTATACGCAGTTCTCGTGATTTTTCCGTCTC
The DNA here is from genome assembly GCA_014155875.1 of Cepaea nemoralis. NCBI lineage: Eukaryota > Metazoa > Mollusca > Gastropoda > Stylommatophora > Helicidae > Cepaea > Cepaea nemoralis. Next base: position 323,882 of record JACEFZ010026777.1, read on the forward strand.
CATTCTTTTCGAACCTAGCCACATTTCTTAAGCCTCTTTTTGCCTTTGTTTACAAATTCTTTATGTAGTCTATTACATTCTTCCTCATCCTGCTGATTATTTATTTCCCCTCACCCAGACAACAATGCTCTAATCACGTTTGTCTTTGTGCATTAAAATGCTGCAATAATTTAAAAGCGAAACAAAAATATTCCGGAGACATATCACTCTAATGGCTCCTTAGATCAACGTGCCCGGAAACCACCCTGCACGATGACCCATTTTCAAAAACGAACCTGGGTGGCACAATTTATGGACCCAGGAAGGGGTTGCTTCTCGTATTACGAAGATACGAAATTAGTTGCTGAGTTTCATTTAAGAAGACAAATAAAAAATACCAGATTTTGTTGTTTATTTCATCATTAAATTGTGCTTTTTTGCCACCTCCCAGCTGGTAGCAAATAAGGTTTTGGAATCTAATTTGTTGAAATTCAGTGCAATGACACGCAACTCCTGCAGAATTCCAAGATGGGAGTTATCTAAACACAACATTACATTAATTAACAATGACATTAGCCCCGGAAGCATCCGCCCTGTTGTTTTGTAGGCGCTAAATATACAACAACATGGTATCTTAAGAGAAACAGCAAATTGTTGCAAGAATGCCATGTCACCTCGTAGAGGTGCTCGATGCTGTGGCATGGTATAGCGTGATTGCTAAGTGCTCTGCGCTGTATTCTTCGTTTCAGCCGTTGATTGATGCCATATTCATCGTGCTCTTTCTTGCAGTTACTCTGTGTTTGCTCGTTGCTATGTTGTTTAAAGCCTTCTAGCAGGTTATGTTTCTGTAACTGTTGAGGGGGTCGGCATTCTAATCGCAACTACTTCCTGTTATTCGATGGTGTTTTCATTATTATGCAACTATGAATACAACAGCGGGTGCTAGCGAACTGCACTGGTAATGTTATGAGAGCGGTCAGACGATGTTCGACGCCTGGGCTCGCTGCGTGCCACATGACGGAAAGATTGGGCACTTGTTCATCTTTGCTCTCGGCCTTCAACATGAGCTAGCGCTATCACATCACAGACTCATAGCAAGAAACTGTTTTAAGAAGAGCTGCCGGAAGTGCTTGCTTGCTTGCGTTCGCTGGCTATGAACTTCAGCGTGAATTCCTGTATGTCGGATGAAGACATCCTGTTGTCCAACATCAGTGTGATGTCATACTGGACTGAGATTTCCTTGAGTATCCGTTGTCAAATGTCTGACTTATTGGTGTGCAGACTGGTGGTTCCTCGCCATGCAGGTAGATACTCTCCGACTTCTGAAGAATCAACGATCCTAATACGTTAGCCAGGACCCCAAAGGGACCTGTTGCCCAGGACGCACTACTAGGACGTGCTAGTAGGTCTTGGCCAGTATAGAACCTGGCCCTGGTGCCTTGGAAACACCTCTGCTTCCCGCTGCGGGAGTAACCCTGAGAGATAGAATTAGGAATGAGGAAATCAGAGGACGACTAGGTCTGAAACCACAGTCAAGGCGAGAGGCAGATAGTGTTGGAGATCCATTGCAGCCAATCTTCATTGCGGAGACGGCACCTGATTGCTTGATTGATAGGTCTGAAACCAATCATGTACTTCATTAAAGAACAACAGATTAAATGGTTTGGCCACCTCACAAAAGTGCCCGAGTACCACTTGCCACAATGAATTATCTTGAAGGAACGTAATGGGTACAGTGTAAGCGGAAGACCACGTAAACGATGAAGTGGTGGTATAGATAAAAACTTTAGAGAACTTAACACCAACTTTTAAGAGCATTACAAAAAAAAAAAAAAAAAAAAAAACACACACACACACAAATCAAGTGATTTGCACTGTATCTGTGTTGAGTATCTCGCACTCTTTCCCAGGAGTTACACAAACTTAACTGTTTTTATGTTCACAAAAATAAAAATAATCAAACAGTGATTTTCACGATTTCTGTAGGTCATCTGACAGGAAGTAATACAACAAGTGAAATCTAAGTGAGGGGGGGGGGGGGGAGGGTGGTGGAAAAGGGGGGGGGGAGGCAAGAAGGCAAGGACTCGCTTATCGGTATTATGATGATACAGATGAACGAAACAAAACTTTTGATAAGCGTTACTAGCTATAAAATATGTTCATATGTCTTTATTAGCACTTACGGAAATAGATGAAAGGCGCAGCTGTCAGATGACACACTGGTCGACAGCGAAATTGAAAGCTATAGACACATCATAGGTATATTGGATCATTCTGCTTCTGCTCTTTTATTTCCCATGGGAGCTTAGGCCCTCAAGCAACTCATACCAAGCCGACGAATCTATTGGTATCGAAAACAGGAATTGTAGGTTGCTGCCGAACTGGTACTGCAGTCAGAATGTTAGCTAGCTAGCTAGTTAGTTAGTTAGTTAGTCAGTTAGTCAGTCAGTCAATCAGTCAGTCAGTCAGTCAGTCAGCCAGCCAGCCAGCCAGCCAGCCAGCCAGCCAGCCAGCCAGCCAGTCAGTCAGTCAGTCAGTCAGTCTGTTAGTTAGTTAGTTAGTTAACTAGTTAGTTAGTTAGTTAGTCAGTCAGTCAGTCAGTCAGTCAGTCAGTCAGTCAGCCAGCCAGCCAGCCAGCCAGCCAGCCAGCCAGCCAGCCATTCAGTCAGTCAGTCAGTCAGTCAGTTAGTTAGTTAGTTAGTTAACTAGTTAGTTAGTTAGTTAGTTAGTTAGTTGGTTGGTTAGTTAGTTAGTTAGTTAGTTAGTTAGTTAGTTAGTTAGTTAGTTAGTTAGTCAGTCAGTTAGTCGCGGTTCCAACTTCACATTTCTTATTATGCTCCTTTCCTATGCTAGTGAATATCACACAAAATGCTCCTCACCGTCCTATGTGAAAAAGTGGAACAGACAGGAGTGTCGACAAACCAACAGTCCGCACATGTACACTGTGCATAATGCCGACATCAGAATGTCATCACAAAAGTCCTCCTCGAAAAATACAGTTCATCGTCGATGGGTCGATGGAAGCGGCATTCACTAGAAAACCAGCAGCCACACATTACTGCATTAGGCAAGCCAGATAGTTCTGCGATAGCAGGCCGCCGTTATTCCGAACATGCAGTTCACGCTAAACACATCCGAGGACAGATGTAAAAGCATTTAACTGTACTCAATAAACAACACAGTATGAATAAACAACACAAAATATGGCTTGGTAGCATGACGAAAGGCAAAATCATACACAAATAAAAACGTTTCGATCGAAGTCTTTGTAAGCGAATAAGAAACATAAAACTACAGGATTGAAGACTGAACACAACCCAGTACTCCAACGCTGTATCCCGGCACGAACCTTGGGGTTTGTCAACGTCAGATTGGAAGCACTAGACTCGAGTTTCGCTCTCGTTTGAGCTCGTGAGTAGTGCAGATCCTTGACTGCACCTTACAATAGGTAAATGTTTGCATATCCTTTACAGGACATCGCTGTCAACATCAGCATCTTTCAGCTGATTGTTGATTTCTTGGCAAGATTACGCTCAGTAGTTTGCCATTGCTGTCTGAGCGGCCGGCTCACATACCCCGTAAGTTACCGACGCGATTCGAACCCCTGCTGATTCTCACCGTCGTCACGTTAATTACGAGAGTATACGAGATTACGGAGAAAAGTCGCTAACCTCTACGCCAGGAAGCCGGCAGGAAGCCTTACAATAGGTGACCATGTGAAATTCTAGTATGATAATTAAGTCGCGTCCAGCATGAGCCGCGTGGTCAAATGGTTACACAACAACCTCACAAGCCAGTGATCCGGAGTTAGATCCCGGGTCCTGTCAGGGATTTGCAATACTGACGAGTTCAAACGAAAGCGAAATTCGGGTCTATTGCTTCCAATTCCACGTGAAAAAGGCCCTAGGTTCGTACTTGAATACGATCAGCGTAGCCTGTAGTGGGTTGTGCTTAATATTGAAACTTCAATTCTCGAAACAACAAAATAAAACTACAGGAAACAAAAAAAGGGAAGACTACTTAACTCGAGATCAGAAAATTAGTCCGGTGCACACATACACAGACAAAAAAAGCAAAACAATAAAATCAGTTTAAAAAAAAAAAAAATTACAAATTGACTAATTTTCTGAGCTATCTATTCTAGTTTAGTTTTGGCCTATTTTCTATGTCTGCCAGTGATCCAGGGTTTGTTTCCGGGTCCGGTCAAGGATATGCACTACTGACGAGCTCAAACGAGAGCCAAGCTAGAGTATAGTGCTTCCAAATTGACGTGGATAAGGCGTCAGGTTCTTACCGGAATACGATCAGAAATGCCAGTTGCGGGTTGTGCTCAATCTTTAAATCTCAAATACGAAACAACCAAATAAATCAATGTTTGTTTTTTGTTTTGTCATTGATAAAGACTGAGGTCGAAACGTACGTCTGCTGCTCTGTTGTTTTATTTGTTTCGCTTCCACGAGTTTTCCAGTAATACTTTTATTCTTTTTTGAAGATAATTATTTTGTTGGAAGAGTTTTTATGCCTAAAAGTTTTTATTAAGACGTCTTATATTTTGCTATTTCTTGCACTTTCTTCCATGTCCTTCTCATATTTTGCATCTCTGACTATAATACCCTTCTTCGTGTGTTTTTGTTTATGCAACTAACTTTAACAGCTACAAATGCCAGCGTCTGTGACATAGTATTAGGTAACACAGTTTCACAATTCCAACAAACACGGTTCGTAGTCAGTCGCGGATGACTTGGAAGCAAACCGTTTTGCTTTGAATTTTAAAAATGGCATGCTCGCCGGCAGTTCAGAAGGCAATGGAGAACTTCATTCATGCATTCATTCAGTAACATGTCCCTTGCAGAACCTCGCTCCCATAACAACTTCCGGAAAACTTCTCGGCCAAAAGCAAGATGTCTGATATACTCATGTGGAGATCATCTGCTGCATCCTGCTCGCATCCTCTCTTTTTCCTTCTTCTTCCTCTCTTCACGGGCATATAACCCTCCATTATTGTTCTTTCCAATCTTTCATGACGTTTTGAGTGACCAAAATATTTCACTTTTCTTTGTTGTATTCTACCAGCCATAAAAGGAAAACTACAGAACGTAAAATCGCCTAGCCAATAGTCAAACAATTTATCAGGCTGATTGCGATGTCCTGTATAAGAACATGAACTAACACTTTAACTAGCCACGGATGTTTCCCCATTACAAATACGTGGACATATCGGTCTCAAACATTGTCTTATGCCATTTTAGGGTTAAATTTTGAATATGAGACTGCACTGCGCATCAGGTCGAGAACTACTGTATTGACCGGCCACAAAACTTCAACGTTATTAAGAAATATAACAAGCACATCCAATACATTTAATCGTATTGAAGTTTATATTCGTAGAACCAATCACCCTTAACAATTAGTTACACTGGAAGAAAGCCGTAACTCACTTATCCAGACAGTTGGTGATGAGAACGCACGTCTAAGCTACTGCCATGCATGCGCGTGCGGGGTTTTAAGCAATGAATAGGAGGAGGAACTATTAGGTAAATGAAGGCATGGCGGTGAATTACAAGGTCTAGCGACGGGAATATGTTGTAAATTAAATGAAGGATAATCACAACTTTTCTACAAAAGCCGATGGAAACTCGGAGGCTGAACACATGCAGGGAGATAGGGCTACAGAATAACTGGGTGGTTTGTCGATTTCTTTAAGAAAGAGCAATCGGCGGTCGGAACGGATCTCTTCTCATTTGCTGGCTCCAAGAAGTGGGTTTAAGCGATACATTACCACCTCAGACGTGTTTGCTGGACTTCGGTTGGGAGCCTTGTGTTTGTCCTGAATATTTGCAGGACGGTTGACTGGGCAGTGTCTCCTTAAGTCACTTATAGGCTTTAGTGGATTGCGAGGTTAGTATTTGTCTTTTTCTTTATGTGGTATTTCTGTAGATGGAATGCGGACTTTAAAACAAGAATGAATATATATATATATATATATATATATATATATATATATATATATATATATATATATATATATATATATATATATATATATATATACATATATACACACACATACAAACACACATATACATACACACATAGTGTGTATAATTTTTATTTAACATAACAACACAGAATAACAAAACATAACATAGGACTAAAATATGATCTTTTAGAGTTTATAAATTTATTAATTTTTAACTTTTTAAGGGGGATTTTAGAGTTGGGGAAGAGGGGGGACGTCAATTACAAGTACCCCAGAACCCGAGGTGAGTTCACCTGATGGCCAGGGACACTGTTAATAAGGAAAGCTAATCCGCAAAAATCAGCCCAGAGCACTGGAAGTAGTAGCACTCGTAGCACGCATATTGACTATGCTTTAATTTTAAGCGAGAAACGAAAAAAACAAACAAACAAACAAACAAATAAACAAACAAACAACAAAAAACAAACAAACTGAAAATTACCAGATATCGATAGACAAATGAACATAATTTTTAAAAAGTCTCAAAAGTCGAAAGAATAGACTTCATGCCACCAGCTTTTATCCCATATGGCTCGGTCACTTTAGTATTTCAGCGAAAGTACAGGGTGTATTTTTAACGACTGTGCAGTGTTTGAAAATATTGCCGGTCCAAGGGTTGTATTTACCTATTATGTTTCATAATCTTTACAGAGGGTGAATACACAGCTTGGATCGACAATAACTTCAAACACATCCATCAAAAATATACTGAATATAATTCATTTATTCACTTCATATTATAAATAACTCTGCAGTATGAACCTGACGAGATGCACCGAAATATGCCTGGTAAAAAATAGTGCAATATATTGTTTTTGGCGTTTATGTTTAAATTCAGTAACTGAATACACTGTTTTCAATTGCATAAAAGAAGTCGCTTAAAAGTCGACAGGGCCGACTTCATTGCACCGGGTTGTTATCCCATATGGCTCAGTCTCTTTCCGCAGTGCGGAAAGCGTCGCACCAGGCATGAACTCCGTAGCTCCAGCGTCGACCCACAGGAGTCTCCAAAATAAATGCCATCGTGAACCTAATGACACGGCCTGAATTCGAACCCACAACCTTCGGAGCCCGAGGCAGACGGCTTGACCACTTTGCCACGGAGACTCCTGAATTTCAATTGCAAACACTTATTATGTTGTTTCTTCTTTTACGTTTGCTTAGTTTGAACTCAAGCGTAGTCCATACAGTGCTGCCTCATCTAGTGAGCTGGATTGATTTGTGCGTATGGGTTAGCTTTCCCTATTACCAGTGTCCCTCGCCATCAGGCGAACTCACTCCAACTCACTCCTTTACTTTACTATACTCCGTGTGAGTATCAATTTTAAAGTTGTTGTCCCAGTACTTTTAGGTTATTGTCCCAGTACTTGTAGTTTATAGTCCTGTTACTTGTAGCTTATTGTTCCGGTACTTGTAGTTTATAGGCCCGGTACTTGTAGCTTATTGTTCCGGTACTTGTAGCTACTAGTCCCTTTACTTGTAGCTTATTGTCAAAGTACTTGTAGCTTATAGTCACGGTACTTGTAGCTTATAGTCTTGCGCTGGTAAACCGCCCTGCGTTGGTTTTTTTTAAATAAAATAGTATGAGTGCCGGTCGTTCAGAAAGCAATGGCAAACTACTGATCGTAAACTTGTCAAGAGATCACAATAGCAAAAATATGCTGGTGTTGACTGCGACGTCCTGTAAAAGATATGCAACTAACTTTTAACCATATACGCACGCTCTCGCGCGCGCGCACACACACACACACACACACACACACACACACACACACATACACACACACACATAAATATATATATACACATGAAAGATGCTTAAAACAATCTTCATATTTGTAGACACCGGCGTCTGTGACTATGAGGTAGCGAACGTTTGTAACAAAACAATCCTGCTCACCACGTTCAAAATCAGCTGCAGAAGATTTGGAAGCAGACCTTCCTGTGTTGATAGTTAACATTGTTGCGATTGTCGATCGTTCAGATAGGAATGGCAAACTACTGAACGTAAAACTGCCTGGCAAATCACAAATAGCCATAAATGCTTCGGTTGATAGCGACGTCCTGCAAAATAAAATGCGGCTAGCTTTATACTTGGAAACATAGAACCCGTTGTAACATAGGCTTGAATCCTGGACAATTTGCAAACAAATAAAATGTACCTAGACATTGCAGAGAATATTTGCAGAACGGTTCACTGGGCAGCGTTTCCTTAAATTACGTATAGGCATTAGCAGATTGTGAGGTTAGTATTTGTCTTGTCTCTGTTTTTCTGTGGCATTTCTGTAGATCGAATGCGGACTTTAAAACGAAGATATATGCGCATATGGTTGTATCCTGGACAATTAGAAAGAAGAGAGAGGAAACAAAAAACTAGACATGTCAGAGTTGTGGTTTTACACGAGAATTCTGAACATTCCCAGGACAACTAAAATGAGTCATGTGCATGTTTTGAAAGATACAAAGGCGACCTATTACTGTGAAAAGAAAAAAAAGAACTTGGTGTCCTACCTATAGTACCTTGCGTTGTAGGACACACGAAGTTCTTGTGTCAGGGGAATTAAGGCCGTCTGGCTAGTGCAGTCGCTGCAAACTGCAGGTTAGGGTTTTCTTTTTGCCTCTGGGAGATAAAAATCACACCTTACCGAGGATTCGAACCCGGTATCGAGAACATATGAAACAGATTAGGAAAACCGGAGAGATTTCTGGAAATAGAAATAGAGATAGAACCTTGACAACCTCGTATCCCTGCACGGAAAAAGTGATAGAGCACGAAATGATACTTGCTGTTTTAGATCGGAGGATGTGGAGAAGCATGAACGACCACGCCAGTCGGCAAAGGAATTGATGATGATGATTATGATACTCGGATATAGTTTTGTTAAAGTTCACGTCTGGAGCTTTATATTCCCTCTCGCATAAGCTTTCTGTGGTAGAACATGCAGTTTTTACTCGAAATCAAATAGGGATTTAGGGCAACTAAATTATATAGCATTTGGCAGCCTGTCGAATAATTCCGTTCACATACATACACAATTGCGCACTGATGCGTTAAACCCGTGAAGGCTGTGTGAGAAACGAAAAGTGGTTGTAAAGAACACGAATTATGCAAGGATTCTTCTTCTTCTGCTCATAAATGAACACACAGTATTGTTTCGCACTCATAGAAATAGAAGGAATAAGGGATTATAGGACGCACTAGACAAAACTGTTATTGCCATCTACTGCCTATAGCCTATAGCGCCTTGGGATGTATGGTAAAATGTGGGGAAAAAAGGGGTTGGGGGGGGGGGGGGGGGTCTTGAGCCTGTGGAATTAAGGCTGCCTGGTTAATGCAGCCGCCGCGAATTGCACAGGTTAGGGTTCTCTTCACCCGTGGTGAAGAACAAACAAATCCATTACCATACCGATGAATCGAACCCGGGTCTCCCGAATGAAGCCTACCGTTTATGCCACCCGACGTAACGCTCCTCGCAATAGACTTAACAAAGAGTTTAAATTAGACTCTAATCCATTATTTCTTGTATTGCGATGAGGGCCAAACTCCACACGCATGTTTATTTATGAACAATCTTAGTGGTCTGAAAGGGTTCCCCAATTGATATTTCTTCGTCTGTTGCCCATTACAGATGTAAATTATGGAATAGGGATTAAGAAAACATTGACATTATACAAGATATAAACATCTAAGAAAACGGCTTAAACACAGGATAATCCCCCCCCCCCCCCCGCCCCACCCAGGAAACTGAAAGTGTTTGAGCATATCAGACATTGGTTTATAAAGAAAGTAATGGAAAACATGGCTTCCGAAGACTAGACAGGGACCGATAAACATACCGTTAGTTAATAAGTCAGTCAGTCACTTAGCCAGTCAGTCAGTCAGATAGTCATTCGGTCGATCAGTTAGTCGGTCAGTCAGTCAGTCGGTTAGTTAGTCAGTCAGTTAGTTGCACAGCCATTTACAAGAAGCCTTAATCAACGTCAAGGCTTTTTGTAATGTTCAAAGAAAGTTTACGTTCAGTAGTTTGACATTGATTTGTGGATCTTGTTATAGCACATGCCGTTTGGCGATGGCGATCATGTCTTTCCACAGCTCTGTCTCATATGCTTTCAGTCATTTCTTATACCGCTGTTTCTCCATGCCAAGATGCCAAACTATCCAGCATCTTCTCTCTTGGTCTCCCCTGTCTTTTCTCTACTCTGTCTAACGATATACTCCAGGTTTTTCCCTTGTTATGACATACGCAAAGAATATTGACTGTCTTCTTTTGATACGGGTAACCTTTCTCTTTGTGAGTGATCTCCTTTCAAAATATCCTCATTGCTTTTCTATCCTTTCACGGTGTTCTCATGCCTTCTAATAAACCACATCTTTGTAGCTTTCATATAGTTCACTACTTTTCTGCTAATTGTCCATTATGCCGGTCTCTCTGGCTGAGGGGTTACAACACTTTCTCCGTAATCCCGTTTGTCACGCAGAGTCTCGTAACGGGAGCAAGCTGGGAGCGGTTCGTCCCCCGCTGGTGACTTGCGGGACACTGAGCCGGCCGCTCAGAAAGCAATGGCAAACTACTGAGCGTAATCTTGCCAAGAAATCAACAGACAGCTGAAAGATGCTGCTGTTGACAGCGATGTCCTGTAAAAGGATATGCGAATTAAAAAAAAAAAATTAAAAAAAAACCAAAATTGTCCATTATACGCTACCGTACATCAAAATTGGCCCAATACAGCTCTTAAGAACTCTGTTCCACACCTCAATTGTCAAAGATAAATTGCAGAGAATATTCTTCATCATGTGAAATGTTGCTTTCGCCAGGGCTTTCCTACATTTTCCTGAATACAACTTCAATCTGCTGTTATTAAAGTACCCACAATATTATTATTATTATTATTATTTTTTTTTTTTGCGTTCGCTGTTTATGAACTCAAGTGTAGTTCACACATGTATTATTACTTCTAGTAAAGTTGGCTGATTTTTGCTTGTAGATTAGCATTCCCTATTACCAGTGTCCTTCGACATCAGGCGAACCCACTCCGACTTCAGAGGTACTTGTAATTTACTCGATCCCGTCTCCCCCCCCCCCCACCCCCCCCCCCCCCCCCCACCCCAAGGCAAGGGACGAAAAGTCAACATTTTAGTCCGACTGACCTGCTTAGGTATTGAACCCGCTACCTCGGCATCCGCACACCGGATATTTAAGAACCGAGTGCATTTATCCATTCGGGCATGCCCGATTTCCGTACCTAAAGTTTTACATACACTGACTTGTTTCAGATCGGTTACATTCGCTTTGCTATTGAACTTGGGTATTCACTTCTTTGTAATAACCATTAACTATTTAAAAAAAAAAAATTTGTGAGTGTTATTCAGGCTAAGTCCTTCGTTTTGACTGTCACTTAAAATTATATTTTTCATTTCTTGTAACTGCGTTTCATTTTCGGCGACCAGAACCATGTCATGAACATAATGCAGGTTGTTTACATTATACCCCCCCCCCCCCCAACCGCTATTCTTGGCATGACTTGTATGTGTCTCTTTATTATTTCGCTGTGCAAATTGAACAGATCCGATGAGTTGAGTTGACTCAAGAACCGACATCACTGCACTCAGGACATTCCTATACGTGCTCAGTCCCCTCGTTCAACAGCCAGCGAAGAGTCATACTATTAATCGTTCCCACCGCTATGTGATTGAAAGTTCTCCTGGTCTTCCCTCTCAGTTTTGAGATTCTTTCAGAACCCCTGCCGATCCCCCACAATCTCATTCTTTCCACATATGGGTTCTCAATCTGTACCTCCGCCTTCTCCACCTGGTCCCACAAGCGCTCGACCACCTCCCCCTTGTCCATAGGCAAGATACCACCAAGAGGTGCATTCCCTGCTAGCCTATCAGCCTGTTCATTCCCCCTCACATCCGCATGGCCAGGGCAAAATATCCATACTAGATATGAAATATCCATAAAAGATCCGATGATGTACAGCTCACCAGGTACATAATGGAGAAATCACATAACATAAACTAAAGCAAACACTAAAACATAACAGCACTAAAGCAATACGATGACGACTTTCAAGCGAAAATATACAACACACATATTCACAGAATAATTTGAAATGTTTACAACGGGAATTTTAAAATGACTATGATGTTTTATTTGCATAAAGTTGGTCTTTGTAAATGAATGGCAATTGCCTCTGCCAGCTTTAACATGCAGCCATTTCGTGTGTTAAATAACACGAAACGCATTGTCCCTACCAATTACGTGACAGGTTTCCCAATTACGTCGCCTGAATGGCAAACTAATCATCATCCAATGCCTTGCCGGCTGGGTTGATCATGCCCCTCCACAAATCACTCTCTGCAATGGTATGGATAAATTTGTGTATTACCTTCCTTCCATGCAATGACACAAGGCGAATTTTCTCACACTCTTTCTCTCTTTCCACAAATCTTTCCGGTTGTCACAGCATGTTCCATTTTCTATCTTCTCATATCGTAGCCAAAAAATGATTACTGCTTATTTCTGATGTTAGTGTTAAGTTGTCTTTGCGACTTTGCTTCCTCAAAATGTCAAGATTGCTAATTTTAGCTGTCAATTTCAGCATTTTCCTATAACACCACAACTCCAAGGCTTCCATTGCGTTTATTCTTTTCGCCTGTTTAATTGGCAAACTACTGAATTGATTAATTTGGTTATTTCGGGATTTGAATTTTAAATATTGAGCACAACCCACTACTGGCAACGCTGATCGCATTCCGGTATGAACCTAAGGCCTATCCACGTCAATATGGAAGCACTATATTCGAGTTTCGCCCTCGTTTGAGCTCGTCAGTAGTGCATATCCCTGACCGGATCCGGAAACAAGCCCCGGATCACTGGCGTGTGAAGCGGGTGTGTAACCACGCGATACACGTTGGGCACACAGCCAAACTATCACAACAGAATACCACAACGTCACCCATCGTGCTCACCTGACGAGCTCAAACGAGGGCGAAACTCGAGTATAGTGCTTCCATATTGACGTGGATAGGACTTAGGTTCATACCGGAATGCGATCAGCGTTGCCAGTAGTGGGTTGTGCTCAATATTTAAAACAACTGAATGTAAAACTGTTAAAAAAATTTACAAACAGCGGCCGCAGAATGCTGATGTTGATTAGTGACATTACAGCCAGTTTTTATAGGTCTACACCTTCGTCTTTTCCCCAGTAATATAGTCTCTAGTATTTTCTTGTTTCTTGTACTCTTTTGTGTTTAGTTTTCTTTTGTGTCTAGTATTCTTTTGTGTCTAGTATTCTATTATGTCTAGTATTCTCTTCTGTCTAGTATTCTCTTGCGTTTAATATTGTCTTACGTCTAGTTTTCTACTGTATTCTTTTGTGTCTAGTATTCTCTTATGTCTAGTATTCTCTTGTGTCTGGTATTCTCTTGTGTCTAGTATTCTGTTGTGTCGCGTATTCTCATGTGCCCAGTTATCATCCGTGTCCAGTATTCTCTTATAGTCAGGTCTTAGTGAGATATGACTGAGATACCGTACAACAGTAGGTGGTAATACTTTCTTTTAGCGCCGAATATTGGGCGGCGCTCACTAAACCTGACACCCCAAAATGTGCCAACGGCTCTTGGCGGAGGAGCGCAATTGGGAGATTACAAACTTTATCCTGGTGCGAGGAAATGCAACAAGAAGACTAAATGTCGTGGCAGGGTAGACCAGGCCCTAAGCCTTGGTCAGCAACTGCTCAATGTTGGAAGCTCCGACAGTCGGACAGTTAGGTCATTGCTTTGCTGATCCGGCAGCGTCTGCAGCTTGTCTTGTTCCAGACGTGCTTGCTTGCTTGTGTTCGTTGGCTTGAGCTCCAACGCGAAGTCCTGTATGTCGGATGAAGGCATCCTGTTGTCCAACATCAGTGTGATGTCATACAAGACCTGAGGTTTGCGTGAGTATCCGTTGTCCCATGTCTGGCGTATTGGTGTGCAGACTGGTGGTTCCTCGCCATACAGGCAGACACTCTCCGACTTTGGAAGAATCGCCGATCCTACTGACTTTAGCCAGGACCCAGAAGGGACATGTTGCCCAGGACGCTCGACGAGGACGCGTCAATAGGTCTTGGCCAGTATATAACCCGGCCCTGGTGCCTTGGAAACACCTCTGCGTCCCGTTCCAGACGTATTTATGTTGCCTTTCCTCTGGAGTAAACTAGGCAGGCCTACGGAGGAATAATGCTGCATGGATAACACACGGTCTCTACAATTCATCCCAGGCTTTGTGCTGTAGAGAGTATAACTTAATTTGACAAACTACCGTCTGTCAAGACAGCAAGGTGCCAGCCATTCTCTTGTGTGTCACTTCAAGTCATTTGGTGTGACACAGCTTATTAATTACTTTTTTGTTTTGCGCTCGCTCGCTTTTAACTAAAGCGTAGTTCGTACACACTTATTACATTAGCATTTCATGATCAGGATGGTGGTATATACATTCACTCACGCTCAGATGGCGGCCTCTACAATGCTCAGAGATTGAAGGCTAAGACCAAAATTAGGAGGGTACTGATCAGAGAGTTGCTTTTTGCAGATGATGCTGCAGTTACGACCCACTCTGAGGAAGAATTGCAATGTCTACTATCTGCATTCTCCAATGCTTGTTCTGAATTTGGTTTAACAATTAGCAAAAAGAAGACACAGATTATGTCACAAGGTGCACATGGGGTACCATCAATCTTTATTGACGACGCCGAACTAGAGATAGTAGACCATTTTAGATATCTAGGATCAGTGGTAAATAGCAAATTATCCCTAGATCAGGAAATCAACAACCGGATTGGTAAGGCAGCAACAACAATGAACAGGTTAAGAAAAAGAGTCTGGGAGAACAGGAAGCTTACTGCCAAAACAAAAGTCCTTGTCTATCAAGCCTGTGTCCTTAGTACTCTTCTCTATGGCAGTGAAACCTGGACAACTTACTCACACCAAGAGAACAACTTAAACCGCTTTCATATGCGGTGTCTGCGAAGAATTCTTGGTATTAAGTGGCAAGACAAAATCACAAATACTGAAGTATTGGAAAGATCAGGTTGTGTGACAGTTTATTCCATGCTCAGTCTTCGTAGACTTAGATGGATAGGACATCTTAGGAGGATGGATGATGGTAGAATACCAAAGGATATCTTTTTTGGTGAATTACAGATGGGTAAGAGATCTCAGGGTCGGCCTCTACTACGATACAAAGATGTGTGTAAGCGGGACATGATTGATACAGGCATTGATAATGCACATTGGGAGCAAGTCGCCGCTGAACGTGTTGCATGGAGGGCAAATATCAGAAATGGAATAAAGTCAAAGGAGAAAATTATTGCAGAAAAGTCACACACCAAGCGTTTGAGACGTAAGATGGTGCATGATGGTGGAAATGACCACGTGTTCACATGCACCCACTGTGAACGGACATTTACAGCGCAAATTGGCCTTATCAGTCACACTCGCTACCGCCATAGTTAAAAGTTATTATGCCTTTTTAAAGCACAAACTATCGTCTGTCAAGACGGCAAGGTGCCAATGAATAAAAACAATGAATTTTATTAGTAGATAGACTTAATTTTGCGTGTTGATTAGCTGACCACATCAGCCACCCAGTGCCGATTGATCTATAGTATATGGATGAAGCAGCGTGTGCCCAGTGCGCGTGAAGGCGTGTGGAATGGTCCTTTAATGTTATTGTACCCACATCTCAAATACCTTTGACAATCTCTCATCATGTTCTAATTTTAGCATAATATAATGCGTTTAGTATATGTTACATTTCTTAACGGAGAAAAAGTTACATTGCATTTGATGTAATTCTCCCCCCCCCCCCCCCCCCCCCCCTTATGTTTCCTTCCAACCAGCTCTGAGGCGAAGGAGTTATGAATGAAATTCGTAATCCCACATACCGCGCAGGAAACACAGCTGCGGGTGATTGATTGATTGATTTATGAACCGGAATCACAGCATTCGGGGTCTTCCCATAAGTTCTCTGTCCCCATCCTCAGAAGCCAGCGAAGAGTTCCAACCCCAATAGTACCAGTAGCAATCTGATTATATGTGCGTCTCACCTTTCCTCTAAGCTGCGGGTGATTTGGAAGCACACCGCCTTGCGTTGGTAGTCTATACAATGGTATGAGTGCCGGTCGGTCAGAAAACAATGGAAAGTTAGTGAACGCAAACTTGCCCAGAAATCACAAACAGTCAATATACGCTGGAGTTGACTGCTACGTCCTGTAAAGGATATACACGTAACTTCCCCCCCCCCCCCCCCCCCCATCCCTTTCCATCTTTCTATATGCCCTTTTTCCCTATCTAAATGTCCTCTTTTCCCATCTAAATGCCCTCTTTCCCCATCTAAATGCCCCCTTTTCCCCATCTAAATGCCCCGTTTCCCACTCTAAATGAGTCTAATGTCTATCCCACATCACACACCGCCCGTCAGTCTGTGACCTAGATAGGTACTTGTGTTAAGTTGTTCTCTGCCTTAAAATGCCGGCACGCCGGCGAAGTTGATAGCGATCTGAGCTGATAATGTCACGAGCACCGTCGAAAAAGGGTTCGTCACATGGACTCGTCGCTCGCCGAAGTGAGAGAACGATTAGCCACACATGCCTCCTTGCTCTCTGACCTATAAAATGTGATTGATTGATTGATTGATTGATTGATTTAGGCACCGACATCACAGCATTCGGGCCATTCCCATAAGCGCTCCGTTCCCATCCTCAGCAGCCAGCGAAAAGTTCCAACACTAATAGTTCCAGTAGCAATCTGATTATATGTCCGTCTCGCCTTTCCTCTGAGCGTCGATCTTCGGCCAGATCCCCTCATCACCCCTCGCTGTCGCATTCTTGCCAGACCATGGTGATCCATTTGCTCCTCCGAGGTGTACACGTGCTCCCACAAGGCCGCAACCACGTCTGCCTTATCATGCATCAATACTCCACCAAGTTTTGCAGAGTCAGCCAATCTATTTTTGTGTGTGCGTGTGCCAATTTACCTATTATGTTGCATGAACTAAACAGAGGGTGAATACAAAACTTGGACCGGATATATTTTCAAACACTGCATAATCTTTAAAAATGCACTCTATAGTAGTACGTATATGGGCTATGGTTGAGTTCAAAGCTAGCTGGAAAACAAACGAAACAAAACTAGATTCGTAATATTATAGGTCAATCGGCACTCGGTGAGTGATGTGGTCAGTGTGTCGCTGGTGTCTTTACTTCCCAAGACATTTAATAGTACCGATTTTAGGGTGGGTCGACCTGGTAGCCTAGATCAGTTATAAAAATTCAAATATGCAACGCTGCGGGTTGAGAGAGATAAGGGCAGAATGTCAGACGGGCATGCGTGCCCAATTCGTGATCATTTGAAAATAAAGTTCGTTCGTTCGTTCGTTCGTTCGTTCGTTCGTTCGTTCGTCCGTTCGTTCGTTCGTTCGTTCGTTCGTTCGTTCGTTCGTTCGAACCTTTGACCGACAGGCCAGCAGGCGAGTGTCTAATTACCGAGTCTCCCCAGCTTGGAAGTGCTTAGGGAAAATGTATTATTTTAATGTCTTAAAAATTATATTATAAAATAAAAAGGCCACATACTTTTTCAGATATACCAGTTCAGAAATTGCACCTGATAACCGTAGAGACACATGTACAAAAGTCTTAGAGTAAGTTTGTTAGTCGGAACACAGCCCTCTTGGGCAATTAACTTCCTAAATTATATCTTTCAATATTTCTGCCGCGTTCGTGTCCCAAAAATAAAGATATTTCCTTGTACAATATTTATAGCGGGCAATTGCATTTGTTCCCAATTATACAAGTGAAAAAGTAAGGACTATTCTGGACCATCAGGTGGCCAGACGCTAATACTTTTTCCACTACTTTTATTAATTATATTTAACCGTTAAACCGATTAAAAATGTTCTTTGTTTTTATGAATCCCTCGAGTCGGTGATCACTATTGAGCTGTTCTGTCGAGGGCAAGAAACAAGTTAGTAAGCCATGTGGGCGTCTTTGAGGATATAATTAAATCGATATTGCGATGTAATTGTTAACCGTTGTTTTACAACAAAAATAAGACCGTGTTTAGGAGTGGACAAAGGTGGTTAAAATACAAAAGAGTCGACTTCATTGCCCCTGGCTGAGATAACTACGGCCGAATGGATAAGAGAACTCGCTATTAAATTTCCAATGTGTTGATGCCCAGGTAGCAGGTTCAACCCGTATACCGGTCAGCTGTAGTAAAATGTTGACTTCTCGTCCTTGACTTGGGGATGTAAATTACAAATACCACGGAAGTCGGAGTGGATTTGCCTGATGGCGTGGGATAGCGTAATAAGGAAAGCTAATCCACGCTGGCCGGTGTCTCTGGCCTAGGTGTTTAACGTCTTTCTCCGTAATCCCGCATACTCTCGTGAGTAAAGTGGCGTGCGCGAGAATCGGTAGCGATTCTCACCACCTCGGTAACTTACAGATTATGTGAGCCGGTCGCTCAGAAAGCAATGGCAAACTACTGGGCGTAATCTTGCCAAGAAATCAACAATCAGCTGAAAGATGCTGATGTTGACAGCGATGTCCTGTAAAGGATATGCGAAAAAAAAATTCACACTGAAACATCAGCCCAGTGCACTGTCTTGTAGTGGCAACAACTAGAGGTGGTAGAACTTGTATGGACTACGCTTGAATTCAAAGCGAGCGAGTGCAAAAAAAAAAAAAAATGCATCGGTCATTATTTTGTCGGTCTCGGTCTGTCTCTGCAGAGCATCTAAGCGCAACCGGAAGCGTCCCCCGGAGCATGAACTGGGTTTCAAACGTCAATTGTCAAGAAAAAATTTTATTATCTGTAAAAAAAAGTACATTGTTTATTATCTTGCCCCACATGTATGTTGTCTCTTGTTCTAATCCACAAACATCGTTAAGAGTAGGGGGCTTGTTTGGGTTTCAAGGCTGGATGTGTTTCCTTAGCTTCGTAAATACGTGTTTGTTCAACTGATTCACTGCCATGCGCCACTTTAGTGACAGAAGGGATCTACACTGGACTGTCGAGCGCCACTTTAGTGACAGATTATTGACAGCTCGTTATTAGTTTCATTTCGCGTATCTTCCTTAATTTTAATGCCCTATAAATGACGTTTTACACTGAAAGAAGGTCTGTCATCTCAAACAGCCAACGAAAGAAAGATAGTATCTAAAATTTGAGCAGAAATATGTGGTTAAATTGTGGTTACTTTTCTGATTTTAGAAATGGCATGATTTTAGGTTTTCGGCCTTGCGTATGTACATTAAATAATAGCTTTAAACAATGTTAGATTATAGTTATTCTGATTTAAAGGACCTTTTGAAAGATTCTAAACTGATAGCACGTGGTTATTGTGGTTATTCAGTTAAAATAAATTATTTGTCATGCAGTCGTAATGAAAAACACATCTAACCTTGAAAGTTCGTCATCATGTCGAATTATGCTCGCTCTAATGTGCCACACGTGTGTCCCTATGTTTGTTATGTCTAACAAATGAGCTGAGGCGTATTTGAATAATTAAATTTTAACAATAATAATAATTATATCTAAATACAAAATAATGTTTTTATTGTTTCTCAGTACAAATCTGACTCGCGTATTCCTGACATTTTTTTTACATTGGGGGTTTTACTTTGTGCAAAAATGATGTGCCTCAAAATATGAAGTTTTAATTGTATTTTATTGGTGTTAAGGAGCAGTTCTTGTAATATTGGTGAAGAAAAGTGGTGTATTTATCATTATTCATTAAAATTTATTGGATTATCACCAACAATTAAGAAGTAGTGCCTTGATAACTGGAAATCTTCAATAATTGTCACCTATGTCTTAAATTTTTTTTAAATAGAAAATTTAACATTATTATAAGATATTTCTAACCTTTAGCAATAGTAGCAATACTGACGTATCCTTATGCAATCTCCTTTAATTTGATATATAATACTATATAGCTGCTACCATTTCAACAATTTTAGATCATTACAGTGACACACCCCTACTTCCCATTTTCTGCCATTATATTTTGTTTGGTCAAAACCCACTTTTTGGTTGGCAGTGAATCAGTTAAAGTACCCTTGATTGTTTCTATACATTAATTTCTTAGTCTTCCTCTGGTTCTGTATCGAGATCTGTTATTTGTTCTATGTTCTTATGGGTAAACAGCTGCGGGTGAAATGGCAACCGACGGTCTTGCGTTGGATTTTTACGAAATGGTATGGGTGCCAATCGTTCATAAAGCAATGACAGACTACTGAAAGTAAACTTATCAACAGAACAGAACAGCAAAAGATGCTGGCGTTGACTGCGGCGTCCTGTAAAGGATATGCAAGTAACTAATTTTCTTATGGATAGCTGATCAAGTTTTATCAAACTACAGAACATGACAAGCTAAAAAACATCTAAGGGCAGTGGAAATGTGGTTTCTGAGGAAAACGTAAAGACTACCACGGACAGACAGAAAAATCAATGAGCAAGTCCTACAAGAGGCAGATGAAATCTGCAAACTGATTAGAGAAATTATACGTAGACAGTTAACTTGTTTTGTTGTGCGGGAAAACGGAAATGATTGCTGACTGATGTATGAAAACATAAAACTTATGCCATATACCCAACGCGACACAAGGCGTATAACAGGATCAATTTTTCTGACCGTTCATTGACCCTTTTCAGTATTTGATCGTATTCCCCGAAATGTCTGGAGAATTTAACCAGTCTGTAGATAACTGACGATGGTGTGGCGGACGCGATTCACAATCCTTCATTCCGTATTCGAAATACAGAAGCGGGCGATTTGACAGCGGACCGCACTGCGCTGATTTTCATACAATGGTTTGAGCACTGATTGGTCAGAAAACAACGGTAAACCACTGAACGTAAACTTTCCTAGTAAATCACAAACAGCCACAAAATACTCTGATTGACTGCGATGTCCCTAAAAGGCGATGCAACAAACTTATTTAAAATACGATGGGGCTTCAAATGAACACATTAAAAGTGTAATATCAATTACAAAACCAAGCCATTGTCTTGTAACCTGTCAATATTGCTGTTTAGGATGTAAAGATGATTAAGCACGTGAGATCACGGTGAGATGAACATAATGACGTCATACGGACATTTTTTTTAAAAGATGGCTGTCCAACATTTGACATGCACCAAAAAGGAGCAGCGCTTTATTATCCGCTTCTTGATCAGTGAAAATGTGAAACCTATAGACATTCATCGGTAAGTGACGGTCCAGTATAGTGATGCATGTTAGTGCAGCAAGTGTATGAGTGGAGTAAGAAATTTCGACACCCAATCAAATCCAAGCGATGTAGGCTTTTGAGTGAATGTGTCCTTTTGCAAAATGACACTGCTGGACCCCCATACTGCCCGTGCAATGGTTGAAACCACACAAGACCCCTACTTTGAGTGTGTATCGCATCCCTCGTACTCACCACAAATAGCTCCAATCTATTTTCACCTGTTTGGATAACTCAAAGAGTCATTGGCAGGTTTAATGTTTTAATTTGAAGCCTCGTTCGTAGTTAATTGCCCGGGAGCGTTGGTATAATTGTTAAGAGCTCATGAGCTCAGTCGGATGAGAATTCGACGCATGTGCTCGCCGTTCGCTAATAGAGGAAAAGATCAGCCACCTATTTCTCTGTACATTCAGGTCTACGGAATGTGATAACCCTATTTCATCTCCGACCCATAGCAAGTTCTTTCCTCTTGAAATAGGTCACTCTCTTTTTGCACCGGATACTTGCAGAATGTCCGTTATTCCTAACCGTAAATTCAGTTATAATAACTCGTCTCGATGGGGAATCGAACAGATGACCCCAGTGCCGACAGACAAGAGTTCTAGCCAGTACGTTACCTCGTCCCACAAAAATATAATTTTTTGTTTGTGTGCTGATGAAAGCATTGGCAGCAATGTCCATTTTGTTACTTGTAATCGTTTTCTAGTAAAGTTTATCGATTCTTCTTCCCGTTTTTTTTTTTTTTTTTTTTTGTGATTCATAATAATATAGTAGTATTTAAAAATGATGGCGTGTTGTGTTCCGTTCACAGCTCATTTAATTACTGATCGATCAGTCTGCACTTAGATAATTTAATTCTGCGTTCATTTCCCCTTAGTTTTTATACATCATTAGTTATGGCGTCAACATGGCGCAAATGTGATCTTCGAGAAGTGTCCAGTGTGCAGGTTCTGAGTATTTCCGGTAGCCATCTTTTTAAAATGTTTTCACGGTATCAGAACACGCAATGGCTACTGATTACGCTAGACGTGGTATTGTTTCACTTCTTTAAACATAACAATAATATTTTAGTTAACACATTCTATTCCAGGAAGTTGTTACTGTAACACTTTCCATTGCAAACAGACGTTGTTCTAGTTTAGTTTTAGTTTTTTAAGTTTTTAGTTTTAGTCCACGGATCAACATCACGGCACACGGGTGTAACCCTTAAGTGCTCCGTTCTCCTCCTAACTCAAACCTGAGTCTGGAGAAACTCAGCTCAGTGCACGAACTCCGTAGCACCGGCTAGGATCCTGAAATACTTTGTGTAGATTTTTTAACTTGAAATTTTGCCTCGGAAGCGCCTGGGGGATGCGTGGTCTCGAGGTATGGTATCCGCCTCGAGTGCTGGAGGTCCCAGGTTCAAGTGAGGACCCGGATTCTTTCACGTGGACTTCTAGTAATAAAATTTCTCCCTGGTCTCTGGGTAGTGAGATCGGACGCCCGAGTGTATTGTTGCGCACGTAAAAAATCCCTTGGCAGTTAGAAATCGAAAAAGAGGTTGCTCTATCTGGTGTAACCAGAAGATCCGACTAACTGGAGGATCCGACCGACACTCATTACTTTCAGGAAAGGTCGGACGGACACATAAGCAGATACGAAAGGGTACCAATAGTATGTGACTCTTCGATAGTTGTTGGAGATATGGACGGAGCATGTATGATAATTCCCCCAGGTCTGTGATATCGGTTCTTGACTTAACCCAGTTCAGCTCTCTATAAATTTCAGTTACTTGTACTGTAAAGTTATACTTATGGAAATATGAATGAATAAACCCCCCCCCCCCCCCCAAAAAAAAAGCGGTAGAATAGGAAAGCTTTAATAGAACTCGATCACAAGTGACAAAATGCTGCTAAACAAACAACACACATACACTAATACAACTACATGAACATTTATTTATAAAAGTTATTCAAAACAATGTATTCACTGAGTGAATCTAACCACAGAAGCAAAAAACAGTATGTTGCAAGATTTATTGCCTGGCATTTGTCGCTGCATGTCGTTAGGCGCATACCGAGTTATGTAACATATGATGGGCATACATGAACAATACTCACGAGATGCAGCGAACTATGCCGGGTCATAAATCGTGCAACAATTGTTCGTAACTTCTGTGTATAACTATAACAGTTACTCATCTTCAAAACAATGTTTTCCCGTAGTGAATTTGAATAACGAAGACACAAACAATAGATTGCACGATTTATTCCCTGGCATATTTCGCTGCATCTCGTCAGGTACATACTGCAGAAATCACACAACGTAAAGTGAAATAACTAGATAAATCCCTCAATCTGAAATATACACATATTCGCACAGTAATGTCGATTGTCTACCACGGTAATGTTAAACTGACTAACATGTCTTTCTGGTTGCACAAGGCCGGCTTACGCAGGTTGATCATATGGCTTCAGCAAACCTTAACAATCGACTACTCTGTGTGTTGAACAACACACGGAAGGCACTGTCTCTTTCAACCACATGACCACTCTCCAGCACGTGTCTCTCGACCGATGAAGCAGGACTGTTCCGGTGTGTCGGCCTGCCTAGGCTACCATCTTCTGTGTGTAGTATCTTGTCCACCCAGTTCGGAATGTGTTCCAACACCCTGTTATGTAACTGTCGCTCTGTTCTACCTATGTAGATGGCCTCGCACCTGCATGTAAATTGGTAAATACAATTCGATTTGGTGTACAGAGCTACAGGTTCTTTAACTGCTGGGATGGGGATCGGTGTGGTTTTGTACCTGATAACCGGAGTTGCAGCACAGAATGTTCGCCCGACTGCTGTGATGAGCCGGTCCTGCAAACGTTGCATTACGTCATCTCCTCGGAAGGTTAACTGGATGAAAAGCTTGAGTTTGGGGACTGTAGTTTCTTCTGGTTTAGGTTTGGTCTGTTGGCAGTGGCGTTTTATAAATCCCGTGGAGTACCCATTCAGGTTTAAGGCATTCTTCAGAGTTTCAAATTCTTCTGTCAGTGTGTCCTGGGTGCATATCTTCCTAGCACGGTCAAACAGGGTCCGTACTAAGCCCCGTTTGTACTGGACAGGTGCGAAGCTCTGAAAATTTAAATATTGGCCAGTCCATGTTTCTTTACGGTACACTGATCTTTGAATTGTGCCGTCTGCTCTACGTCTCATTAGGATATCTAGAAACGGCAACGCTTCGTTGTGTTCGTGTTCCATAGATAGAGAGATGTTTATATGTGTCACGTTCATTGTGGCCTGGAACAACGTTGCTTGTAGCTCGTCTGTCGTGATAATTAGTATATCGTCCACGTAACGACGGTAGAAGGCCAAGTCATTGATGTATGAAGATCTATTTTCTTCTAAATGTGCCATGAAGATGTCTGCTAGAATAGGTCCAAGCGGACTCCCAATGGCCACTCCGTCAATTTGGCAGTATGACATTTTTAGGAAGTTGAATTGAATGTTGGCGGTACATAATTTTAATAGCCTCTCTAGGATAGCTGATGGTATGCCTAGTTTTAGTTGTTTGTCTCTAATGCGTTCACTTATTATTTTCACGGTCTCATCTAATGGAACGTTGGTGAATAAGGAGGTAATATCCATAAATGCCATGTGTTTATTATGTATGTCCATAGTGTCCAATAATTCCACCAGTTCGAATGTATTTCTGAGTGTTCTTGTATCGAAGGACTGTCGTACTGGCTTTAAAATTTCAGCTAGCCATCTCGCCATTCGGTGTTGTGCAGAGCTAACCATGGACAGTATCGATCTTAGCGGGATGCTGGGCTTGTGAAGCTTGGGTAGACCATACATCTGAGGAGTTTGGAAGCCACGCGGTGTGAGCATTTTTGCAGTGGTCTCACTGATGAGTCCCGCATTCACAGTGTACCGTAAAGAAACATGGACTGGCCAATATTTAAATTTTCAGAGCTTCGCACTTGTCCAGTACAAACGGGGCTTAGTACGGACTCTGTTTGACCGTGCTAGGAAGATATGCACCCAGGACACACTGACAGAGGAATTTGAAACTCTGAAGAATGTCTTAAACCTGAATGGGTACTCCACAGGATTTATAAAGCGCCACTGCCAACAGCCCAAACCTAAACCAGAAGAAACTACAGTCCCTAAACTCAAGGTTTTCATCCAGTTAACCTTCAGAGGAGATGACGTAATGCAACTTTTGCAGGACCGGCTCATCATAGCAGTCGGGCGAACATTCTGTGCTGCAACTCCGGTTATCAGGTACAAAACCCCTTCCCAGCAATCAAAGAACCTGTAGTTTTGTACACCAAATCGAATTATATTTACCAATTTACATGTGGGTGCGAGGCCATCTATATAGGTAGAACAGAGCGACAGTTACATAACAGGGTGTTGGAACACATTCCGAACTGGGTGGACAAGATACTACACATAGAAGATGGTAGCCTAGGCAGGCCGATACACCGGACCATTCCTGCTTCATCGGTTGCGAGAAATGTGCTGGAGAGTGGTCATGTGGTTGAAAGAGACAGTGCCTTCCGTGTGTTGTTCAACACACAGAGTAGTCGGTTGTTAAGGTTTGCTGAAGCCATAGTGATCAACCTGCGGAAGCCGGCCTTGTGCAAGCAGAAAGACACGTATTCAGTTTAAAATTACCGTGGTAGACAATCGACATTACTGTGCGAATATGTGTATATTTCAGATTGAGGAATTTATCTAGTTATTTCACTTTACGTTGTGTGATTTCTGCAGTATGTACCCGACGCGATGCAGCGAAATATGCCAGGCCATAAATCGTGCAATCTATTGTTTGTGTCTTCGTTATTCAAGTTTTTATTCAAGTATTCAAGTTTTTAGTCAGGTCTTAGTCAGATATGACTGAGCTACCGTATGACAGTAGACGGTACTACCTGCTTTCTGTCAGCGCCGAATGTTGGGCGGCGCTTACCAAACCCGACACCCCACATTGTGCCAACGGCTTCGGGCGTAAGAGCGCAATTGGGAGGGTACTAGCCTTATCCTGGTGCGAGGAAATGCAACCCAAAGACAAAATAAGTCATGGCAGGGCAGACCAGGCCCTAAGCCTTGGTTGGCAGCTGGTCTAGGATCGAAGCTCCGACAGGCGGACAGTTAGAGCATTGCTTTGCTGATCCGGCAGCTTCTGCAGCTTGTCTTGTTCCAGATGTATAGGTATTAACTTTCCTCTGGAGTGAACTAGGCAGGCCGAGAGAGGGATCATGCTGCATGGGCAACACATGGTTTCTTTATTTTAGCCCAGGCTTTGTTCTATGGAGAGGCAATAACTCCATCCTTGGTCTTAACCGGTCTCGGAATCAAAGCGAGAGGCAACTGTTACGGGTTATAAGTCCTTGTCAGTTGGCGTAGACATGGGGCGCCACGCGTTGCCTCTGACGGTGGGAGACACCTACAGGTGTCACTGATCAGCTACCGCCCGCCTCAAGCTGGGCAGCCCCCGGCCAATTGGGTGCTGATCCGCCACAGCCTGCCTGCTTCAATGGGTGCTTGGGGCTAGGACAAAATCTGAATCGCAGGCTGTAAAACCAATGCACCAGGTACTAATAAAAAGAATAATAGAAACCTCAAGCTACGGCTTGCAACCTGAAACGTGAGAACCATGTGTCCAGGATTTTCCACTGACTTGACAAATATTGACGATGTGAGAAAAACGGCTGTGATTGATGCTGAACTCAATCGTCTTAACATTGATATTGCTGTCACTCAGGGAAAATAATTACACATTTTTTTGGAAGGGAAGAGGGCAGGCAGAAAAAAAGGCAACACGGTGTGGGCTTTGCAGTGAAGAATTCGCTACTGGGAATGATTGATATCCCAGCTGGAGGTAATGAAAGATTATTATCACTGCGCTTGGCAACCTCTTGTGGATTTGCCACCATTCTTACTGCATATGCACCGACACTCACTTCCTCTGATGATGTGAAGGATACGTTCTATGAGCAGCTAGACTCTGCGATCAAGGCAGTTCCAAAATCCGACTACATTTATATGCTCGGTGATTTCAATGCTCGTGTGGGCAAGGACTCGAGTTCATGGCCAGTGTGCCTTGGAAAATACAACATCAGTCGCATGAATGATAATGGGCAAAGGCTGCTGGAGCATTGCACTAGAAATGACCTATGTATTACAAACTCCTTTTTTAAAACAAAAGAGATGCATAAGGTCACATGGAAACATCCAAGATCCGGCCATTGGCACCAGCTGGACTTCATTATCACACGGAGACAACATCTGAACCATACATCATTAACACGAAGTTACCACAGTGCTGACTGTGATACAGATCATTCTTTGGTTGTTGCAAGGGTTAGACTGAGACCAAAGAGAATCTACACAGCTAAACACAAGTCTAGCCCCAGGATTAATATTATTAACACTCACGATCCTAATAAGTGCTTTGAATTTCAACAGCAACTTGAGGACGCTTTCAATGATACATCAGAAAATTGTATAGTAAATGATAAATGGAGTAAACTTAAGGAAACTATTTATAAAACAGCGGTAGGGGTTTACGGCACTGTGGATCATAAGAGGCAGGACTGGTTTGCGGCAAACAGCCAGATACTGCAGCCCTTGATTGATAAAAAGAAGATAGCTCTCTTAAGAAACAAGGAAAGACCAACGCGTAACACTCTGAGTGAGCTGAAGCAAGCGAGGAAGGATGTACAAAAGGCTGCCAGGCAGTGTGCGAATGACTATTGGATCAAGTTATGTGAGTCCATTCAAATCGCAAGTGATTAGGGAAACATCAGAAGCATGTATGAAGGGATAAAGAAAGCCTGTGGTCCAATGATCAAAAGAAGTGCACCGCTGAAAACCTTGA
Organism: Cepaea nemoralis; assembly: GCA_014155875.1. Lineage (NCBI taxonomy): Eukaryota > Metazoa > Mollusca > Gastropoda > Stylommatophora > Helicidae > Cepaea > Cepaea nemoralis. The sequence continues at coordinate 352,006 of JACEFZ010026777.1, forward strand.
CTGGAGAAATCATCACTGATAAGAAACAGCAGATGGATAGATGGGTCGAGCACTATTTAGAGCTTTACTCAAGTGAGACAAAGCTGGCGGATGATGCCCTCAACGCCATAGAGGCCCTGCCAACTCTTGACCACCTGGACACACTTCCCACTATAACAGAAGTTAAGTGTGCTATAAATGAGCTTGCATCTGGCAAGGCTCCAGGTAAGGATGGGATTCCAATAGAGGTGATCAGGAGTGGGCAAGACACCCTCGCTCTACAGATCCACCAGCTAATAGAGCTATGCTGGCGAGAAGGACAAGTCCCACAGGATTTCAAAGATTCAAACATCATAACGCTGTACAAGAACAAGGGAGATCGGAGCGACTGCAACAACTATAGGGGTATCTCACTTCTGTGTATTGTTGGGAAAGTATTTGCCAGAATTGTCCTGCGCAGACTTCAAGTCCTGGGAGATCAAGTCTACCCCGAATCACAGTGCGGCTTCCGTCAGAACCGGTCTACCATTGATATGATATTCTCATTGCGACAGATGCAAGAAAAATGCCGGGAACAAAATCAGCCACTGTTTATTGCCTTCATCGACCTCACAAAGGCATTCGATTTGGTCAGTCATGAGGGTCTGTTCAAAGCACTAAAGAAGATTGGCTGTCCACCAACTCTTCTGTCCATTGTGGAATCGTTCCACACAGGCATGAAGGGTATAATCAAGTTTGATGGCTCAACTTCAGAAGAGTTTGAAATCAAGAGTGGAGTTAAGCAAGGTGGTGTACTATCCCCCACCCTCTTTGGGATATACTTTTCACTTCTACTGAAATATGCCTTTCGTGATCAGGATGACGGTATATACATTCACTCACGCTCAGATGGTGGCCTCTATAATGCTCAGAGATTGAAGGCCAAGACCAAAATTAGCAGGGTACTAATCAGAGAGTTGCTTTTTGCGGATGATGCTGCAATTACGACCCACTCTGAGGAAGAATTACAACATCTACTATCTGCATTCTCCAATGCTTGTTCTGAATTTGGTTTAACAATTAACAAAAAGAAGACACAGATTATGTCACAAGGTGCACATGGTGTACCATCAATCTTTATTGACGACGCCGAACTGGAGATAGTAGACCATTTTACATATCTAGGATCAGAGGTAAATAGCAAATTATCCCTCGATCAGGAAATCAACATCAGGATTGGCAAGGCAGCAACAACAATGAACATGTTAGTAAAAAGAGTCTGGGAGAACAGGAAGCTTACTGCCAAAACAAAAAGTCCTCGTCTACCAAGCCTGTGCCCTTAGTACTCTTCTTTATGGCAGTGAAACATGGACAACTTACTCACGCCAAGAGAAACGTTTAAACAGCTTTCATATGCGGTGTCTGCGAAGAATACTTGGTATTAAGTGGCAAGAAAAAATCATAAATACTGAAGTAGTGGAAAGATCAGGTTGTGTGACGGTGTATTCCATGCTCAGTCTTCGTAGACTTAGATGGATAGGACACGTTAGGAGGATGGATGATGGTAGAATACCAAAGGACATCTTTTTTGGTGAATTACAGACGGGTAGGAGATCTCAGGGTCGGCCTCTACTACGATACAAAGATGTGTGTAAGCGGGACATGATTGATACAGGCATTGATAATGCACAATGGGAGCACGTCGCCGCTGAACGTGTTGCATGGAGGGCAACTATCAGAAATGGAATAAAGACAAAAGAGAAAATGATTGCAGATAAAGCACTCACACAGCGTGAGAGACGTAAGATGGTGCAAAATGGTGGAAATGACCATGTTTTCACATGCACCTACTGTGGGCAAACATTTGCAGCAAGAATTGGCCTTACCAGCCACACTCGCCACCGCCATGGATCGTTGTTATTGCCATACGACAGTTCTTAAGCCTTTTTGAAGCACAATGTACCAAACTATCGTCTGTCAAGACGGAAAGGTGCCAATGACTATTCAAGTTACGCATCTGTTTTTTTTTTTGTTTAGGTACATGATACTCGCACATTGCATGCAGACTTATACAGATATACAGTTTACAACATTCGCTCGCAAATTTTGCCGCAAGAAATAAGCATACTCCAAGTAATCTGACATTTGTTATTAAATCTCTTGTAGTCCATAGAGGTTTTCATTGCTTTAGTTTTGTTACAGAAAGGATCATACTTATGTTAATATCCGTCATTGCATTGCCATCGTCTGTCATAGTTAACCTAGAGATTCTAGAAGCGAACGTCCAATAATTCTCCATTGATAAATATAAGTATAAATTTTGCCATGTTTTTTTCATTATTTGTAGTTATCTCGTGTCAGGTCTTAGTCAGATATGAATGAGATATTGTACTACAGTAGACGGTATTACCCTCTTTCTGTTAGCGCCGAATATTAGACGGCGTTTACCAAACCCGACACGCCACTCTGTGCCAGCGGCTTCGGACGGAGTAGCGCAATTTTTAGGTTATAAGCTTTATCCTATTGCGCGGAAACGGAACCTAAAGACTAAATGTCATGGCAGGGCAGACCAGGCCCTAAGATGTGGTCGGCAAATGGTCTAGGATCAGCATTTATTTGCTCAGCAGGCCGAGAGTTCGATCATGATGCCTGGGCAAGACACGGTCTCTACAATTCAGCCACGACTTTGTGCTATGGAGAGTTACATGTGCTACCACAATGGATTGTAGTTATTATGCCTGTTTTAAAACACAATGTAACAAACTATAGTCTGTCAAGATGGCAAGGTGCCATTAGTTGTAACCTTTATTTTTGGTTGATTTGGGATATATCTTTTGTTTCTGACTTTGTTCTGGTACAGACTTAAATAATTTCTCAATTCCTAAATGATTTGTTTATAATATTAACAGCATGTTGAAGATCGGGGTAAATCTGTTCATCTGAATGCAAATGGGTTTACTGTTTCTTGTCAATATTTTCTCTAAAATTCCTCGTGATAATTTTACTGTACAGGCTAATCAGACAAATGGATAAAATTGTAACTCTGACTTCGTGTTCTGTATCACACCAATAATGTTAACATCACGTGTACGTTAATCTAACGATGAATGCTAGGAAATATCAACACAGATATTTGACTATGGGCCGTTACAAGTGAATGCAAGTAGTTGATGAAGTACAATTTAACAGTTAAATCCAGTTGCTGATGAAGTGGATATTAAAAAGTGAATACTAGTAGGCCATGAAGTTAAAATTTACAGTGAAATCAAATTGCTGATAACATAAATTTAACAAATGAATCCCCTTAGCTGATGAAATAGAATTTAATTGTGAAATCCAGTTGTTGGTAGAGTTGAATTTAACAGTGATTGTCAGTAGGTGATGAGGTAGAATTTAACATTAAATGCTAATTGTTGGTGAAATAGAATTTCTCTGGAAATGCTAGTAGTTGAAGATGAAGAATTTGAGAGTGAATACCTGTAGGTGATTAAGTAAATTATAGGTAAAATGTAACAGTTAATACCTGGAGGCTATGAAATAACATGTAACAGTGAATGCCATTAGCTAATTAAGTAATATGCTTCAATGAATGCCAAAACGCGATGAAGTAACATGTAGAAGTGAATACCAGAAGACAATGAAGTAAAATGTAATAGTGAATATAAAAACGAGATGAAGTAATATGTAGCAGTGATTAGCGGAACGCGATGACGTAACATGTAACAGTGAACGCCATTAGCTGATGAAGTAACATGCAACAATGAACGACATTAGCTGATGAAGTAACATGTAACAATGAATGTCATTAGCTGATGAAGTAACATGTAACAATGAACGCCATTAGCTGATGAAGTAACATGTAACAATGAATGTCATTAGCTGATGAAGTAACGTGTAACAATGAACGCCATTAGCTGATGAAGTAACATGTAACAATGAACGACATTAGCTGATGAAGTAACATGCAACAATGAACGACATTAGCTGATGAAGTAACATGTAACAATGAATGTCATTAGCTGATGAAGTAACATGTAACAATGAACGCCATTAGCTGATGAAGTAACATGTAACAATGAACGACATTAGCTGATGAAGTAACATGCAACAATGAACGACATTAGCTGATGAAGTAACATGTAACAATGAATGTCATTAGCTGATGAAGTAACATGTAACAATGAACGCCATTAGCTGAGGAAGTAACATGTAACAATGAACGCCATTAGCTGATGAAGTAACATGCAACAATGAACGCCATTACCTGATGAAGTAACATGTAACAATGAATGTCATTAGCTGATGAAGTAACATGTAACAATGAACGCCATTAGCTGATGAAGTAACATGTAACAATGAACGCCATTAGCTGATGAAGTAACATGTAACAATGAACGACATTAGCTGATGAAGTAACATGTAACAATGAATGTCATTAGCTGATGAAGTAACATGTAACAATGAATGTCATTAGCTGATGAAGTAACATGTAACAATGAACGCCATTAGCTGATGAAGTAACATGTAACAATGAACGCCATTAGCTGATGAAGTAACATGTAACAATGAACGCCATTACCTGATGAAGTAACATGTAACAATGAACGCCATTAGCTGATGAAGTGACATGTAACAATGAACGCCATTAGCTGATGAAGTGACATGTAACAATGAACGCCATTAGCTGATGAAGTGACATGTAACAATGAATGTCATTAGCTGAAGAAGTAACATGTAACAATGAATGTCATTAACTGATGAAGTAACATGTAACAATGAATGTCATTAGCTGATGAAGTAACATGTAACAATGAACGCCATTAGCTGATGAAGTAACATGTAACAATGAACGACATTAGCTGATGAAGTAACATGCAACAATGAACGACATTAGCTGATGAAGTAACATGTAACAATGAATGTTATTAGCTGATGAAGTAACATGTAACAATGAACGCCATTAGCTGATGAAGTAACATGTAACAATGAACGCCATTACCTGATGAAGTGACATGTAACAATGAACGCCATTAGCTGATGAAGTGACATGTAATAATGAATGTTATTAACTGATGAATTAACATGTACCAATGAATGCCACTAGCTGATGAAGTAGCTGCACCGACTTGGGAGCGCTGGTCAGGTTTACAGAATCGGACCCGCAATACTGTATTAATCGTGAAATCAAACTCTATTGGCAACTATCAAGATCAATGAGCACTTGGTGTGGGATATAGTTAATACCATGCCGTCCGCCCTTGCTTACTATGAAATTTCATGTTATCTTTGTTAGGCTTGTTTGACCTGGGAGGCCAGGTCATTGGATGCAGATTCGAACTCATGGCCACTATGCCGGCAGAACATTCATTTCGGTGCTCCAGCGACGACTCCCCAGGATTGATCGAAAAAATTGCACTGGAAAACCGAATGACGTCGACCAAAATCACTTTTTTAAAGCGAATCCACGAAGCTTTATAGCGCGACATGTAGGTAGCAACAGACAGAGAGAGAGAGAGAGAGAGAGAGAGAGAAAACAA